>JARKIE010000057.1:0-404434 GCA_029378255.1 Mycena rosella
ATACACAACTATCCCCGGAGTCATCAGAATTTGACGGGTTTGATGATCGTTGGATTCCAATGGGCGGCCATATGAAATTCATTGAATTAGCACCCCATTGGATTCCAACGTTTGCCATTTTTCTGGGAAAATGGTGCCATTTTCGCCGGCTAAAGGGAGAATTTTAAGCAAAATCTTTCGCAACAAGGGGGATCGATCTGGTGGTTTCCTGTATGTAAAGACAACACAAGTTAACCTCTCCGGCATAGTGTCAACGAAAATTGGCCCCATATATTTAATGCATGGGATTGGTGTCAATCCATTATGCCCATCCCTCATGACTGACCCCCTCCCGTGACCCGTCCCTCAATCAACACAGGGACGAACCTCATTAATAATCGCTGAAATAAGACATGTAAGGGGAGACTTGATAGGGAGCATCTGCTTCCGAATCCCCGCAGTTGCATTGCACAGACATTACTGATTGGTATGTGTAATCATTGTATATGCAGTGTATGCCGTTGCGGGTTGATTGCGGGATCTCTATTTATTAGCAAGCAGAAAAATTCATCAAGAATTATAACTAGCTACCGTCGTCGTGATAAAGTTGGAGAAGGAATGAAGTTTCGTACCCAGTCAAGGTAAGCCGTTGAGATTCTCAATCAAAACTCGGCCCTCACCACTGGCACTTGCCACCACTCAGCATCATATACACTCATTCCTGCCTGCTACTGGGCAATACTGAGAGGTCGGATAAGTGTCAGACCTTGAGTACTCAAATGTACAGAAGCAGACCAAGTCCGAGGAATTGAGCGGACTGACGACTTGGCCCGGACCGACGACTCTGAATCAGAGTCTCAGGACGTCAGGCCCAGCTGGAGCGCTGACTTGAAAGCGAATAGGATGGTAGGACTAGTATCCGGGCCTGCGACCGCCCAACAGGCGGGCCCGCGCAGGGTCAACAGTGAGCACTGTAGAAGTCTCCGGAATCAGTTGGGAATCAGGTTCAAAGTTTCGCAAATCATTTGATCAACATACATCACAACAAGGCTATACACTACCACGGATGAGTTAGGAGTGAGTGTTATAAAGGAACCAGGGTGTATTGAGGCCGAGGGCAGAGGTCGACAGGGCATGTCGACCCGACGCCCGCAGAGGTCAGTCAGCCCAGGTCGGCACAACTTTGCCGATCTGATGTCGGCAGGCCCTGTCGACCCTGATCGGCAGACGTCAGCGTACGTCACCCAGGTCGGCAGGCTGTGCCGACCGGCCCAGGGCACGCAGTGTATTGACTGTACTATCATCCATTTCCCGTAATTAGCCCAGTTGCTCCCCGCGATTGCGGCTGGCATTGCGAGTGGACGCCGTCCGAGAGCATCAAGTCGATTAACTTACGGCGTAGAAGTACGAATTTACCGTTCAGGCTGATTCCGTCGAGGATGGAATATTAATATGGGCCAAGGCCCAGCTGGCGCAGAAGAACAACGCGCAATGAGGAACGGCACAGCATAGCATAGAACGTAAGTAATACATTCTTCAATATCGGACACGCGCAAATCACATTCGGAGACAAAGAAATAGGGAAGAAGGCGATGGCGCAATTAGGCCGCAGCGACGCCAGGGCAGTCGCGCGAGATGTGGCTGGAGGAGGGAGTTCAACGAGAGTTCGGTGGGGAAGGTAAAGAAGGGGAGGAAATAGATAGGAAGGTGGTCACGGAATACGAAAATCCGATGGCACCGCGTGCGGGGAGACGAGTACGGGCGCACGGAGGGCAAACGTAAGTCGTCGTTCACGGGGGAAAGGAAAGGCAAGCAGACAATCGCAGTAGCGGAAACGAATCGCGTGAACGGCACATGGGCGCTTGGTAGTCGTCTCGTCCTGCCGAATAGTGGCGGAACGCCACCGGCTCTCCACGACCGCTTGGCTGCAATCCCGCGAGTAGACGAATAGGCGCCCTAGCGCCAATTCGCCCGCCTGCCATCTACGCAGCGGCCGCGCCCACTACAGCGGGACACGACGCCCACCCACATATGGAGCGCCCACAGGCCGCCTTCCGCCGCGGCTCGCCCAAAACACGCCGTCGCCACTAAAGTCCCCAAAAGGGAATCGGACATTACGTCAGCTTTACGCTGGATAGCGAGCAAGCAATAGAGGGCGAGCGAGGCAGCTATAGCAAGCCACGGAGGGGATGCACCGCAGCACAGGGAGAGATGAGGCAGTACCTGTGCTTCGCACCAGCCTGGCAGCCCGTGCCACCGAAAGAGCCACCAAGGAATCCCGACAAAACACAAAACCAAATCCCAAGCCGAATCTTAAAACAAAGCAAAGGAAAAACGCACCCCTCGCTCCCGCACGTGTAGCACGCGCGCTTCTGCGGCTCGGGGCAATCGCGGCTGATGTGACCCTACAAGCAGTGACATCAGTAAGAATGCATGGAGCAATAGGGAGAGGAGGGAGGGGGAGTGTCGCGGGCGGGGAGCGCGAGACATCGACAGCTGGGGGTGAAGCCGACGGAGTGTTGGGCAACGTATCGTGACGCGCAGAGCGGACACTGCCGACACTGGCCCCGCGCCAAATGTAAAAGGGCTAGTCGATCTACATCGACAGCACTCCCAGGCCATGCGCCAGAGTAGCGCTCGCGCACGGTGCGCAATACGCCGACTCCCGGTGAATGAGGGATTTACACCTGCCCGCTCGTCCACAAGAGACGGGGGTCACCCCGCCGAAGAGAAGGACGGCGCCCACGCTAGTCCTCCCCACCCCACGAAGATGAAGGAGAAAAATGACGTACCGTCCCTGCACAGTTGTAGCACTTGCTTCCCTGCACGCAGTCGCGGCTCAGGTGGCCTACGCCGCCGCACGAGTAGCACGTCTTGCCGCTGGAGCTGGCGCCGCCGGCGCCGCCGCCGAAGCTGGACGAGGCAGGGGCCGCGCTGGGGAGAAGTCAGCATGCAGATGCGATGGGATGTGTAGAGATAGGAGAGCATGAGGATGAGCGCGGTAAGAGAGGGGAAACAGGATGGGGGAGGACTACATGAGGCGTATCACGGCTGGGCGATGAACAGATGGACATGGAATGGAGCCGTGGAAAGCAAATGAGGAAAGGGGGGCGAGGAGGAGAGGACTCACCCAGCATCGGGGCAGGCGCGAGCCATGTGCCCGACCTTGCCGCACTTGTAACACTCTGCGCTCGAGCTGCGGCCTCCGCCTCCGCCTCCGCCGCTGGAGGAGAACCCACCTCCAGCGCCGCCTGCTGCGACGCTGTCGGGGCAGTCGCGGGACTAAGGGGAAGGGGTTAGTAAGCGGTAAAGGAAGGTGAGGATCCGAGAGAGCAGGGCGGGCGGTCCGCTGCTCTATGAGGTCGACCCCGAGCGACCCAGTATTGCCGCGGCAGTTGTGGGCGCATGGCAAAAAGGAGCGGATGCCAGCGCATAGGCGCTTATTTTAGCGCCGAGCTCGGTGCGAGCTGCGCTAGCAAAAACGACGCGCATGGGAATCGGATAGGAAGGGGGGCCAGAGGGCAAGAAGGGAAGGGCAAAAGTAGAAACACGAACGATATGGCCCTCCAATCCGCACTTGTAGCACGACTTCGGTTTCGCCTCGGCAGTGCAATCGCGGGAGAGATGGCCCTCGCCGCCGCCTTGACACGCAATCAGCATCGGAACAGAAGGCGAGGAGGAGAACGTACAGTTATAGCTAGAGTCGATGCCCCGTCAACACACCGCCGCATTCAAAAAAAAAGGAGGGTACCAGGTGGGGGTCCCGGCCTTGGGGCAAGCCGCCGCTTGGTGGCCGACTACAGAGAGAGTTCACGATCCATTCGAGCGCACACGAACGCACAGAGAGTGTTGAAAACAGTATATTCGCCCCGGTACGATAAGACACCGTCCGCAATTTTGTAGGGGATCCAGCGGATATAAAATGAGGAAATAATCGCCGTCAGCAACGTCCCCGATAGGTAAAACCCGGTGCGTCCGTATGTGTCTCGAAATCGAGGAAAACATCGAAAACAAGCCCGGGAAAAAAAAAAGGGAAGGGGGGACAACGACGACAACGCACAGCCTCCGCAGTTGAAACATCCTCGTCCACCAGACATATTTGAGGTTATCTTTTTGAGAGTAAGGGCAGTTCTAAACGGTTCCTGGAGAGTCTCTGAAGAAGCGCAGATGAGAGCGAAGAGGAGAAGAGGGATGTGACGTGACTGTCACCTTGGAGCATCAGAAGCAATCAGATGGCATCCGATGAACCAATCCACAACACACAGCTTAACATTATTTCGTCATCCGAATTTGATAGGATTTGATGCACATTGGAATTCAATGATTTATTCTGAAGATTTTGACAGGCACACGGCAAAGCTGAAATTGAAAACCAAAATCACACCAACAATTATCATATTTTGGGTGAGCTGAAACTTTACAGCCGGTTGCATAAGTCCGTGAAAATCCGAAAAGTTCCGCGCTGTCACGTGCCTGCTGCCGAATTATGCCGAGGTGCCGGGATTTAGTGTCCAGACTTCCCGGGCCCATTTCATCCCCAGAGACCGAAGTGTTAATGATGCAAGCTTCGTCGTGTTCATTCGAATGACTCGGTCGGAATTGGGGTCAGTCAGCGGGTCGGGAATCGCTCGGCAACATTCGGCAACAGGCACGTGACGGCGCAAAACTTTTTCGGGTTTTCACGGACTTATGCAACCAGCTGTATTCGAAACAAGTCCGCAAATTTTCCCATTGGTCCGGGAAATGCCGAACCAATGGGAAATTTCTCGGATTAGTGAATAAAGTTTCAGGTCACCCAAAATATGATAATCATCAGTGTGATTTTGGTTTTCAATCTCAGTTGGACTTTCGTGTAATCTAAATTGTAGGCTTTCGAATGGGTTTCACGGCAGCCGAATCATAATTTTATTCTATTATTTTAGGTTACAAAATCAGTAGGACCAAAAGTACTAGAAGTAAATCAAATTTCAGGTCCACCTATGTGCAATTCGACACTTGGGTGTTCAAATTGCACCTGGGTGGGCCCTAAATATGATAATTGCCGGTGTGAGTCCTGAAAACACACCTGAAATGTTAAATTTCCACGTGCCCGAAGCTGCGGCCGATTTGGGTATGTGTGCGGTACCTCTGATTTGTTTAGTTCCGGATTCAGTTTCGGCCGACCTGAAGCTGCTCCTGAAACTAATAGTTTCAGGAGCACTTTCAGCGTGCCCAAAACTTATTGTTTTGGCAGCCCCGAGAACAATAAGTTTCGGGTACAGGTTTCCGGCGTGCCGAAACTGATTCCAGGCCGGCCGAGACCGCTCTAGACCTAGTTTTTGTAGTGCCAAATCGGGTGCCAAAATTTATTGTTTCGGGAGCCAGCACCGGGCTTGCCGAAACAAAAGGTTTAGGGCAGGCTGAAGCTGCTCCTGAAACCAATAGTTTCAGGAGCAACTTCAGGTAGCCCTTAACCACATCTGAAACCGAAAAATTCGGGCGTGCCGAAAACACACCCCAATCGGGTAGTCTTGGCTTTAGCTTCAGGTGTGCAAGAACTTTGCATTTCAGGTACGTTTTCAGTTCCATCTATTCTAGTCCCAAAACTAATCATTTCGGGAACATTTCAGGGTGTCCCAAAACCTCTAAATTTGTCGTGTGAGGATAAGACTCAGGATAAATTATACTCAGTGTGGTCCCGTTTCCGGAACATGCCGAGGTGTAGTCTACAGTACAATGAACCGTTACTACGCCATAGCCCACTCCCCATCGACGAGCTCACCTTTCTCCAGGGGTAGATCTCCCCGTTGTGGAAGCGCGACTTGCCTCGCTCGTCGCCTTCGGGTCTTGGCCCGGTGGCACGTGCGGACCAAATATACCAACATATCGCGTCCAAATTTTATTCCATTCACCATTCACGCTCTTCTAGGTCATCTTATCTATCAAGTCAATTCGTTCACCTCCGTCGCATCATTTTTGTTATGCAGCTGCGCGGTCGACATTTTCCGCATTGCACTGCCAAGCCAATCATTCCCCACTCGACGGACTTCGGTTTTGGAACACAGTCTGGGTTCGATTTACAGCTTTCTAGTACATATTTGGTGCGTTTCCAGGGTCTAGACATTCGCATATCAACGCCGCTCTATCGCTCCATTTTACTCCTGGTAGCAATCTTGATGCGATGGCTATTTCTGACGCGTCGCCGCACTCGGACTGGGCTGGGGATGGACTCTCGATCTGGCTTGGGCAACCTCGTCGACGCTGTTGGGGGCAGCGCGTCTCCCTATACGTCTTTGCCCTTTTCCCGGTGTGTGCGCACGCGAAGGACTTAGTCTCGTTGAGGGGTTTAGCACGGTCATTTTACGTACGATTACTCATAGTTTTCTCCTTGCGGGCTCCGGTGTCCCACGAGAACGGGAGCAGCCGACCTAAATAATGTAACCTTCAGGGACATTTGCAAATTCATCTCTTACCCTCTTACCACCACCGAGCGAAAAACTTGAGCCTTACCGAGCAAACGAGCCCTGCACAGAGCTGAGTAAAACCACCATCTCTCTGACTCACACCTCTCGTAGAACTCCTTCTACCTTCTCACGAGGGCTTCGATTCCGTACGCATCAAGCCGATTACAGGCACGACCTTGGCGCTTCTTCGGTCCCCGACAGGACCAACCCATTCTTCTTCACCGTCGTGTGAAATGGCTGGAGAATAAAATAAAGGACAAGAGCAAGCTGACCTACACTATGTCGGGCCAAACCATAGGTTCAACATCGACAATCACAAATATCTTATAGACAAATTTTGCGACCCGGCCCACCATATCTCTGCGGAATATCATGGCTTTCAAGATGCTAGTCGCCTTCCATGGGCCCACTGTCGCGATTCTCGGTTC
Source organism: Mycena rosella (assembly GCA_029378255.1). NCBI lineage: Eukaryota > Fungi > Basidiomycota > Agaricomycetes > Agaricales > Mycenaceae > Mycena > Mycena rosella. The sequence continues at coordinate 6,851 of JARKIE010000057.1, forward strand.
CAGAATCCACACTGCTCATCAACTGCACAAAGGCAGCCCTGCACTCAACTATTCTCGCAGATTTTTTGCAGAAGAACAGGGCATGTTCCACCGTTTCAACATTGTTACACCCAAAGCAGCAGAGACAGTCATCCCGTGGGACGTGAACCCTGTGGTATCGCTGCTTATAGCGCATGCGCTCCACAGCCAATGGATGTTGGCTCACAAGAAGCCATGTCAATGCTTTACGATGCTTCGCATTAGCCACGAGAATGAGATAGTGACAGAGGACCACTGTAATTTCTTTGCAGGTTCATCTTCAAGTAGCTCACATCTCTTGTGTAGTATGTATAGACGGGTGGACTTAGACACCTCTGCATCGAGGTGTTTCATCGCAGCAATGTAGACCGATTTAGCAAGGGCCGTGCAACATTCTGCCGTGAGATCAGGGAGCGGTGGGAGTGACACAGGAAAGGGGAGCTTTTGCATAGCATAGGTAAGATCCATCCAGTACCCTTGCTGGCCTTTCAAGAAGAAATCGTAGGAGTCGTGCAGCGCACTGCGAGCATAGTGGGTTTCAGCCAGCTTTACAAGATATCCTAAGTAGCGCAGAGCAAGGATCAGGTGCCGGTAACATAGCGGGATCAACCCGAGCTCAGTGAATAGCGGCGCGCGCATAGAATATTGTCCCAGGCCTAGTAGCCGCCGTAGAAAAGCGTGTTGCACCTTCTCCAGGAGCGAGAGGGCCGTATCGTCAACGTTGATGATAACATCAGCCCCACTCACAAGATGAGGGTCAATGCATGCAGTATAGAGCAGCCGGCCTTCTTTGGGAGGGAGGTCACGGACATAGGCTTCAACATCCAGTACTGTGTGCCCCGTTTTGCGTGCCGTGGACGCCTTAGCTGAATAGTGGGAGGCGAATATATTCTGGTGTGTTGACTGGAAAGTGATACCAACGTAGCAGAAACAGTCGGTGTAGCCCGCCACCCGGTGATTAATAGTGAAGATAGGAAGGTTGCCCGGGATCGGCCCAAAGACCATGATCCATGATTTTTTAGTGTTCACCTCGAGTAGATTATTCCCACACTAGTGTGCAAATGTAGCGAGGTGCCGTTGCAAACCCTTAGCTGAGTAAGACACAATGGCCATGTCATCGGCATGCTCCAGGTGAGACATAACCACATTTAGCAGCAGGACATCATCATGGTCCGGGTTCAACTTGAAGTCTGCAAAGAACAGATCCCAAAAAGTTGGTGATGCAGGGTCCCTGATCAGGACCCCAATATTGGAGGTGAACGGCTTTGACTGAGCCCCATCTATGGTAACAACATACTCCATCCGATTGTAAAGCATCCGCATCCAGTCAAAAAGCTTCCCGGATATCCCCATCTTGTACAGCTTTACCCATAGCAGGTCCCGGTTCGTGGACGGGGAAGCATTCGTAATATCCAAGAAAGCAATCCACAAGGTACGACCCTCCGCTCGGGCTCTCTCAATCATGCAACGCAACACAAATCCATTATTGTTGGTACGATACCCTTCCCTAAAGCCATTCTGTGAGGGTGCAATAATACCATGCTCCTCTGCCCACGTATATATACGCTTGTGGATGAGCAGACATATCAGCTTTAGGAAGCAGCTCTCCAGGCCAATAGTACGATAGCTATTCGGGTCCGACAATGGTTTATCCTTCTTCGGAATTGCAGCAATAAGAGTTATGAGCCAGATAGCAGGTGCATTGTTTCGCTCAATGCATTCATTGATAAGTTTACAGAGCTTGTCATTCTCGATCTCTAGTATCTCGCGGTAGTGCAGATGATCCACACCCCCCCCCGGTGGTTCATGGGTTGCCACTGAATAAGCAGATCGATGATTTTCCCGATGGATTTCGACGAATCAATCTTCAGAGTTTTGATCGGCCGACGGCAAAATGACTCGGGCCGCCCAAGTTCCAACTGATACATGCTGACATAAAAACGGCAACGTTCGGGGTAATCTATCGACGAGTGGCCGGCCTTGCCGTCTAGAACCTTGCTGTCGGCCCGGCGAAGCCACAGTATGAGGTTGCAGCCAAGTTTTCGAAATGAAGTTGACCTGTGATTTGGGTCTATTTGTTCCGTGCAGATTTCGGCTACGTTCACAGGAATGAAGGGGACCTCTTGTTGGGGTTTATTTGTTCCATGCAGGTTTTGGCTAAGTTCACAGGAATAAAGTCGACCTCATGTTGGGGTTTATTTGTTCTGTGCAGGTTTCGGTTAATGAATTTTCAGGGAGGGGGACCTTACTAAAGCAAGGTTACAGAGGGAGACTCATCGCAGACGCAAGGAGATTGTAGAGGATGGAGGGATACATCGACGGACGTCGGCACAGTCTGCCTACCTCCGGGTCCGCCGACTTTTGCTGACGTTGCTCGGCACAGACTGTGCCGACAAGCCCAGGGAACGCAGTGAATGACGACTTCTCATAGATGCAAACATGGTACATATTGCTCTGTAATTCTGGGTGTGTGGGTTAATCAATTCTCTTCCGCCTTTAAACGCCTTCGAGTCTCATCGGCTGATACGCGGGCTCGGGCGCCGGGCCTGTCATAGATTGGTGCAGACGGCGAGCCTACGAATAGGAACGAGTAAATCAGAGCTACCCAGATACCGAGCAGTCGAGCCTACCTTCTCTCTTCCGACCGAGCGCTGCTTCTTAACACCCGGACATCGATTGCGATGCTTCTCCCACAGAGCAGGGGCATAGTCGGCGCGTCGATCGAGGGTGACCCTACTTTCACATCCACGGCAGACAACCTCCTTGGGGGACACCTTCAGCCGTGTTCATGGTTGCGCGCCTATCGGCAAGCATACACACGGACGGGGGCTTCTTATTCCCCGTCGCAGCATTGGGATTCCCTGCACCTGAAACTGGACCAGCACCAGCACCTGCACCGACGCGAGCTTTTTTGGCCACGGACAGCTGTTTCAGCGACGGTGGCAGCGGTTCGTGGGGGGCCTGTTGAGGAGGGAAGACGCGCCCATATGCATATTCCTCAACCGCATCTTCCTGCCCGACACACAGCTTTAGTATCTTGAAAACTTCCGCCTGTGGCACGCACGCAGCTGGCACTGGAATTCGGTCAGTGTTTTCGATTCAACCAACATGGTTTTGAGAGTGGCACACCGGGAGTCGCGGCCAGGACAGTCGTCAAGATGTGCACTTACTAAGGCGGGAATGTCTCCACGCAGGTTGGTGCCCTCGTACGTGTAGACGTACGTGCATCGGGGGCGGCCACATGGAATTTCAAAACGCGCGATGCGTTCGCTGGGGGTGGCTGTGGGGGATTTCCCAGGCATGGTGTATCATACGTGGGGATTTGGTTGGGAAAAGATGACAAGGCGGATGTGAGCAGGATGAGAGTTCGAGTGAGAAAGGCAAAGACAAAGGGATAGTAAGGCAACACGTGAGGTTTAATGTTCGTAATGATGTCGAGTTGATCCTAAGCCTCTTTGAACTTGGAGGTCCAATACTACACCTATCTGCTCTCTTGGTTCTCGGTTCAGCGCATGCGGTTGGACATTAATTGTATTCCAGCCGATTTTGTGTCTCTCGGTGCATCTCTCCATGCTTATCCACGAGGATTTTTGTAGTCTGGACTGTCGGCGGTCCGTCGCAGGTTGATCGACATCGTAGGCGTGACTCATGGGTTTTTGATTAGTGGCATCGGACGCTCGTGGACGGTGACCCAATGTTTTTCGGTAGTTTGCTCTTAGGCAGCCGTCTCAATCGAATGGACTGAATTGCTCGCAATTCCAAGTCTGACTCGGCTCGGAAATGCAGTGAATGACCGCGGACGGTTTCGAGACCCGACATCCAGCGACATCCCTGAACTATATGGACGTGTTCGAGCTCCGCTAGTGGACGATTTGTGTCACAGATGGACCTCCCGTTGTGAAAATTTGCTTTGCTGTAATCAATTGCTATCAATTTCCGCTTACAAATTGGCACCGGGGGCAAAAGTCGAATGCGACATGCGTGTGACGCATGTCCCGCTGTGAGTGGATTCGAAGTGGGGTTTTAACAGGTGACTACTGTCCTAAAATGAACGTGGTTTTGAAGGCCATTGCTGCGCATGGCAATATGAGCCGTAACCGTGGTCCGACGCTAGTTTTGCGAACGGCTTCGTCTTCTTCGCGGATCACGGGACTGGATCGCGATGCTGCGCAATGCAATACGAGCAAGGAAATTATTCCGAGTGAATAGCGTGCCACCTCCGGCCGCTCGTCGCCGACCTTCGGTCGCTCCTCATGGCAGAGGTGACAATCCTGGCGAAACAAGCGACTATTAACATTTCGGGAGACACGAAAATAATTTGCTTGTCTAACAGCTGCGACGAGGCCCGAGAGATCCTGGAATAAACTCTTGGAATTGTGATTGTTAGAGAGGCAAGCCTAGAGTTGCATTTTCGGGACTCATAACCTACATTTTAAAATCTGAACCAGAATAAATGTGAGCTATCCCTTGCTTCACGTGCTTCGGGAGCGGCGCTGTGCACCGCCCTCGCGCGCTCTGTCTCCTCTCAAAATTTGTGTTTTTAGGACTCATAGCCCACATTTGACAACCTAAAACATCTACTGACAAAATCAATAAGGTCAGTGTTCAGATTCGGAGGTGTTACAAGGGACGTACCTAAATTTGTAAGGGCATGGTCTCGGCCTCTCGGAACATCAGGGGGTGCACGCACGAAGTCCTGCCAACTTCAACATAGTTAGCTTTCGAATGTGCTACAAGTGACTTACCACAATCCGTAGGGTCATATTTCTGGCCTCTCGGAACAGCTGGGGTGCGCGCCATGTCCTGGCAACGAAACCAACGCGGTCAGCTTTCGGATTTTTAATATCTTAATAAACTTTACCAGAAATTCGTAGGGGCAGAGTTGCACTAGAATACTTAAGCCTTTGAGGAAACCCACCAGAAATGAATTTTGAAGCTGTCAATAAACTTACCAGAAATTCGTAGGGGCATAGTTGTGCTAGGGTACTTAAGTCTCTCAAGAAACTCTCCAGAAATAAGTGTTCAAATACCTAAGCGTTCAAGCACCCCATATCAAATTTGTCGTGTCACAGTTGTACTCTTTTGCAGGGGCTGCATTTGGCAAGTCCTGGCGAAGTCTTGGCAACAAAAGCAACAAGATGAGATTCGGAGGGTATTGCCTGTTACGGTGGAAGCACATGGTAGCGTCAGGGCGGATAGATTTGATAGGCCATGTTCCGGGGCACCTGGAATTGGGTGAGATCAATACTTAAAGGCGGGAAATAAAGCAACACTTATCGGATATGTGAAGGTCCGAAGGCAGATCGAGCATAATGGTGTCACAGAGGGCACTGACTTTACCCTGGGCTGGATGTGCCCGATCTTTAAGAAAAAGGATGTCACCGACATAGCAAACTATCGCCCGATTACAGTCCTGAATACAGACTATAAGATCTTCACCAAAGCCCTGACTTTTAAGCTTGCCAGGGTATCACCCAACCTGATCCACCCGAACCAGGCCGGCTTCATGAAAGGGAGGAAGATTGCGGACCAAATTTTCCTGGCCATTGAGATGGTTGAGCATGCAGAGAACAAGCTGCAAAATGGAGTCATCATGGCGCTAGATCAGGAAAGGCCTACGACAAGACTTCACACAACTATTTGTGGCAAGTCATGGCACACAACCACATCCCGCAAAAAATCATCAATACCGTTAAAGCTCTATACGAGCATGCTGAGACATGAGTAGTTATCAACGGGGAGCTTAGCACTCCCTTTAAAATAACACGAGGAGTGAGGCAGGGTGACCCCCTGTCCTGCTTGCTGTTCAACCTTGCAATCGAACCACTCGCCTCAATGCTCAGAAACTCGAACCTAAAAGGATACAAAGTCCCAAACCTCAGGGATCACATCATTACCACACTCTTTGCGGATGATACCACCGTCTACCTCGACGCAAATGACTCCTATGAGGAGCTAGAGGCCATCCTCGCGAAATGGTGTAGGGCCTCAAGCGCAAAATTCAATTCTGGCAAGACAGAGATAATCCCAATCGGTTCTGAGGAATATCGCCACTACGTGATTGAGAACCGTAAAATAAATGAAAACGACATAACTATTCCTACGACCGTAAATATTGCAAAGGACGGTGAGTCAATAAGAATCTTCAGAGTACGTATCGGAAATAAGGTTAACATCCATGGTATCTGGACCCCAACGGTTGAGATAACTAGTGCTGCCCTTGAAAGGTGGGACAGGAGCCACCCAACCCTCAAGATGCGCAGACATATTATACAAATGACCATAGGGTCAATGTCCCAATATCTAACCCAGGTTAATGGGATGCCCAAGAGCATTGAAAAGCACCTTGTTAAACTCCAGCGAGAGTTCATGTGGGGTGGCCAAAAATCAGCTGGACAGACTTCTCCCCAAATGGGACCCGCGAACAGCACACGACCCACCCACCAACCCGGATGAAGAGAGGCCCCCAGATAAGGAGGATGAAGCGGTTTTTGAAGGCCGTCCCCTGCTCTCAAACCTTACAGATGGCTTCCGAATATTCACAAACCGGAAACCCCCAGCGAATCTGCCGGACACAGTGCCACCACCGGTGTACCCGGCTGAGAACACAAAAATAACCATTTCCTTTGCAGGCCTCTCCTCTTGACCTGATACGGAAGAGGCAAAAGCGGGGGCAGGGGTCTGGCGCGGAGAAAATAGTGCTGCCAACACCTCACTCAGAATACCTGAGCACCTAGATAAATCTCGACGAAATGCAGAGGCAGTCACTGCACTATACAGTGTCCAGACCACTCCTCTGGATGTGGAGCTCCGCCTTGAAAACCAACGCAGTGCTATCATGAAAGCAATGACCACAAACCTAGCCAACTGGGAGGACAGGGGCTGGATTGGAGTGAAAAACCGTGAAGTCCTGCAGCCCCTGGCCACGGCGCTGCGCAGGAGGACAGTGAAGACAGTCCTAGCAGCGGTGAAGCCGACGCACGGGAGCACAAAAGCAGTTGAAAATGCTCGCAGTGGCACAAACAAAACCACGGAGGATGAAATCCATCTCCACATACGAGAAGCAGATAAACTTCCAGGTGCAAAACTATCCACAATGACCCAGGCCCTGGCCTATAAGGGCATAAAGGAGATGAAGGAGACGGCCACGTGTAAAGCTACAAATGACAACATTCAGAAAATCAAAGAGGCGACAAAGGCGAACTTCTTGATCGCCCCAAAGGGTTCGGCGATCTGGAAATCAATAAGGCACAAAGACATTGGACGGAACATAAAAAACTTTATGTGGAAAACATTGCATAGTGCACACAGGATAGGGAAATACTGGGAGCATATCCCAGAATGCGAGGACAGAGTGAACTGCACCCACTGTGGTGAGGTTGAAAGCCTAGAACACATACTCCTGATGTGTGATAGGCCAGATCAGAAAGAAATTTGGGAACTGGCAAAAACCCTCTGGGCTAAAAAGCACCAGCACTTGCCGGAGCTATCCATGGGATCCCTGATGGGGTGCGGCCTCGCCTCCTTCAAGGATGAGAAAGGCAAACCTCGAGACGGACATGAGAGGCTGTACAGAATTCTCATATCTGAATCCATGCACCTCATCTGGAAACTCAGGTGTGAGTGTGTCATAGGCCGCAATGGGGAACCCCCGAGTGTGCACGAGGTGCACAACCGCTGGCTAAAAAATATAAATGAGCGCCTCGAGGAGGACATGAATCTGACAAACCGTCTGAAATTTGGGAAGCAACACTCCCTACTCCCTTCTGCTGTTATCGACACTTGGAAGGGCACCCTCCTTGATGAGGAAAAACTGCCGGATGACTGGCTAAGAGTAACCGGGGTTTTAGTGGGTATGACACCGATGAGATCGCGTAGATCTCCGCCCCCGCCCGTTGACAGGCAAAGCCGAAACCGATAACTGGCATTGAGTCCCACACAAGTGCATAAATGCATTTCCTCGGGGTATATACAACACTCCTGGAGGGCAAGTTCCTCCATCTTTATGGGCTGCGCGAGGGTAACCTATTGTTACTTGTCTCGTGGTCACAACGTACTACCAAAAAAAAAAAAAAAAAAAAAAAAGGTCCGAAGGCGGTGCATAAAGCAGTGCAAGAGCGGTGCGGTGGCTGTCCATCAGTAATGGTAAATACTATACTTGGGGGTGATGGCCGTGGCGACAGCCCGACAAACTCGTACTTATGTACATTTTTGTTTTTTTTCAAACTGTTTTATTCAGAAGTCCGACACCGTTGATCCATCAGTTTTCCTGTGTATTAAAATAATGTGCGGATCAAAAGACTATAACACCTCTTCAAATGACTTGACAGAATATGTGGTAAGTTATACAACAGTTGACCGTGGATTTGGATTTGTACCATATAAGGGCAACTGATCGAATGTGAAATTGCTAAAGACTCTGCGGGGCCAAGCCTTATTGGAAGTGAGATGGCATAAAGTAGTGTATAGTCCAATCGCGCCTACACAGTCAGGATTTACATTGACTATGCTTGCCGCTTACCAAACTTCCTCGAATCTTCCGTTCTCCCAGAGGCTCAATTTTGCGACCTAGCCGGGGAGAGTCAATGTGCGGGCTTCCCACTTGATCTAATCGAATTATTATTGCATGCCCCTCAAGGCCCTACATTGATCAGATACATTGTAATGTCGGCCCATTGCGCACCGGTAGGGCATATGAACTCGACACGCTCCCACCGTGTTGGTACCGGGTTCTAAGCCTGCCATTGCACCGATTTTTCCAGGGACCTTCGAAGTTATTGGCTGCCAACATTGTGGTTGCACCTACAAAAAGGCGACAGTGGGCCACTACCATTCACTATCGTAAAGATGTAGAATAAACTATGTTCACAGTCGGAGGTTCCACGAGGATATCGAACGCCACAGCGGTGATTTACGACATATACGGCTAGGATCTGGGCGGTTGACAATCGGTTCCATACAGGGATGTGTGGACTGCAGAGGACATCTAGCAATACTCAAAAACAGAGCCTCCGAGTGTAACTACAGCTGTGATTGGAATATTTTCCTGTTTGATTGTTTGGGAAGTCTGATTAGTAGGCAACGAGAGGTCGAATGTTGAAATAATTAGGGTAAGATCTGGTGCATGTTGAGAAGCCAGTGTGAACTTGGTGCCAACGCTCACAAATAGCCTGTTAATGGAACGAACATATGAAATTTTACAAAAGCACACAAGCTACACACAACTCGACAGCGCAGCACAAAAACATATGCAACATGGTAAACAGCGAAACGGATGGACCCGAGCGAATGCATGCCGAAGGTACGTGAGTCACAATCTCAATGGCACTAGTACTCGGGATAGACGGCCCTCATTTTCGAGGCAGGATTCCTCGGACAGCTACTACCTTCCATGCTGTCATGTGAAGGTTTCATGCCAAGAAGCGCGCATTCGTGGTGATTAATAACCTCAAGTGTAGTATCAGGGAAGTTATGAAATCGCAGAAAAAAGGGGGTGTGAATTCAATGGGCACCGAAGATCCACATCAATGATCGGGCGGGAGTTTGGTGAGACCCCTGAGCTATATTTCCGACTTCTGACGATGTGGTGGCCCTACCGCCGGACTGACCAGTTTCATTGACTACATGTTGAAAACCCCCGCGAAATCATCGATCATCTGATGCAATCATTCTCATAGCTCTCAGCCCTTTCTTCAGCGACTGGGTGCTTCTTGCCGAGATGCGGAAACAAAGATGGGGCGGGACAGCTGGTATGAAAATATCTGGATCTAGATTATGATTTCCCTTAATGAACGTGGATTTAGAAACTTATGAGCTTGTTCATCTTCACCACTCACTGTGTATTGCTTACTCTAAAAAATTCGGACATGTCTGCAAGACAAATATTTAGAAAACGCAAAGGGGGGAAGAATATCGGCTAGTGACTTTGTGCGCAAACAAGGACCCGAAGATGCCAAAATGAAGTTGCTAAACTGAAAAATGGTGAGGAAAAAAGAAATGTGTACCACCAGATTCGAACCTGCACGATTAGCAATGCAATTACATAATTAAAACACAGCCACTATTAGCTCCCAATAAATGAAGGAAACTTAGTGGCTGTCCTTTAAAATCACTTCAACACAGCCACTAGTAAGACTAGCACTGCCACTAAATCCGTTACACGAATAGATTGGGACACTTTTCACAAAAACCTCTGATTATAAACGATTACATAAGTACTCGTAAAAAGGGTGCCGTGCATGATGGTATCTACTATAGAAGGAGCAAACGATCATCCCACGGGTTGAAGTTATGATCCCGTCGACGATAATTTTTGCCATGGCGAAAGATTAGAAACGAGCCAAAAATGCTATTTTTAGGACTCGTAATGGATTATCTACACCCCGGGAATAGAATACAAGACTCAACCGACTTGCAACCGACGTAAATCTAATAATGAAGGGAGTCAGCTAGTAATATACCTCAGCGGGAGTTCCACAATCTCCGGAGCGATCGCAAACGAGAGTGCAGCTTCCAAACGCAGCCCGCTATCCTTATGCCTCAGAACCATGACCCCATTTTTTGGACCGTGTGCTACGGCTGGTGGGAGATGCTGATTTGATGGCCATCGAGGTAACGCGTTAATGCGATCCACTGCAGTGGGCGCCTGGCGGAGCTTCGCGATCTAGTCGGAGAACGGCGTGCCGAGTGCACAACCGAGATGGAACGGAGGACGATGGCGGTGGAAAGGGAAAACATCGTATGGGGCGAAAGGGAATTGAAGTAAGCGGAGAAACAACCAAGAGCACGCAGATGCCATTTCGATTTGTGTGCTGGGCCTTTTTATCTCCCACCCTGTGCGGCCGGTTCTGGTAACCGATGCGCGTGAAGGGTTTTACGGTCGCTGGAGGCTATCTGACCAGCTCTCGCATTTTCCGGTAACCGCTGAGCGCTGATCGGGTAGTTCGGTCGGAAATTTGAAGGCACATTAGTCTCTCTTGACAGACGCTTTATCAATTCTAGCTCGTACCTCGCTTGATAAAGTCTGTTGGTTACCGCGCCCTGTTACCCGGTAGCCTGCGTTATTCTGTAATGATGGATGATTCACAACCAAACAAGCCATTTATTTCACGCGTCTTCACCTCATCCTCGGCCATTATGGGTGTTTCTTGAGATATTCAACATGGGGAAGCACTAAAGTATCCTTAAATCTGCCAGTATAATTTTCTTGATTAAATTGTGTCTCCCAAGAATTCTTCGGCTAATTTGGCGGAGAACATATGGTGATTTCCTCGTCTGCGGCTTTCTGTCTGAAGGTGGAGGGTTTAACATTTAGGGGACACTTCTGGCGATATAAATATTGGTCCTAGCCCCAATCCTGTACCCTCAGAATACTACGTCGCCTCCAACGCGTCAAGTCGCGTCCATATGAGGTTGCACGTGGTTTCCCAAAATGGATGCTTATATAATAACACAGGCTACCGGGTATCAGGGCGCGGTAACTAACAGACTAAAGGCACATGGGGACGACTAGAGCAGCCGGGTGTTCATCAGAATATGGCATTCGGGCAGCCGCCGCGAATGCAGCTCATGAGAAGATGGCGGAGATGTCGGCATCACATTTCGGTAGGGCTGCGCGCCGTGCCCGTCGCGCCGGTTTGACGGGTCCCGTATGACGGGTACCGTCCCGTTCCGTCAGGGGCTCCAGAAACTCTTCTACGGGACGGCAACGGGACGGATCTAGGGCATGACGGCCGGCCAAACGACGGCCGTCGACGGGTGACGGAAAGTGACGGACTTGTCTATACATCACTGCCCGGGCCGCACGTAAATCTGGCAATCATCTGTTGATCGGCGTTTCTCGTTTTTACTTCTCTTCCCTGAACCATCACTGTCTCGTACTTGCCAACTCATTCCTCACTCTGTCCCTGGCTCTGCCCTTGATTTAACCTTTTTCTTCAAGTTATGTTTCTCCGGTCTCAACCCATACTCACAATTCATTACCGCCTTTTTTTCGGGACTAATTCTCGACGCGTGTCTCAAGCTCTACCCTTTTCTGGTGTTTCTCCGGTCTGGAGCGATGCTCGCCGAGTACTCGCGATTCATTACCGTTCTTTTTCGGGGATAATTCTCCTCGCACGTCTCAATCTCTAACCTTTTCTGGTGTTTCTCCGGTCTGGACTGATGCTCGCCGAGTACTTGCAATTCATTACCGCTCTTTTTCGGGGATAATTCTCCTCGCGCTCTCGACCTCTGCCATTTTTGTCCATTCCCCTGGTTAATTTCACGGATAAATACCATCCGATTAGTATTTTGTTTTTACTCACACCCAGTTCCCACTGACTATATAATCTGGTGTGGTTCCCCTTGCAAAAACAATGACCAGCGATGTCCGACAAATGTGCGCTCAACACCAATGGCAACCTCCGTGACACCTCCGAGATCGACTTGCATTTCCCTCCGAAGGGCGAGACTGAAGCCGCATACCATGAGAACCTTGATGATGGTCAAACAGCGGCTTCGTTTGGCGCAAAATGCGGCGAAGGAGAATCTCGGTGATGCTTAGGGCTTAAAACAATACATACCCTGCTTGAATTTCCTCTGGTTCTGTTTCCTTTGAGTGATTTCTAGCCCTTTCAATTTGGCGACTGGCCGTCACCTCTCGTTCCCCGGTGACGGCCGTCCCGTCGCCCGTCCCGTTCCGTCAAGGATTTCTGAGATCTCCCGACGGGACGGCGACGGGACGGGTGTGCCCGTTCAATACCCGTCGAAACGACGGCCGTCCCCGGCGCCGGGACGGTGTGCAGCCCTACATTTCGGTCGGGGTTTCACAGAGGGAAACTTCCCAGGACTCGGCGGGCGTTCGAGGAAGGCTGAGAAATTCCGCCGCTGGTCCATTCATAACGCTCACAAGTAATAATCAGAAATGTACAGCCCTACGGTGGAAGCGTTACGTGTCTTTCTCACCTCCTTCCGGTGCTTTTTGAGTGCCCTACATCCCATTCTGGCCTTCGGATCCCCGCATACTTATCTGGATTATCAAGCCGGTTTTATCTTATGTATGTCTGCCACCTTCTCATGAGTTGTATTCACGGCGGCTGCCCGAATGCCATATTCTGATGAACACCCGGCTGCTCTAGTCGTCCCCAGTGTGCCCTCAAGTTTCCGACCGAACTACCCGATCAGCGCTCAGCGGTTACCGGAAAATGCGAGAGCTGGTCAGATAGCCTCCAATGACCGTAAAACCCTTCACGCGCATCGGTTACCAGAACCGGCCGCACAGGGTGGGAGATAAAAAGGCCCAGCACACAAATCGAAATGGCATCTGCGTGCTCTTGGTTGTTTCTCCGCTTACTTCAATTCCCTTTCGCCCCATACGATGTTTTCCCTTTCCACCGCCATCGTCCTCCGTTCCATCTCGGTTGTGCACTCGGCACGCCGTTCTCCGACTAGATCGCGAAGCTCCGCCAGGCGCCCACTGTAGTGGATCGCATTAACGCGTTACCGGACGATAAACAGGTACGCCCGATTCCCTGATTCTTCCCGTAGCACACCTACTGAAAGTTTTGTTTCTATAGTTTATCTTTGACTTTTTGAACCCACCGAATAGCGGCGATCCACCGAGTGGCGTCGTCACGGGTGCAGGGGGGGCACACTGTGGAGGCCTCCGCCAATTTTCCCGTCGTGATAGGCAACGGCGTCGCTATGAGTTCGTCTTCTCAACCTGCGAGCAAACTTACCTAGCAATCGGTTTCCTGGGCCCGTGTTCAGTCAACACCCCGCGCACTCATCCGCGCGCGACGGAAGTCAATTTCAACGTTAACGACACCTTGCGCACCGGCCTGCTCACCGAGAACGGAGCGCGATTCATCGTTAACGAGCTCCCCCCAGGTTCCATGACCGTATTTCCCAAGGGACGATTCATTTTGAAATGAACACCGGTTGTGGTGCGCGCCTCACCCTCTCAAGAGTCCAATCGGGGCTGACGCCCTGCTTCGTTCTGGCTCTGTAGCCCCTGCGATGTTTGTAGCTGGATTCAATAGCGAGGATCCGGGAGTGTTGCAGATTGCGTAACGTTGTAAGTTTCCCCACCGCTCGTTTGAGTTTTCACTCATGTCCTCCGTAGTTCTTGGCTTCCCCGCTGACGTTGTCAGCGCGAGTCTGGGGAATTTGGGTGTCCAAGAAGTCGAGGGCCTCATGCATTTGGTAACTCCAGTCGTGTGTCCACGATTTCGCCGCTCATGCACACCCGCACCATGTAGGTACCAAACATCGCTGTGGGCACAGATGAAGGCCTGAAGCGTTGTGGACTGGCGCGCCCGGATGTTCAGCCGAAAACGCACCAGCAGCCGCGTGTCTCTGGTAATGCCTTTCCTTCATCATAATAGGATATTATTTATGTAATCTGTCGGCTCTATTTGAATACATCGGATTTTCCCTTGGGGAGATAGTGACTTACACAGAGTCGTAACCAACTCGTCACCAGCCCGCACGCAAGGCAAGGATTATCATGAGCATATATTTGGAAATGACTTTTGAAATGTACCGACCCAAGGTACTGTCCGTATTCAGACCCAGATTCGGCCACTGCCACAGAAATGGAGTATTCCGCGCCAATTTCGTCGAAGATGGTTGAAGAACTTTTCAATACCCGGACAATCTTGGCTTCAATTTCTCAATCACACTCTAGTGATTTTGTCCAAATCTCCAAACTCTTAAGATCCAATGTTCCGCCGAGACACATGGTTCACTTTAGAGCAAGTGTCGACTTGGTAGTCGAGGGAGTAAAATTTCGGTCAGGGAGGGGGGCATACCCCGGAGGGTTGAGAAAACAAATTGCCTCACATTTTCCATGGGGTCAAATGTCTTCACAATCATGTTGGGCAAGGTTCAGCTGTTCAAAACTGTTGCTTTTCATGTTCGGCACAACTTCGGCATTCATCGGATCATCCGGCCCGACACCGCTACACGGTCTAGGCGCTTCGAATCATCGTCGTCCTGACAAGCAACTGACAAGCATCATGATCTTCTCTTCTCACCAAATGCGTAAGCTCTCTGATTCGGCGTTGCGCGCTTCAGAGATTTTGCCCGCTCGTCTATAGGTAACGCTTCAACATGACTTGTTCCCCGACTTCCCCAGAGGCCCCAGAGCAGAACTTTGGAAAGATGTCTGGTCTCTCAACTTCTGTAATCAATCCCGGCTCAAGGCTACAAATGCTTGGCGCTTTGCTCTCGCTCTGTGGCAACATGGATCCTATGGCGCTGATCCCTCCGCCCAAATATACTGTTATACACAGCTCCACTGACAGCGGTGGCTTTGCAATCTATCCAAATCTGTTGTCGCTCGCATCCCTGCCAACTTCGTGTTTGGCATCAGGACCGAGCTAGAGGAAGAGCCTCACAATCACCCAACAGTCCTAGGCCTGCGCACAAATTCTCCAGATGTTTGACATTTTATCCGCACCCGTAATCGGGCAATTCCTCTCCGAATTTGACCCAGGCCTACAACAGGCCTATTCGATTTTTGTGCCAGGCCTTCGGCGAAAATCTGTCTTGTCTCGAGTTACTGAGGGTTAACGGTGCTAGCTTCGAGTGGCGAGATTGTTATATTCACCATTCATCTCGAGAATTTGTGGACAGGTCTCTTGGGTGATTGTCAGGGGCCCAGTGCTAGAGGAGAAATCGTTGCCCGGAGCTCATCTTTTACTCGCTTCCCGAGCATTCCCAGGACCCCCTTGTGGATTTCCCTGCCACGTAGCTTGCGAGGCAACCGGGTCGCATCTACGAAGGCTGTAGGGCACAACGTCAGCAGTGGCACCGCGTCTCGGCATGGATATCAATCGAGCCCCAAACATGCTGTTCACTTTCCTTCCCATATAGAACTCCCCAGTCGCACCAAGCTTGAATCCAGAAAGCCTGACGATGCTGAGATCCGTGACCTTTTCAAACAGATCCCGGGGCTCTACTGTTCGAACATTCTCGAACGTCTTATTCGATGCGCTCCGATTCCTTAACAAGCCTTGCTGGCCACGTTCGATGCTGTTGGGGTCGTCACCGAGGCAGTGCAAATTTTCTGTTGGATGCAAATCGGTTCCGCCGCTGTCACGGCTTTCGCCCCTGGACATAAAAAGACGGCATCTCACTGGCCGGATGTCTGGTCTATTCTGACAGGCATGAGTTCCTGGCCTTTAAGGAATCCAATCGTCTTGGTGAATGTTGAACAAAATGGAACCCTGAGCCCATGCCAAGGGTCATTGTCGAGGATCCAACCAAATCCTAAAAATTCCTCAGTTCATGTCAAGTTCATTTCGTGCACTTCAGCGGGTCCAGAGCGTGGGTACGGGACCCAAAGTAGACAGTATGCCGTACTAGGTTAGACTCGGGACCGCTGACGTCTCCGTTCATCCGTTCTCGGCCTAGATGCTGTCGCTGGACAGCCTGTTATAGTCCCGCTTCAGTATCGACGCTTCTTTGCCTGTAACCCCGCTCTGGATGGCTGACCACGACGATGCCTCCAACCATGCGAAGCCCGAAGGACGCGATGCCGCCACCATTCTCAATAACCTTCGCACCGCTGCGCTTGCCGAAGTGGACAACGCCGGTTTGATGTAGAGGCCAAAGATTTTCGCGAGATCCCGATGCATCTAACCCATGCCCTCCGCAGATGGTTCCACGTAAAAGTGTGCTTCGTCGCGGGCGCAGGATTTTTACAGATTCGTAAGCGTGCTCCCGAGCCTCACTTGGACCGGCTAGCTGACCAGTGTGAGATATGACCTGTTTGCAATAAATCTGGCCGTCGTCATGCTGGGCTATGTTTATGGCACTACGCCGGATCGCAACTGTAGGACTTCCGCACCTTCCCTTAGATGCTCTCAGCTTACGATTCTCAGGCCGGCCCACGTTGAACAACCACCAAAATCTGGCTCTGAAGGTTGCAGCCCCTGTCGGAAATTTTTCGGGCAGCTCTTCTTCGGTGGTTGGCCGACATTGTCGGTCGGAAAAGAATGTGTAGCCGCTCCGATGTTCCTGCGCACGCAAGAAGCCGAAGTCTCTCCAGATGGCGTCGAACTCATAATCATGATTGTGGGCACCTTTGCCCAAGCGACTGCGGGCGGTGGTCAGGCTATGAACATCATCGCCATGCTGATATTCTGGCGATTCATGTAGGGCCCTGTCATCCGCTCAACTCCCCCATTGATATGACAATCCAGGTGGGACTCGGCATTGGAGGAGACTACCCCCTTAGCGCGACCATTTCATCCGAGTTCGCATCCACTCGCATACGTGGTCGGATGATGACTGCAGTCTTCGCCGCTCAAGGATGGGGAAACTTTGGCAAGTATATCCACTCCTCGGTCGCGGGCCCTCTCACCATGAATCCATTTCTCAGCCGCATCTCTATGTGCCACAGTCATCACTATCCTGTTCAGAAGCGCGATGGAGAAAGACTTCCCAACGGCAGTTGCGTGTGTGACACTGCTGCCGTGGCCACCCCTTTGCGCCTCACCTAGCGGACTCAACCACGTCGACTACATGTGGCGCCTGCTCATCGGCCTCGGCTGCGTCCCCGCCGCCCTCGCGCTCTATTTCCGGCTCACCATCCCAGAGACCCCGCGTTTTACGATGGATATCCAGCGGAACGTCGTACAGGCCCGAGCGGAATCAATACTGCCCTAGCGAGGAACACCGAGCGCAACCCGTACGCGTCCTCCATCGGGCGAACGCACCCACCGCAACGCGCAGAGACTTCCTCCACTACTTCGGCCAGTGGCAGAATCTCCGTGTGCTCATTGGAACCGCATATTCGTGGTTCGCCATCGACGTGAGTCTTCTTGCACTGCGTAAACCCCAGCTCATTTATTCCCAGGTCGCCTTTTATACCCTCGGACTCAACTCGTCGGTGATCCTCGAAGCTGTTGGTCAGCATCCTCGCTCCTGCGACATTCCAAGATTGTACTGACGATTGCAAGGTTTGGCACGTCGGGTGACATTACCAGAACTTATACCATCTCTGCATCGGAAACTTGATACTCTCGCTCGCGGGGCTAATCCCAGGATACTGGCTCTGCTTCCTGTTCATCGACCGTTGGGGCCGGCGGCCGATCCAACTCATGGGTTTCATCGTCCTTACCGTGTTGTTCATTATCATGGGTGCGTCCTGGCATCATTGTGAGATTTACCTAAGACTTATGCATGCCACAGGCACTTCCCTCGGCCGCCTTGTCAACTTCGAAGGCAGCACCACCATGCCTACGACGGGCACCAAGTTCTTCGTCTTCCTGTTCTGCCTCGCGAATCTGTTCCAGAATTTCGGGCCGAATACCACGACATTTATTACGCCTGGAGAGCTTTTCCCCACGCGCTACCGCTCCACCGCGCATGGGATCTCAGCTGCCGCGGGAAAGCTGGGGGCCATCGTCGCACAGATTATGTTCAATCAGTTAGTGGATCCGCTCCAAGACCCGATGAAATTCCTCGGTCATTCGTGCGTTTCTCGGATCTTTTCCATGGTTCCGAGTCTTGATGATCACGAGCGCAGGTTTGAGATCCTCGCGGGATTCATGTTTACAGGAATTTTCTCGACTCTCCTTGTCCTGAGACGAAAGGAAAATCCCTCGAAGTCCTTTCGAACGAGGACCAGACAGACTTCTTGCAGCGTATGTCTCCTGCCGCCCGTCATTTCTCCCCGCCTGCTTATATGTATTTGTCAGTCCCAGACACGCAGGTGGATGTGGAGGGAGGGATTATCATTCCCTTGCGTCATGTGTGAATCGGGGCGTGGCCACACAATAAGCATCTGAATCTCATTTGGCACTCCGAGTCGAGTTTGAGAAATGTATCATTAGTTTACATTGTATAATATAAGCCTGAAAACAATTTCCTCGCTCTTAATAATCAATTGTCATGGGCATTATGACTCGCATTGATAAGCAGATGGATCGTATCGATAGTCCCTGTTTGCGCTGGCTGATTCACTTCCCGGGGTGACTCTGGTGCAGTGCCCTGAGCTGCATATTAGGTGCCTAATTGGGACACTGCCAGGCCCATTTTGGACGGTAGCCGGGTAGGGTTCGGTAGAGCCCGGTAGCAGCTGGTAGCCATAGTACCCGGTAGCGATCGGCTTTTTTCGTAGCGCTCGTAGCGGGTACCTCCTTATTTGAAATCTCTATAAAAGACAGGTATATTCCAAAAATCAAGGGAACACAAAGTAAAGTACAGAGAACGAAAACGGGTCCGACGCAGAAGACAAATAATAGTAAAATTAAATAAAACATAAAGCAGCGGAGGGAGGCACTTGGGAGGTTATTCTCGAGTTCCGCGACACGCTCCTTACCGCCCTGGCGCTCGCGCTTGACGCGTTCCTCCGCAGCCTCATCCCACTTGGCGTCCGCCGCGGCGCCTTTCTGGTTCATCCCCACGGCCGTCGCGAGCAGTTGGTTCTGCACGTTGTTGAGCCGCCGCTCGGCGTTGGCCGCGCGCGTGCTCAGCGGGCGCACCTGCATCGGGGCGGACTGTCCGGGCTTGCGCGTTCCTGCCAGCTGCGCCGCCAGTTCGTCTGGGCCATGCTCAGCGTGCCCTTAAACATGAAAGATGTATGTGAGCCTACCTCGAGCACCTTGATCCTCGCCCTCTTTCGCGCCGAGCTTGCGCCATCAACCAGGCTTGGCGTCGGCGTCGGCGTCCTCGTCCGCCGCGTCCGCGTCCGTCTCGTGCTCCAAGTCCGCGCAGCTCCCCCCACTCTCCCGGTGCCCCGCCACTCCCCGCCTCTTCGGCCCCTCCACCATCTCCCCACCACGCCGCGCGCGTCCTGCTCCTGCTCCTGCGCCTGCTCCTGCTCCTCCCACTCCAGGTACCATACTGTTTTCTTCCGTCGGACCTTCGCGTCCGTATACTCGTCGCACCAGCATCCTTGACCCCTCCTCGACCGTGCGGCTGCGCGACACGAGCGCCTGCGCCTCCCGCTCGTCGCCGCCGGCACCGCAGCGCTCTTCCCCACGCGCCCGGGCGTCGCACTTCCCTCCGCCCCGCGAACACCGTCCGTCTCCTCTCCCCGTTCTTCGCCGCGGCGCGACCAGCGCCGCGCTCTCGTCGCCAACGGGCGAGCGCAGGCCGCCTTGGAGGCGCGGCGGGTTCGGGCGCGGTGTCGCTCGCGGTGGCGGTGGCGCGGCGGGCTCGGGGGCTTCGCGGGTGTGCCTGGGCGGGCGCAGCGGCGGGATGCGCGCGCGCACACGCACGCCCTTGCGTGGAGCGGGGAGGCGCGGAACGGCGGCGGGGGGCGTGCGTCTGGTCGACGTCGGGTACGGCGCGCTCGCGGGCGTCACGGCATCGAGCGAACGGGTTTGCGCAGCGAACGCGTTGTCGCTCTTCGAGGCGCGGAGGGAACGGCGCGCCGACGCTGTCTCCGGCTCGCGGGCTTCTCGACGTCAGGCACGGTTCAGGATCCGCGCCTGGCGCACGCGCACGCGGAGGGTCTGGGAGGCGTGGCGGGCGACGCGGGTGTGTTTGCCTGCGCGCACGGCGGGCGGGCGGGCGGGTGGGCGCGTTGTCGCTCGCGGTGGGGCTGAGGGAACAGCGTCCGCGATGCGCCCAGTCGATAGGCACGGGCCCCAGGATCCGCGACCGGCGCAGGGTGGCCTTGGAGGCGCAGAGGGCGTCGGGCGCGTTTTCGCTCGCGGTGGCACGGCGGGGACGCTGTGGCTCGGCGGGGGGCGTGCATCCATCGTCGACAACGGGCGGGCGTGGGCGTCGGGCGCAGCGTCGTCGACGGTCTCGGCGCAGGCGGGCGCGGGGGCGTCACAGCGGGCGGGCGCGTTGTCGCTCGCGGTGGCGTCACGGCGTCGGGCGACCGGGTTTGCGCGCACGCGGGCTCGGGCTCGGGGGTGTCACGGCGGGCGGGCGCGTCATCGCTAGCGGTGGCTTGCGTCTGCGTCTGCGGCTCGGCGGGGGGCATTGCGTCTGGTCTGCGGCGCTCCGCGCTCTCGTCGACAACGGGCGTGCGTCGACAACGGTCGGTGCGCATTCCGCCCGCGTACTCCGTGGCCGCGGCGTCGGCGTCTGCAGTGCGCTCGGCATGCAGCTGCACAATGGTGCAGCATCCAACGAGGTCATCTCCTCGAGCTCGCTCAGCTTCGGAGAGCCGCGATTTTCTGCGAGGAAAGAACGGGTGAGGCGCGCAGAGAAAAGGAAGAGGAGGGGACCACGCACGTCATTAAGGGCAGCGGAGAGATCGCGCTCGTCGTCGCGTAAACGGTCACCGGTCACTGTGCTCCTTCATGCGACGGCCGGAGTTAAGGGGTAGCGTCGGCATGATGCGGCGAAGACACCATCCGGCAGCCGCACATACGCAACGCCCGCCGGATGCAGCGGGCTCCCCGTGCGTGCGGCTTGACGTGGTGCGTCGCATCCAGGGCGTCGTGTGGGCGCACCCGGCTTCGAGATTCGCCCTGCGCGGGCCCGTTGAATGTATCGTTCGCCGATGGGGTATTCAAGTTAGGTAAATAGAGGGAGCTTGAGGGCCTTTGAGCTCGCAGCTGCCAGCGCGCAAGTATGACGCATCAGGCCAAAATGATGCAGCGTGGGGGCAGTTCAGCTCGGTGAGGACATATGCGGACGATGGGGCAGTCGCGATGGGCAGAGGACGGCCGACTTTGATGAGCACCAGGTGAGGACGGACTTGTCAAAAAGAGCTCGTTGCGTGTAGTCTAGGATTTGATGGGGGGTACCTCTGAGACTCGACAACATCATGATGCTGAGTTTGAAAAAGTGATGGCCCGAAAGTACGGTACCTTCCTCTTTCAGCCTGCCCGAGCGCGTCGCGCGTCCTCCGCCCAGTCTGCGCCCGCATCCTCCTTATAAAGATATCCTACTCAATGGTATAATTACTCCTGGTCTACATGGACGAATTCGACGCGTTCGACGCGCTTTGCGAGCCTCCTCCAGCAGTAGACTCGAGAGAATGGATGGACACTCTACTCAAAAGCCGATGCAAGGTGCCGCGCATGTGGCCTTTCCAGCTCGAGCATTCAATGGATATCAATAAGAAGAAGGACGTCTTCTGTGTAATTGCAACTGGAATGGGCAAGACCGTGTGCTGTTGCAAGCCGGAGCAATTGCAGCCGATGCCCGCGGCGAATGCGGAATCTGTCTCATTATTGTACCCACCAAGGTACTGGTGGAGCAACAGGTGTGTAGTACATGATACGAAGGATGTATTGATGCTAAATTCACCTCCATTCAGGCAGAGGTGGCGACGGCACGCGGGTTACGTGCCCTAGCAATCAATGAAGACACGGTCCGAGAAGCTGCGCTCGAGAAACGCGACTTATGGTTAGAATTGATGCGCGGGGACGACGTTCGCGTCGCCATAATGACGCCGCAGATGGTCAAATCGAAGCGCATGCAGCAGCTGCTGAACTCTCGAGACTTTGTCGCGCTTGTGCGCTGGGTGTCCATCGATGAGGGGCAGTTGATTGAACAAAAAGACGGGGTCTTCGCAGCTGGATACCTCAGTCTATCAATCCTTCGATTCAAGCTCAACAGTTCCGCTGTATGGATAGTGGTTACCGCCACCGCGACCAAGGCCCGAGCACCGGTTATGGCGAAGAAATTCGGCTTTAAACCGGGGGCATATATTGATGCTCGCTACTCGACCCAATCTCAAATACATCCCACGCTTCTACGAACACGCCCATACCGGGTCGGACCATCTGAACCTCAGCTTCGTCATTCCAATGGGCCTCAAGAACGCCGAAGATATTGTTCCCACCGTGATTTTCGCCAAAACAATTGAGCGCGGTTTCAGCATCATGGACTATCTTGACAAATTAATCCCCTCCACTATCCCCGATGCCGGCTTCCTCATCAAACTCTACAACGGCCTCATGACCAGCACTTATCGTCGCAACCTCAAGTCCGATTTCGCAGCTGGAAAGGTCCGCGTCATGGTGGTCACAGATACGGCAGCATACGGATTCGATGTTCCCAATGTGCGCCGCGTCATTACGACAGATCTCGAAGACTATTTCGAAGAAATGGAGCAAAAATTCGGGCGCGCTGGACGGGACCGGCAACCGGCGGAGATGATTGCCTTCGCTCCTTCTTGGGTGCGAAATCTAGCTCCCGATACCATCCCTTCGACGAAAGCGGGACGGGATGAGGAGGAAAAGCGTGCAAAGCTTCGTGAACCCATACGTTCATGGTTTAACCCTGTTCCACATTTTTGCTGTCGTCATGCAGCTCTGCATTGCAACTCAGAGGCCTGTACACTCCAACCCGACTGCTGCGGGCCCGTTCATGACCCGAATGCCAGCCGAATCGATCTCCTACGAGTTGCCGAATGGAAAGAGCATTTTTCTCGGCTCCAGGCTGCGGAGGAGCTGGCATCGACACCTCGCTTGCGTACCGATGGGGCCTTCATAGTCCTCACCCAACACATGCGCACGTCGCTATCGCATATGATAGACCGATGGAGCCATCAAATGTGGGCCCGAATTCGTACTTCGCGCGAATTGCCCTGCTCCATCTTCTTTCCGCCGTTTATTCTCCAAGCTATCCTTGATAAAGCACATCTTTGTATGGATCTAGACAACTTGAAGACGATTACCAAGGGCTGGGAATATTTCGACGAGTGCGGTGCCACGCTGCTGAAATTTCTCGTTGAAACTATGACCGGCTTCGACGCAATCTTCGATGAGCTGGCAGAATCAGGAGGCTCGGATGCGGGTGAAAGGCTCAAGATATCGCCTGACGCTCGCACCCTCTTCCGACTCGCGACAATTCCTATCCTCAAGGCCTTCTGCCGTGCAAATGGATGTAAGGTTAGTAGGAATAAAGAGGACCTTATAGAACGACTTATGCTATATTTTGCGAGGTGAGCCTGGATCCACTGATTGTCTGCTGTGTATTGACACCCAATTAGTATTAAGAAGCCTCTTCCCAGCCGTGCTGAGATCGACCGAATGAAGAAAACAATGGCGGAAGCTCCGGCCGAACCCTCCAACACTCTTTCAAATAAAACTAATTTGCCCAGTGCGGCACGGCCATCGTCTGGCAAAAAGCGAGGGCGCACCGATGATAATGGTAAAGAAAATTAAGTATATAGTTTCGTACATCGCATATATAGTTCGTTACAATTCAGTTATAATTACTCGCCCGTCGTAAAAGCTCTGACATCCATAACCCCTTCGCAAACAGTCACCGGAGCGGCTGGGTATTCCAGAAGGTCCATGGGAACAGCGTCGTCTTCGTTTCCAGTGGCCGAGTGACCGCCAGCAGTCCTAGCGAGAAATGTGGCCAACGTCCCACCCGCCAATTTGGCATTTCCCGCACCGAACTCGTTATCTACCTGGTACGGTTGATTGCGGCCAGCGTCGAATTCGAGGATGTGATTCTTCCGAAAGTGAATGCCGAGCTGGTTGATGTCGTGAATGGTAGTCGCATCCGTGTGGCCCTGGCCATCTCGCTTGAGCCCGAAAAGGCCGGGAAAGGTTTCACGGAGCTTGCTAATTCCAGAAATATTAAGACCGACTGCCTCGGACAGATGCTTGCTGTCGAAGTCATGGCTTTTGGCATTGAAAAGCCGCTTGATCCAGAAGTTGAAATGCTCCTGAAGCAGGTCAAGTTCGAGCCAGTGACCAATCCGTCCCGACGGATTGACAAGGTAGTTGTTCAACACCGCGGTAAC
The DNA here is from genome assembly GCA_029378255.1 of Mycena rosella. Taxonomy (NCBI): domain Eukaryota; kingdom Fungi; phylum Basidiomycota; class Agaricomycetes; order Agaricales; family Mycenaceae; genus Mycena; species Mycena rosella. Next base: position 31,530 of record JARKIE010000057.1, read on the forward strand.
CAGGTCGTCCGAAAATTCGTATAAGAAATTACAGGCTAGCTCGAGAAGCTCATTCCCGTAGTTTGTAGCTCCGGCACCCCAAAACGAGAAGCGGGGGAGCTAGATCACAGTCAGCAATCGAAAGCAGATCAATTATGTGGCGGCTGACCTTGATAACCTCAAATGCTCTCCCAATGTCACCCTCAGCAATAGCCGCGCAGAGTTCCATGTACCAGAAGGTAACCCGCATAAAGTTACACAAGGTAACCAGCGCTTGGTCTCCCGGGGAAAAATTCCGGGCTGGCTTCGGACCAGCAGTTGTTCTCGACCGCTTGGCTTTCTTTTTTAGATGAGGTCCAGACTCGGATGTTGCTAGAAAAAAACAAATTCAGAGCAGTTTCCACAAGCAGGGACTAACTAACCAGGTAAAGCTTCAGGCTCGTCATCGACAGTTTCACCACTCCATGGCTGACCGTAAACATCCACATCACGCGCGACGTGGCCCAATGCGTCGTCTGCCGCTGCAGAGCACATGTAGCGATCATAAACCGTATCGGCAAATTCATGGAGCTGCTCAAATGAGCAATCGCTGAGGGGCCCATCGGAGTCAAAATACACTGCCAATGAATCAAGTAATTTGGTCTCGCTTTCAGTGGTTAGATCTGTTTTCTCCTCGCAGAGCAACCTAATCCCGATAAGTCCCAGGACGACGTAAATGAAAATGAATACATACCGTAGAGCATCGAGAACCAGAGCTTCGAAGCGATCCTCGAGAATGTGATGTGTCGGATAGAAGTCACATTTTTCAGGATTATATTTCTCGCGACCCATGGCGACAGTGTCATCGTGTAAACCGAAGGTTCCTTTGTCGAGATCGGGATACCAGTGCAGACGGATTATCGATTTTTGCCAAGCCCACTTCAAGTGCCAGAGCTGGATGAGCGGAAGGGCCCATTTGTGTTGTTCGTATGGCGTGTCACCTTTAGCCGTGTACCGGATAATTTTGCGAATTCTGTCTATGCTGAGCTGATCACCGCAGATCATGATCATCCACTTGAATAGTGAGACAGGGAGCATGAATAGTTGACCGAGATGATTCCGCAAGACGTTAGCGGCACCAATAGTTGTGGACTCCTCGATGTCAGTGGGCCGCATGGCGCTAATGTCGGCCTTGCGAAGACGGAGCGGGTGCCTGACATGCTTCACGGTAGATAGTGCTTCGACCGCCGGTTTGTGCTTCGACAGTGACGGCAGGTATTTGAGCCATATTCGTAGCACTGTCCCCGCACCGATGCCGCGGATATGCGGCCAGTTTATGTCGTCTCGTAACTGTTTTACCGTTAATTCGAGGCGGGCCTTCTGTTTAATTTTCTCCATTAAAGGCTTGCTCCGTAAGGCTCCGGCAGGAACATCTTCCAGCTTTATTGCGGTCGAGGCCGTACCACTTTTGACTTCGTCCTTGTGGCCTAATGTGGCCTGCCATGCACGCTGCATTTTATTGACGTTGTCGAATAGGAGTAAAATCCGGGGCCCTCGTCGGCGGAGAATGCACCAAGGAGCTTCAGTTGAGTGTCGGCGTCCGCAGCTAAGACATGGAGAGTCGCCAAAGTTGTCTGGTACGAAACGGCTAACCCTAGACGGCAGAGCAAGGATACGAGCTCCCGGTTGGCGTTGCATGTAAACGCGAACAACCCAATCAGCATCGGGAAGACCAAGGCAAAGCGGTAACGGAAGTAGAGGAGGACAAGGATGGATGCAGTGACGGTCTGAATGGGTTCATTATCAAAAAAAAAAAAAAGCACTATTGCGACACAGTGCGAGACTTACCTGCCATGGATCGCGTCGACCGATTTTGGCGGAGAACGAATTCAAAAGGGGAGGGTCTTCAGGTTCCTGCTCATCTTCGTCACTCTCGGCATCCGGTTCCACCGCCAGAGGTACGGTCTCCCCGCTGCTTCCACTTGCGCTGGGATCCGCCGAATCCGGATGGAATGGCAGCTCCTGCGAGGTATCCGACTCCGTTGTTGTACCGCTCGGAGGCAGCACAGGCTCTGGGTCCGAAGACGACTGTGTATCCCCTAGTGCAGCTTTATCCAGCATCTTCCGCGTACGAGGATTAACAGCTACAGTCGTCCCCACAGCAAAAGAACCGGAGCAACTGCTGCGACGGTCTCTTCGCTCTTTAGCATGCTCCAGGACAGAAGAACCTGGTCCCATGTCCACCCGTCCATCCCAGGAAGCCGACGAACCCGTGGATTGGGTCTATGACCAGGTTCGCCTCTTTTCCTGCACGTTCGAGAATGCGCTGGAGCGCCCTATCGATTAAGGCGTTCCGAGTGCTATTGGAACCGGGAGGGATGAGGTTACGGTCGAGGCGAAGGGGCGCATAACGAGGTAGGGAGAAACAAGGCTCCTCTGGAACCCCATCTTTCCAGTTCTGGGATTTGACGTGGTGGAATATTTTGTCCACAATCGCGACGGGGTGATGAGCCGGGTCAGCCTCTGCACCGCGCAGAAACGCAGCGACAGAGTTGTATACACTGCTATGCTTGTTATATTTGCGTTCCAATAATGCAGCTAGAAAGCTGCCGATTGTCGGAAACCCGGCCTGGCGAATGGCACGGATTACTACGAGAAGGCGGTCTTCTGTCGTTACACTAGCAGCTGGCCATTTGAATTTGCGTCTCTGGCGCATGGAAGGGGTTTCCGGCGCGATTCCATCGAAGAAACCGCCCGCAAATGTGAAGGCTAAGTCTGCCAGAGAATCCGGGGCTTGTGCGTCTGTTGGACCTTGGTGTCGCAGGGAGGGAAAATAACCCATGTGCAGCGGTCAACTGAGGACCGGGAGTTTGGATTTGGTACGGATATGGCTGGTGAAGATATCCTGAGGGGTTAACAGGAGTTACCGGGCTGAAGGGCGAGTGGTGATAATAGGGGAATGGCGCGGGTGTAAAATATTGATTTGAGTGGGGATATACATGAGTCGGAGTGCTAGGGGGAGGCGATGCGAATCCAGGAGCTTCCTGCTCCTCAAATGTATGGTCCCATTGGTCGGACATGGCCAGCGACGCGACTTGAGCGCAGCGTGAAAGGCGCGTCGTCCCAAAAGAGAAGTGTGCCGGGTGCCGTCACTGCCGTCCTTTCGGCATCTGATAACATCACTGTTTCATCACTGTTTCATCATGATGTTGTCGAGTCTCAGAGGGACCCCCCATCAAAGCCCAGACTTTATATAAGTACACTAGCAGTAACCCGTGCTTCGCTACGGTCAGACCATGAAAACAGTGTGAGCTTTTAGCTAAGCACTTACCACGCTACACAGTAATACACTACCGGATTCGCTGGTCACATTGATATGAATATTGAAGACGCCGCTCGTCGCCAACCTTCGGTTGGCTCCTCGCGACATCATGGACATTCTGCTGTGATTTTTCTAGACAGGAACCATTGTAGTGTATGTGCGTGTATCAACTGAACATTTTTCAGCCACACTTTGACGGCAGGTAAGCCATTGATTCACCTGGTCCCAAATTTCGGAACTTGTGAAGCTACCCGTTTTATTTTGAATTTTCCGCACCAATTCAAGTGGTGATTCGCGGTCAAAAGATGTCAGATGACCTTGATTAAGAATAGTTCCGTCTGGTTTGAGAAGTACAGCGAGAAATTAGCATCTGCGGTTCTCTGGTGCTCATGGGAGACGAAATCCCGATGGACCTGGTACCAACTTGAGTTGAACTTGTGAACAGTTATAAACAGAAAATCAACATTCTAGTGGAGCCGTCATGCAGAATTCAACATCCCGATGGAGCGGCTGATGTCAGTGGAGCTCGGGGACTTTCGGATCATGTTTGACTCGAGTCAAAGAGCGGGGAGCTCAATTGTAATATAGATGTAATATAGACTAGCAGTAACCCGTGCTACGCTACGGCGGATTGGCCGGTTAGATCGTGAACTGTCTACCACTGCTTGGCCGAATGGCTGAGTGCAATTAGCAGTAGCCCGTGCTATGCTATGGAGTGGTCCTGTTCACAAAGAATAAATAGATGATGTACACAGGTAAGACTTGTACATGTCTAATGCTGAAATTAACCACACCACTCGTCACCAACCTTTGGTTGGTTCCTCGTGGCCTCATAGGCAATTGCCTGGTATAAGAAATCCTGACATTAAGTTGTATGTGTAACTCACACCTGGTGTGGTGGTCTGGATCAAAATTGATGTTCGAAATTCTATCAGAACAGCACCACTGAACTGAACACCTCCGTCGAAACCCTATGTTTCCGCCATCCTTGATGGCTGTTTGCCGCAGTCCCCGGCAAAGTCGTCTCCATCGTCCATCACTTGCTGTCAATCTGATTATTTGATCCACAGCTTGTGTCATTGAAGTTTGTACCTGCTCGTCCATGAGCAGTCTCATAGAAATTCAAATCTTATCCCACGGCATTGCTCTCCAGCATTTAAGCCATCATCTTGACATTTATCAATAGAAATCCAACATTGAGTAGAAAATTCGCAAGGTTGACATTTGTGTCTCAGCTGCTTAATCGCTGAGACACTCATATTTTACTGGATCAGCTCCTGGTCTACTCTGGGTCTGGAACAGTTCTTCTCTCTGCATCCTCTCCTCCAGTAAGACATTGAATTCTAGCCTCGAGGTACTTAGTGCAGGACTGTGCCGGTGAACAATCAAGCAAATCCATCGCTTAGATTCAATGTTGATTGGGTACACGCTCGGATTGCAAGTAATTCAACATTGTAACAGTTTATAAACAGCAACTCAACAATTGGGTGGAGAATTCGACAACGGGACCGTGGAGCAGCGGGAATGACATCATTTGGAGCTCTAGGCGAGGTTGACATTTGACTCAGCTTTGACTCGAGCCAAAGGTGTTCAATTGTAATATAGATTCTACGAAACGCGACATACATTACTCAGATTCAAGACATTTATGGTAGGGCTACACTGATACTTAATAGTAGAGTCATTGCTGTAGAGGACGGGAAGTACTTGCGCTTCGACGATATCCGAACAGCGAAACGGAACTGTGGAGCTTGTGGAGCGGTGACATTGGAGTTTGGGAAAAGAAGTGGAGTGGCTGTCTGCCTCCGCGACCCCGGGGATCCGATGACGTCAGTGCGGAGCTTGCCAGCCAATCAGGTTTATCGAAAGTCAACGGTGTTCGATTCTTATATAGATAGATGAGAACGAGCTTCTTCTCATCGTGGCGTTATAAAGTCTGGTTTACGAGACGACGTTGCGTGCACGTGCCAGTGATGGGTTAATATAGGTTCGACTTCGCTTTCTCTTGTATCACCCCCTTCAAGTCTTTCCATCTGCGCGATATCGCCAAATGGGAGGTCATTGTCGATGACCTCCCATGTCACCGCGGCCCCTGTCCATCAAGATCAAGTCCTCCACGCGCGCTTGGATGCGCCATTCAAGAACCGGCTCCGTGTTAGAGCTTCGTCTTCTGCGAAGAAGGTTAGGCCCGTATCAATCGCGGTCGTGCTCAAGGTGCGCACGCGCCTCAGCAACAGCGCCGTGCTCAACCACGTCAGCACCGACGTCAGCCACGGCGACGCGTGCGCGCAGTGGTTCGTGCGTACTTTCTCACTGCTTATATTATTTCTATTTGAGTATCGCTGACGCCACCGCAGCACGCAGCCTGGACCGCGCCCATCCAAGGTGCGTTCCTCCTAATCCATCCCCGTTCAACCTCCGCCCCCCAGTCGCCGTCTGCCTCATCATCCTGCTCGTCGAGGTGCGCCTTCCGCCTTCCCCCCTCCTCCAATAAAATAAAATCACGGCCCTCGTGGGCTTTGCGCTCTTCCTGCTCGTCATCCCCATCCAGGAGCGTGCCAGTTCGCGCTCCGCCGCGGCAGCATGCGCTGGACGGACGCGCGCGCGCGCATGGTGCTCGGGGTGCTCGGCGCGATGCGTGCGGTGAAGTACTTTTGCTGCGAAGGGAGCTTTTTGGGGCGCAAGTGGGCTTTCGCTCTGTAGTGTAGTTATGGTGGGAGCGGGTTTGCGTTTGCGTTGCAGGCATATTCGACATCCGGAAGAACGAGCTCAAGGGCATTCGCTGCATCCAGCACTCGCAGTCGGCCAAGTGCGTTGGTTTTTTCTTTCTTCGTTCATCCACTAACGCGCCCGCCCCCAGCATCGCGACGGCCTTCCCGCTCCATAGGCTCGCAGTGAAGCTCGCGTTCGTGGCATACACCGAGACGTCGAAGCAGTTCGACGTTGCGGCTGTGTTTGCGAGCTTTTCGCGGTTTCAGGTGCAGTTTCTTTTTGACTTGCTTTTACTTTGCCCGGAATGAACTCGCGCGTATCACTGCGGCGATCACCGGAACTTAGTCGGGAAACAACGCGCTAGAATCAGGATGTTCTTTTAGTAGGCCCATCCTTTAGTTGGGGAAAAACTACACTAAAAGATGGGAACTTTCTTTCTTTCTTTCTCCCACAAAGATTTTATATTTTAGTTGAACAAAACAGGAACACAGGACTTTTCCCTTTGTCCCCAACTTTTTCTTGAACTAAAATTCTAGATTTTTGTGGGAGAAACAAAGAGACAAAGATCCTATGTTTTAGTGGGTTTTTTCCTCCACTAAGTTTCGGCCCCACTACATGAACAACATAGTTCTAGCCATTTTTTTTGCTGACTAAGTTTCGGTGATCGCCGCAGTGTATCGAACGCAACCAAACTTCACACACCCGCATCTCACGCACCCGCAACCGCATACGCCCCCGCCCCGCTTCCATCCCCTTCTTCCCTTCCCTTTCCCTCGTTTATTGATGATCCCCATCTATCACCACAAATGAACCCACACAACCGCAACCGGCACGCCCTTCTACTCCCCTCTTCCCCTTCCCGCTTGCCGCTTCCTCATCCATCCCACAAATACTCACTCTCACACGCCCACAGCTCCGCCAACTAATGATGTTTCCTCCCGCGCACGCTCTCGGCCATCGCCGACGCGCGCCTCTCGGCGGTGTTCCACGCGGAGATGCGCGAGAGCGCCGCGTTCGTGATCGACGCGGCGCTGGAGTATTCCAGAAAGGGAAATCCGGAAGATACTGTCATGATCGGAGATTAGATTAGCCGATTGTAGACCTGTTTCCCTAAATCGGTTAAAGGAACAAGAACACATCTGTGCTAGCTATGATGGAGGCGCTGGCCGGACGGGAGAGCCCTTCTAATTCAGTTCGGGCAAGAACATACTATAAGTGACATTGCAGCTAATGTTATTGTAATGCTACCGTTGTACAACTGGTCTACCTGCATGCAGGCATTTCGCTAGAATTTAATGACGACCTTTCCGACATGTGCCTGAGCCTCGAAATATTTGAATGCAGCTTTTGCCTCCGTGAAGTCAAACACCTTGTCAATCACTGGGTGCGTGGTCTCCGGATTGGCTTCGATTAACTTGTTCATTGCCTTGAATCTGCGGAATCAAATAAGGAATGGCACCGTGGGGAAGGGCTCCATTGTTAACTGACTGCACGAGAGATCCCACATATATTCCGCGAAGGTGAAATCCCTGTGTGATCGAAGGGAAGACAATGTCGATGGGAGAGACACTCCCCTACGAGGATACAGTCCATTGTCAGTTCTATCTTCGACCGGCGCAGACGAATGGTAAACTAAAACACACCACACCACCTATTGCGCCAATGATATCGATGCTGCCATTAATCTTGACGGACGCAATGGAGCGGGCGAGCGTTGCATTGCCTGAGACCTACCGGGTGAAGCGAAGGAAGATTCAATATTGAAGAGCGGAGGAAATATGGAGCTCACCTCGATCACACGATCAACACCGACTCCCTTCGTCAGCTTCAACACTTCCTCGTCCCAAGTCGGTGTTGTCTTGTAGTTGATTGTGTGCTTTGCACCAAGTTTCGTCGCAACTTTCAGCTTCTCGTCGGAGGACGACAAGACGATGCAGATCGCTCCGGATGCGACGGCGAATTGGAGGGCAAACCTATTATGCATCAAAAACATGTCTATAGCTCGGAGTGGTGGCACTCACATCGACACGCCGCCGGTTCCGAGGACGAGAATGGTGTCACCGGCCTTGAGCGGGGAGAAGCCGCCCACGAACGCATTGTAGGCCGTCAAGGCAGCACAGCTGGTGAATATGATCACTGTGAGTGGGAGGTGTATCTGGTGAACCACGCGTACGGTAAGGTAGACGCCTCTTCATAGGTAAAATGCGCAGGAATTGCAACGAGGGACTTGGAGAGCAAGTGATCATAAGTTCAGTGAATATCTCGGGGAGAAGCACAGGCTTACATGGGCTGGGAATGTCCTATATTCCGTCAATACGCCCTGTGACGCTCCACCGAGTGCGCTATTGGTAATCTCGGCCGTCTGCTCGTCATGCAGCTTGTCGAGCATAAAGTTCGCAGACACGCGGTCCCCGACCTTCCACTGCGTGACGTCTGTGCCGACTGAAATGACCTCTCCAGCCATGTCGGAGCAGGGGACTAGGTCCTTAGGGATGCTGCGTGGGGAGAGTTTAAACCCGTAAACGGAGCGGCATAGGATAGAACCCACGTTGCGCCAAATGGATACGTCTGATTCGCGATCATCAGATCGCGGAACTGGTTGAGATCAAATCAGTGAGTGAAAGGCAGGTTGGCGCGCAGGAATCGAGACCTGGAGGGAAACAGCGTGGGTCTTGACCAGGACCTCATTCGGTTTAGGGGTGGCTAGCGGCACCTCGTGCAATACCAAGTTGTTATACGAGCCGAACTGAGTCCCAAGCGTTAGATGAATGTTTATGAGGATGGATTACAACTGACCTTAGGGTAAGAGTACTGGCGGGTCGTCGTACGAGCAGCCATTTGGATGCTAGGAAAAATTGAACTGATCGGAATTCAATTGCTGAATACTGTGCGGCGGGCCAGGTTACCTTTATAGGTGGCGCACCGAACAGATCACCGATACGCAAGCGCGATTATGTGGCATTACTATTCACACCGCGCTCCCCGTGTGATTCCTTCTTTCCTTACAAATGTTATGGCATTCTCATCATCTCGGTTCATGTAGGCGTCATACAATGATTGAGACATGCCTTACACGGAACACCGTATTATTGTGCACGCCGTGCTCCCCGTGCCTTTATGACAACAGGGTTCCAAGTTCTGACCGATTAACAATTTTGTCTTGAGGTTCGACGCTATCCTGGGAATTATATCCCTCTTAGAAAAACTGACATCCACCACACGGCCTCAGTTACTTTGAAGTTTGGGATAATTCGGGGAGACATTTCCTTTACGTACAATTTCTGACCTCGTTGGTGGTAGGGCTGTGTGCCGTGCCCGTCACGGGCACGGCCGTCATTTCGACGGGAGGACGACGGGTAAACCCCTCCCGTCTCCGTCCTGTCGTGGAGGTTTAGAAAATCTCTACGGAACGGGACAGGCGACGGGACAGGCGTCACGGGCGACCGGAAGGTGTCGGTTTTCTGCCAGGCGAATCGGAGGGATCGACGAGGTCCGGGAGCTCAAAATCATCGTCCTCTTGGTCACTGATAGACTCTTGGATGCCCCTGAGGCAAGGAGCTTTTGCACGCGATGTTTTGGGACCTTCAATGAAGGAATTGCCATCATTGTCGGCCTTCTCAGCAGCAAGGGATTGAGCGAGCTTGTCGGTGTCCCTTTTACGAGTGCCACGACGAAGTTCTGGCGGCATATATTCACAGGGAGGATAACCAGATAATCCAGGTCAAAATAGGGAAAAGATATTGGAAAAGTATTTACCATAACTTTCGCATATCTTGGCCTTAGAATTATTCAAAAGATGCTGAAGGCATTCAGAAGATATTCTTAGATTAGAATATCTTTGCAGTGTCTTTTGAATGCTTTCTCTGCCCTGGGCCTACAGATATGCAGAAGTTATTGTAAGTAATTTCTGCATATATTTCCAGTATTCCAGCTCAGATTATTTGGTTATCCTTCCTGTGATATTAGCTTTTCACTGATAAAAGAGTACAATCTGAATACTGACCAGTCAATTTTGGGGGAGGGCTGGTATCAGACTCTGACTCGTAGAACTCGATCTCAGAGGCAAATTTGTGCAAAGATGGCGAAAACACCGAAAATGGGAGAAGTTGGTGATGTTTCGGCCGTGGGAGCGAAATTTATTCTTTGGGAACCGTTACGGCATTATCGGCTGCGCTCGGCGTGGACGAAACTGCCAAATCGGGCCAAAATTTGTGCGGACAAAAATGGGGGATCCAGGAACTTGTTGACCTAGCCTCCAAGGGTATAAACCGGGTTCCTGCTACATACACTGCGTTCCAACCCCTCGTAGACACAGCTGTGTCCAGCTTCGGCTAGATCCTTCTAGATCCGTCTTGACAAGATCTGCCTTCGCTTCGCTCCGGCGGTGTCTGACTGAGGGTAATGGAGAAAATCAGGAACAAAATAAAATGAGGGCGGTATGTCTGCGACTGTGGCAGACGCCGCTCCGAGACTACCTCAGCGACCAATGAATGAGCTACTCAGTTACAATGGACATTCATAAGAGTAACACAATGAAAATCTTTTCGAGATCCGAGGGTGATAAAATATACTACAAGTACTTATGTAATCGTTTATGATCAACCGACATGAGGTTTTCAAGGTGTGGTGAAAAAATGTCCCAATCTAAGATTGCAAATGTAAATAGGGGCTGTGCTATTGTTTTTAGTGGCTGTGTTGAATGAAAAAATAGTGGCTGTCCTTTAAATCGGCTTCATATCTTGTGAAAACATAGTGGCTGTGTTCATGATTTGTAATTAGGTGTCAATCGTCGGCTGTGTTCGAATACCACTAGGTGTCTTTCCTTTTACAATGTTTTTTCCTTTTCTTCTTTGTCCTCCACATCACAGAGAAACCAGATGACACTGCTAGCCCATTCCATTGCAATGACAGTCGTCAGACTCACACCCTGACAAATGAGGTCGAGATCCGCTAAGTGGAAAGGTGAATAAAAAAGATTGGATTCATGCTACGGAGTTAAATTTTGTCGGCATGAGCCAAGTATCAAATATATTACTATGACCATTCTGAGGCAGCGACCGGGGACAGCAAGGCTATGGCGAGACACTTGGTTTGGGACGGTAGCACTTATGACACAATCAAATAAGCATTTGCGAGCATCTGACAGAGGAAAATCCAGTCAGAGTATCGGAGTCTTTGTCGTAGGAGCCCGAGCCCGAGAAAGCCCAAAGCAAGACAATGTGTCCACTGCATTATGTTAGAAGCTTAAAGACAGTGGTGTTACAACTTTGAGCGGCATTAATATTTGCAGGAGACGTAGGTCGCGAATTGATTGAAAAGGGAATAAAACCGCACGTTTCGAGGCAGACAGATCAGACCAAAATCGAGTCAGAACATCAGTATTTTTTTTCCAAGAGCCCGAGAAGTCCCAGAGTAGTTTGAATGGCTTGATGTTGAAGAAAATGGGAGAGGAGAACCCGACTGAAAGCAGGGGAATTGGTCCCCTTTATGTGTGGGGAATTCTCGGAAGAATTATCTGCGGCGTAGTGCGTAGTTGCTGCGAGGAACTGTGCTTTGCTGTGCAATGGCTCATCTGTTACAGAGCAGACTGCGGCAGACCGGCTGCGAACTGCAGGAAAGTCAGATGCTGTGCGCAAATGGGGGATCGGAACTCAAAATAACCCAGAGCAAGACGGGAGGCTTCGAGAGAAGAGAAATAGAGATGGAGATAATTGCATATGGGGTAAAAACCACAAGATACCCCAACGAACGAGGAGCATCCCGTTAAAGAACGGTTAATGACCATCCCGCCCATTTCTCCACTACAACTCCACCAAGTAAGGTCCAAGTTCTTTGTCCATCCATGACTTTTGGGGGTTGTTCTGATCGTCTCATTCCAGCCAACCATCTGAGCCATCAATATCCTTGAAAACTGGTGATCCGGCTCTCCAGGCCTCCCGACGAGAGTTACAATCCGAAATCAATAGGCAATCTTGCCGCTCGCACATGAAACGACCTGCACACCCTGCAGGTCTGAAACTTGGCATGGACAATGGGGATGGTTGATACTAATGTTTGAGCAGTATGTAAATGTTATCTGTCTTTTATTCCCCTCTTCGTGTCATTCAATACTCCAAACCAGCTGATTTTTGTTGTCTGCAAATCAACATTTTTTGACGGAGTTCTGGGTATCAAGCTGGTGTAATTTGGGTTCAGATATGTGTATGGCCTTTACATGAGGGTAACACTATCTTACCTTGGCCTTACATGCCCTCTGTCTGCCACGTACCACACTACTTGTTCATGATCCCGATCCTGCCTATATAAGTGGAGTCCAGAAACCAATATTCATTTCGCTCCCATAGCTCGGAAGTCTGATATATCCATATGGGGTTGTCCCCTTACATGTTATACTCGTACCCAGATAAACTGCCGCCTCGAATACGACCTGGAATGAAGTGTTTAGCCCAGTGGCCAGCTACCTGGTTTTGGCCTATTCTTGGAAGTCACCAGGAAAATATTCAGGCAAGCATCCAAACTTCTTGTAACTTCTGCCAAATGTGTTCGGCTGATTTCTAGGATGCAGGCCTTCATTTAGGACACCCTTAGACACGATCTGATGGGGGAAAAATTCTGATATTAAAGCAACAAGATGAGGTGGCCGTGTACCCGGTTATTGACAGTACACTTTGGACATGTCCAATACACATCCTTTATTGTCCAGGTTCAAACCAGCGGCGAATAAAATGGGATGCAGCGCTTTTGGCTGGTATAGATTGCTGCGCAATAGATAGTATAGATTGTTGCGGAATAGACAATGATTAACATAGAAAGAAAAAAAAGGTCCATAAGTGCGAGTTTGCCGGGCCGTGCCGTGGCCTCCACCCCCAAGTTCAATTATCCACATATGCCTCCCAACATCCAACTGTAAATATTCCCAGTCCGAGATGCCCACAATGTCACGGTCATGCGAGACAGCTTACATAAAGACCTTGATGTTTCACTCGCAATTTGACGGGCATTGCCTGAAAGATGTAGGCACAGAGGTAAAAAAACAGCATGTTCCCACAGAGACAGATCAGATTAAAATGGAGCCAGAGCATCAGTATAATTGTTGCAGGAGCTCGAGAAATCCCAGAGTAGTTTGAATGACTTGATGTTGAAGAAAGCGGGTGAGGAGTACCTTCCTGAAAGTAGGGGAATTGTTCCCCTTTATGTGTGGGGAATTCTCGGAGGAATTCTCTGCGGTGTAGTATGTCGTTGCTGCGAGGAACTGTGCTTTCCTGCGGAATGGCTGCAACAGACTGTGTCTGTTACAAACCATACTGCGGCAGGCCAGCTGCGAACTGCGGGAAGGTCAGATGTTGTGCGTAAATGGGGCATTGGAAATCAAAATAACCACGAGCGAGACGGGAGGCTCCGAGCGAAGAGAAATAGAGATGGAGATAATTGCATATGGGGTAAAAACTACAAAATGCCCCAACAAACGAGGAGCATCTCGTTAAAGAACAGTTAATCCATCTACATCCAAATAGACAGAGGTGCGGCCATCTTTGGCTATACCTGTCTACGGCATGTAGACTCGGGTCCGTCCGTGTCCGTCTATCTCCGTCTACGTCTATCAAGCTTGTAGACACACCTCGATCCACTGAACAAGGCAAAACCTCCAGTTTCTATGCATGCTAATATCTTATTGAGCACCTTCCCTGCACCCTAGAGGTCACTGAACGGTCCGCTGCGTCGTGAGCCCCATTTCAGACAAACTTTAAGCTTTCCATCAGCCCTGTGCCGCCCTTTCTGGCTCCATTAGCCCTGGCTGTTGTCAGGGCCTTTGCGTGGCATGCAGCAACTCGAGCTATGTTTTTGAGGTGTCGAAGATACACAGAGATCTGAGAAAACCCAGCAGAATGTGGCATTGATGCCAGAAGGTGTGTTGCAGGATGATGCATCCGCTCCGTCCCCAGTTCGGATGCCGCTTTGAATTTGGGACCTCCGACCACACTATTCACCGTCATTTTGACTTCTGAGGTATGCACAAGGTATGCCTACATATGTCCAGGTTCGTCTACCTGCGTCTACCTGCGTCTACACACCCAGACACACCTAGACACACCTCGACACATGTAGACCAAGTATGTCTACTCAGAGTAGACATAGGTGTCTGTCTACGCTATTTCTACATGGCTAGACACACCCCCTTTCTATCTTGTGTCTACAAGGGGCCGGAACACAGTGATAGCAATACTAACATGATCCTGCCCACCTGTCATGCTGTCACGGTCGTCGGCTCATCGAACTCCTGTTCCTGAAAGATTTAGGAGAATTCTTCATGGCACCCCCCATGTGCTGCGTCCCTATTTGTGAGAGCGTTGAAGCGGACACGTGACCTGTCCAGATTCAGACTCATACGGGAATAACATCTGGGGGATGGATAAGGGTGGAAGAGTAGCTAGTATCGAAATGGACCTCCTTTAATGTCTATACAAAAAAAAATTGGCTACACCACATGTGTCTCCATTGACTGTGAAACCCAAGAGGCCAAGTACATGGTAACCTGAGATTGATTTCGTGGAACTTGTGCAGTACCCGCACTCCGCATCGCGAGGTAAGCAGCATTCACAGACCAACCATATAGCAGGGAAGCAGTGTGGCATAGCATAGGAGCAACACAAGGTAGAATTCAGACTAAATTTATTGGGTTTAAAGATGGTTTACCCAAGTCTAATTACGAGGGGTGGACTTTATAATTTCACTCCCGCTTACCCACACGTTCCCACCTCCTAGGTCGCAAGCAGAACGCAGACGTACACCTACCCCCGATGGTCGCAAGTGGTGTATTGTCTCATCAGGTGGGTAAGCCTCCTTTTTGTCTTCGCTTGACGAAGCATTGACCTTCGCCCCAGGGGCCGTAAGCAAGGTCAAAGCGAACGTCAAGCACACGGCGCTTTGACCCTCGCATCTCTCGTAGTTAACCTCAGGTTATTCGTCTTGCCAGTATAAAGGACTGCCATTATCTGTTCACTCACCCATTATTCTATGGACAATCTCCCACACCTTCTCTTTCTCTCTCGTATTTACTCGATCCTGTATACTGCCACTTCGGGCTATCCTTACGTTTCCGAATAGTGTTTCTCGCTAAAACGCGTGCGTTTCGACTTAGCGGAGCAATTAGAATCTCTTCGAAATCAATCTGTGGAATAGGGCTTGAGTGAGTGCTCTCTTAACCAGTACTAATAAAATCAGCCCGTGGTGAACGTGCCACGTAGCTACAGCGAGAATCAGTGGTCTGAATGCCTGATGACTCTGAGGTCAATTTGCATGTCGGTATTTCGAGTGATGGCATGCACCCGAAGCATACACAGCCCCGAAAGCAGTCTGCGATCGTCTCTCAGCTGGGTTTTGGTGGATATTTCCGATTCTCTAGCAATCCCACTTGCTTATGATATCTGAGAATTAATATTGCGGCATCCCAGGTTCACTCGCTAGGAAGGAGGCACGGTCACGTGCATCTCCGACTTCAGTGATCGGGCCGAAGCGGACACGACTGGCACGCTTCTAGGACCCAATTGGGGGCTCCTGGTGGCTGTGAAAAATGCGAGCGCTCTCAGATCACAATACATGAAAGTTGCTGGAAATCCTAGGAAAAAGTTGGGGGAACTCACGTTGCACCAAGAAAAAGTTGGGGGAAATCAGCATTCCCCAACTTTCTTTGGCCAGCTTAAAGTAGCGTGAAAAGGAGGGGGAATACCAAAATGACACTTAAAAAGTTGGGGAACATTAAATGTGCATTTGGACCCTCATAAAGAAGAACTACTTAGCAGAGAGTCACTAAGTCCCGGATTGAATGGTGTAAAAAGACACACTCGAGGTGATACTGGCACTTCATTCAGTTTATTGAATGCTTACCGTGCCCTAACTGAGGCTCATTTACTCAGAAGCTCTTGCCAAACAGAACACCATCGATTGCCATTTCCGGCCCCGATGACCCGAAACCTCTAAATCTTTCTCTAGGATGGTTCTGAGACATATAATATCGATGAAAGGTCACGACCATCGTAAAAGTCACCCGGGACATCAGAGTAAAAAATTCAAATACTTTTTTTTCGAGCCTGCCGGACCGACCTACTACGGTTCACCTACCTACCTACCCTTGGTCGCCGGTTTGAATGCCGGCTCCCCCTTGCGTACGTGCTGCGCGACGGCGTTGATTCCACTGGGCCGTAACGGCGAAAACAATACAAGGTCCTCTGAGACTTTAATCTGTGCGTTTGTGACTCATAATATCATTCTCCGCTTCAGGTCGGGTAACCACGACCTCCGAGTCATTCGATAGTACAGTGGCACTTCAAGTTTGCTAGTCCGCTATTTTGGGATACTTCCTCTTTGCAGGCCAGCCGTATTCATTTGAATTCGTTTCAGGGTTCATGTAATCTCTGCCAGAATATACCCGGTGTGTCCTTACCCCTCGTGACCACTGACTCCAAATGACTCGTTTTCCTATGCCACACAGATGAGATATTTTTGCTGGGAATCTTGATTCACTGCGCCAACTCCCTTGACTTCCTGTGATCTGAATCGTGATCCATTTCTTTTTCAATAACCTCCATTATTTGGTTTTCCGATCACCATCTGCTGTTGAATGGGATCATTGCATCACAGCGCCCACCACTGACAAGCTGCGGCCATTGCGCGGCACGGCCAACGCATCATGTCTTTACAGCCTTGACCTGCCTGTAAGTAGGAGGTCCGAACTAGGTTGCATTAACCATCGAGAATAGGATATACTCGGGGAAAGCATCAGATACCAGAGCAGCGGAGATGGTATCTCGCATGCTGGAATGGAAATATCATGACTAGTGGGATACAGCAAGATCTTATCCACGGCTCCGCTCACTTTTCGGATGGGGTTTTGAACTCGCGCAGTCTATCTCATGAGTCACTCTCCGTTCGACTCCAGCTACCGAAGATACATCATGCAGGACTTGATCAACAGTTCGGGCGTTACCACGGGGGGTTATGCTGTGTGCCCCGCAAGCGCAACTGGCGACTGGGTCCACGTAGTCTGCTTGCACTCTGCAAAGGAAAAACCAAGCCGGAATCCTGTGTCGATTCCCGTTATGTCCTTGGAAACTCAGTGTTTGGACGCGGGAGCGCAGCACTCGACGCGGTGCGTAATTCGTTTATCTACAGCTCTTGTTATGCTCACCCCTGCATATCCGGTGTTCTTCCCTGAAACTAGCAACTCCCCTGGATCCCTTCCACTGACGGTGGAATTTCCGGCGACAAGCCTTGCCGCTTGACTGGTTTTGGATACGGCTGTGTTGCCCAACCGGCGCAGTAACCTCATTCTCTGCTCTTGGAACGATCAAAAATTTTAATGCGCCTATCTAATAGCATAATCGCAGGGATAGGGACGGTGACAATTGACAAACATAGGTCCGATACTTTTGGATTGTCCACAGCTATCCATCCAATTATCCTGGGTTCCTCTGGAAGCTCCCTTAAGCAGATGGAACTGAATACGGCACGCTTCATGGCTGCGTCAACGTAGCGCCTCAACGGTGCCGATACTTCGGAGACGCTCCAATTCCCCATATTTATATAAGGGAAGCTCTGACTCTTATCCTAAGCTCGACATGTCCGCCCACAACCCACCCGCATCGATTTCAACGTTCACGGAGGCCAGGAGGAGATACATAGCGTGTGTTAATTGCCGCGCACGAAAGATCAAGGTGGGCCTTGGCTTTTATCCGCGACTCGGAGACAATTTTAACGTTTCTTTTAGTGTAAATCACCCCACGAAGGCCAGCCGTGCCAGCGCTGCACAAAGATGGGGTTGGCGTGCGAGTATCTCGCGGTTCACGAGGAACACGCGAGGTCTGTTTCCACAGCTCCCGGTGGGCATCCATTCCGGAGTCGACCTCCGCCCTCCACGCCGATTACGCATGTACAGGCGCCACGGTACCCACACACGCCACCGACGGCGGATTCTGCCCCCCAAGGCTATGGTGGATTGTATGGCGAGCCCCAGCCTGCCCACTCTAGGGACGGGTATTATCTGCAGCAGCATGCCCCGCAGTTCAATGCAGCCCCCGGTGGCCCCACACCTGGACCATCCCACAGGGACCGCCGTCCACATCACCCCCACTACCTCGCAAGCAGACCCGAGGGCCAGTATAATTACGAAGGAGTACAGAGCCATCGGCCCCGGACTGTGCCCGCGCATCCAAGTTGGCCGTCCGCCCCCAAGCCCCCGGCGCCCGAGAACCCCTCTGAATATCAGCAGTACTTCGCCAACTTCGGCTTGGACCACGGGCACATGTATCCTTCGTAAGTATCAGTCTTTGAGGAGATTCTTGCGGTGACTGACTGCGTCTCAGGCGCTGCATCTGCCCGCCAGGGAGGCCGTGCTTGTGTGGCGGAACTAGATGATTAATGAAGATGAAGTCGTCCGCTGTGAATCGTCTCAGTTGGAATCAGATGTTAATATCAATGCGGTGGAAGTAGGAGAAGTATCAAAGTGAAGGACTTCCGTGTAATTTAACGATCATTTCCTTAATCATCAACCTCGCCAGCGTCCGCAACCATACAAGGCTTCGGCGGTTCAAGATATAACTTTTTCTGGATAAAACGGGAATAGTCAGTTATCATCAACACTTAATGAAGGTACTGTATCAATCAATGCTGTGCTTTTCCCATGCAGGGTGTGCTCCATTCGCCATTTTTCTCGTGTGCGCAATGCAGCTGCACCGCCCAACGTGCCCGGTAGTCTCTAATTGATGCTCGTACTGCCCATGTATACACTCTGCGCTTGATGTCCACTCCAGCTGCTCAGGGGTCATCTCGCGCGTGCGGAAGCCCTTTCGCACCATTTCGAATTAAACACACCGAACATATAAATATTATCGGCGGACAACTTCATCCCACTTCTCCTCGGCCGAAGTGAGTGCTGAAGTAGACGAAACTGCGTTCCCGAAATAGTCTAATATAGCAGCGATCAATATTATAGGGTCCTACTCATTGCTGCAGCGGGAATCTACGCCTCGGACGTCATGCTACTGCATCCATAGAAGGGACCAGATGGGGAAAGTGGAGGCAGAGCACAGCTGTGGTTCCCCGTGATGGTACTATCAGAGTTGGCGTGGATTCACATGCGCGGACTGTGCCTCCGAGCATGGCCACAATACAAACATTCAGCCAACATTCAGCCAAGACGGCGGCTGAGAAGATAGATCCGGTCCCAATCCGGTCCTGCATCGGACTGTTATACTGTACTAATCCGATCAAGGGTTCATCTATTTTCTCCCGAGAAGACCGAAGATTTTTGTTTTGATTTGCAGCACAGGAGGTACAGTATTACGTAAGTAGACTCTTCACGAATCACCACCACTATGTTAAGAGCCTAATATGACATGCACTACTTAGAGCGGTAAAATTTGGATGTGAAATTTGAATGCAACCAAGGTAAGAAAATAATCCAGTCGATTTTCCACGTCAATGCCGATCACACGGCGAACAATTCGGCATCTTCCGCATGATCGCGATCGCGGCTTCGCACAGATCATCATTTGTCATCATTGGCTCTTGAGTCTTGCGTTACGAATGTCGCCACCGACCCAGCGCTCCTCCCGAGTAAACCACTCGCCTAACCGCGAGGATATCACAGAAATCCTTCCTAACTTCTTCCTTGGCAGGTACTCACTTTCCTTTGCGGGCATGCCTGCGACTTGACTTGGATGTCTAGCGAGGCCGGCGCACAGAATCTGGAGCTGTTGCGCCGGAAGGGGATTACACATATCATTTCCGTGATGCCGCCCGACCCCGCCCATGTATCAGCGCAGAGCATGGACGGCTTCAGGCGCATTAACATCCCGGTCCAAGACTGGCCGGACGAGGTACGCTCAAGCCTGTGATCGATTTCCCGCCGAGCTCAGGCGTTGGCAGTAGGAACTTCTCACACATTTCAAGCCAGCAAATTTATTCATTGACGACGCGCGTATTACCGCTGGCGAGGGCGTCCTTGTGCACTGGTTTGCGAAGTTCAATGTTCCCCCTACAATACAATGTTAATTCATGGCTGGAATCCACAGTCACCTAGGAGTGTCGCGCAGCGTTACCATCGTCGCAGCATACCGTAAGTGAATCCAAGCTACAAGTACGGATTTCTCTATAACTTATAGTGATGGCGTCTCATCCCCCCATTCACGACTACATCTCTGCTGTCAAATTTCTGCAGGATCTGCGGCCCCTCGTTCAGCCGAACTCAGGCTTCCTCGACCAACTCGCTCTTTATGGCCGCTGTGGTTGCAACATGGAAGATAACACTGCGACAGTGGAGGCGTGGCGCGGAGCACGCGACCGCAAGTGGGAGGGCCGCGTGGATCAACTCAAGAGGGGACAGGCACAGACGCCGGCGGCGTGGAATCACCGCTTGTCGCGGTGGACTGCATCGGTTTTCGGGTAATCCCTCATGTTCCGATCTGCTTACTGTTCAGTCGCGGATTCGAGGATCGGGTCCGTAGGAGTGGCGTGCGACTGGCTCAGCATAATTCTGTCTCGAAACACGAGGTCACGTCTGGGATACACTGTTGACTTCAAACGACGAGAATGGATGCAGCATACCAGGATTTAGTTATGATCAGCGAGGTAAGGGACACATCGTTAATTCGTGTTTCGGACAGACACTTCGTGTAATCGCTTGGGTTCACAACAACTGACTCACCTCGGTGAGCCGACGTCAATGCTTTTTGCCAGGCCTGGGGGCTCAAGATCGCCGTGTTGCGGTGCTTGCCTAGCCGGACAGAACCATAACCGCCGCAGAGTCATAATGAATTCTCTTCCTCCATTGTGCTCGATTCTTCGACAGGAATTCCGGCTTTACTCCACAAGCCACGCTGCCTGTTGTACAACCAAATATCTTCCTCGGTATCTGCCCCTGATAAGCTTTCTTCGCCTTCCACTTGCAATATGTTTAATTCGAGTGTTTCGGGCTCGAACACGGAGGACTGGATAAACGACAGGCCGGAGAGGCACGTCCGCGTCCGCATCATCCGCAATTTGAACTCCTGCTGCATCAGACATTTAACATTCAGCTTGTAATCTTGTACAAGGTAAAACAAGGCCCCGATTCCCTACGTTCCTGCGGAATATGGTTAGGTGTGCGAATAAATGTGGGATAAAATTCGATACCCTGTCCCCTTCGACCGAGCTCAAAGAACTGCTCCCTCTCTGGCACCACAAGGGAGAGGACCCGTCGAAGACACAGTACAACAAGCCCCAATCAAAGTGCCTTGGAAAGAACCACGGCGTGACGACAATTGGTGCCGGGCTGTTAATGCTGGAACAGCTCAACTTCCCGTGGCATTCCGCTGATATGAACTGCATATGCTCACCCTGCATCGACGACCGACTGGACAACCACTGTAAGAAACCTCACCAGTCCACGATAGCGGTCAAAGAGCGCCTTGACCAACTCCTTCCGAAGTGGGACCCCCGTTCCCCCGAGAGCGCGGTTGCTCCCAGCGATGAGAGACGTGGGAACGTTACTCCATTTGTCCCCCCGGCGCCGATCCAGGCTCTCACAGAGGGCTTTCGCGTCTTCACGAAGTCGGAGGTTGTGAACGATGTTAACACCCCCACCCCCGTAATCCACAGAGTTGCGGGAGAAACCCAAGTCCATGTAACGATTAGCGGCCACTCTGAGAACGCAGGACTAGCGAACGCAAGAGGTGGGGCAGGGTTCTGGTATGCTGCCGGGGACTCCCGAAACAAGGCCCTGCGCATCCCCGAATATCTACCGCAGAGTCGTGCGAACGAAGAAATTGTCGCAGCTCTATACTGCGCACAAAGTACCCCCACGGACTAGTCTGTTGTCAACCGCGCCACCGCGTATAGGTCGCGCCGTTATTACATAATCATCGGAGTTTCAATTTGACATGCAACCACTCACTCGCTCAGTTTCCGCCTCAGGCCCCTATCCGAATGTGGACATTATTTTCGGCAGCCTCGGCATTCCATCAAACATCCTTCAGACCCGTTCAAGGCTTCCGCGGCAGCAAATGCATTGATTTTTAGTGAGGATTTTAATTGTATTTTGTGAGGCTAATAATATATTACCTGTGAATAAACCAGAACTAAGAAAGCAGCTCTCCACCTTCCTCAACGTCCTTGCGCTCGAGAGTTGTGAACGCGGAGGCAGTGGGAGTGACGTGATTGGATCAAATCACAAAGTGTCAAACGTCAAAGACAGTCAAGAGGCAAAGGCGACGGGCATGCGAAGGCCAAGGCAATTAACTACCATGCGGGGTGAACATCCTGGCCGGTGCTAGGCCATTAATTCGCAAAATGGAGAAGGGGAAGGAGAGTTTTTTTTGATGATCGTTTGATCGTTTGACAGGGAAGTTTGATGAATCTGATGGGATGGTGAAGCTGCCGAGAATAATGCCCAAATTCGGATAGGAGCCTGAGGCGAAAACTCAGGAGTGCAACCACTCTGCCCTTCAGGTAGCTCTGGGTACAAACAATAAGAGAGAAGGCCTCTTTCATTCTCATTCCCAAGAGAAATGTGTCTCAAGAACTGTGAATCCGAGCCCATCTCCGCCCAAATCATTTTCTCGGGCTTTTCCGCTTGCCGGGTCATCAAATTCGGCATCAAGCTTCTAGAGCTCTGCCACCACACGCTCGCTGAACAAGTTGGACTTTTCATCTGTTTAAGTGGGACCCAAGCTTCAAATCCAAACAAAACACGCCCCCGAGACGTGTTTGGGTTCGAAAATTGTGGTGATTACATAATAGCGGCGCGGCCGATCACTAGATCAACCTCACTGACAGACTATAACAAACGAGGTACGAGTTGAGAATGTTATAGCGTCTGTTTATAAGAGACTACCCACGGACGTTCCCCTGATGATTTCGGCCCGGTCCGAGACGGTCCTTGCAGCCAGGAACAAAAACCTTCAGAAATGGGAAGACAACGGCTGGATAACGCACCGATTTAAGCCCTAGCTGCCTGCCTCCGCAGCAGAGAAGGGCCCACAACTGTTAAAAAGCTGGACGAAGTGTATGAGCCCTCCCGCGGGTGTAAATCCATGGAGCTTGTAAAGAAGGCTCAGGCCTGACGGTCCCCACGGAAATAACCGTAAAAGTGCCGCCCCAGCTACGACTCCGAGCCAAACTTACCCAGGCGACGGCCTATCGGGGCATCAAGGAGCTCCGGAAGAACCCCTGTCGGCAGATAACGGAGGAAAATATCAAGTCTGTCCAGGATGCTGTCCTGAGTCAGTGCGGCAAGACCCCCACCGCAGGTTCAATCTGGAAATCCATCCGGCATAAAGACATGTCCCGGCAGGTCACCACCTTCCTCTGGAAGAGTATACATGGAGTGCACCGTATTGGGAAATACTGGGAGCACATCCCCGGCTTCGAGGAGCGCGCCGTCTGCAAATTCTGCGAAGTGACAGAATAGGGCTGTTCACAATAGCCCTTTGTGACTCCTTTTCATGCTCCTCTTTACTTCCTTTTTACTTCCTTTTTGTCTCTTCCCAGCCATTTCGGTAAAAAGGAAGGAAAAAGGAGCTCAAAAAGGGCTACTGTGGACACCTCAGCACTCAGATTTGCCAAAAAGGAGAGAAAAATGAGAACTTGAATGAACATACACATCTACTAGAATATCTGCATGTATTAAGGGGTAGACAACCTTTTCAGAGTGCATTTGAGTGGGTAGGAGCTATGTAACCCAACCAGAACGAAGTGAGGGAAGGGAAGCAGTCTGAAAAAGGAGAAATAAAAGGAACAGAAAAGGGTCCTTTTTGAAAAATGAAGGGGTGTGTCCATTTCTCGAAAAAGAGCCCCTTTTCCGCCCATTTTAGAGCAAAAGGAAGTAAAAAGGAAGCAAAAAGGAAGCAAAAAGGGCTACTGTGAACAGCCCTAATCTCTCGACCACATCCTGTTCGAGTGCCGCCAGCCGAGATGGCACGAGGTCTGGAAGCTCGCAGAAGAACTCTGGTTGAAAAAGGGTGAGGCACCGCCTACCCCATCCATGGGTATGTTCATGAGCTGCTGCCTGGTGTCTTTTGACACTGGGGGCAAAGGGTAGGGCACCTGAAAGCCAGGTGCCTTGAAAAGAGGTCTTAGGGCATGTATTCGACAGACATTAATGCACCTTAGGATAGACAAAGGGAGGCTTTGTTGCCTGGCAGGGGCCCGACAAAGCCTCCCCTTTATCATCCTATTTGCCTTTATCCGGTGTGTTCCCACCTGCCGAACACATGCAGAGTACCTCTTGTCAAGGCACCTGTCTTTCAGGTGCCTTGGCCTTTGCCCCCGGTGTGAGGAAGAAAGCAAGATGTAAGCCTGCTGTGGTTTAAGAGTCAAGACATTCCAAGTCCTTATATAAGCACGCCCGCGAGCCAACACCACCAACCTACGAAGATGAACCCGATCCCGAAGAATCGGACGACTCGGACGATGGATAGGCAGCAGCTAGACTGAGCCTCGGACACTGGCCCTTTCGATTCCAACCCCTGCACGAAATCCGCTCCGCCCCTTTTTTTTTTTCTCCATGATTTCGTGTTATGTGTTATGTGCTATGCGTTCTATGCCCTGTCGCACCCAACGACCGTACCCGGTCTTCAGCAGGTCGGACACAAACCCACCCCCTCCCAAAACTTAACTACTGCACCCCCACGCACCTTATACACATACCCACCCCCACCTATTTATTCGCCCCATACCCGGGGCACCGCGTCTTAGTAGTTTGTTTACTTGTTGCGGTATAGAAATGCAGATACAATAAATAAATAAATAGGCACGTGATTGATTAGTATCATCTAATTACGAGTACTTATAGTAATCGTTATTTAATCAATCGACTTGAGGTTTTTCAGGTCTCGATGAAAAGTGTCCCAGCTCAAGATTGCAATGCAAAATAGGGGCTGTGCTATTGGATTTAGTGGCTGTGTTAAAAGGGTTATAGTGGCTGTCCTTTAAATCAGCTTCAAAAGTTGTGAAAACATAGTGGCTGTGCTCATGCTTGGTAATTGGGTGCCAATCGTGGACCGCGTTCGAATATCACCAGCTGCTTTTCTCTTTTACAATGTTTCATTCTTGCCTCTCTCGCGCATTTGAGCTGTCCAGTTTGAGTACTTCATTTTTGCAATGCAATATGTCTGTTTGAGTAATATTTTAAGTATCCAAATCGACCTGTAGCTTCTGTTTTTCATTGAATTTCATGTGGCTGTGTCCATCTGTTTGGTCTCGGCGGATTTCCCCGCGGCCCTCCGCCCTTCCAGATTATCAATATTAACTTAAATCAAGCCGGTCTGCCGTTGTGTATATCAGATCTACATGCCTACCCAAAACTGGTCAGTGTCCGGCCATGTACCGCATGTTCTGGTCGAGACCTGCCATTGATGGGGACGGGCATCAAATCATGATCGATCCGGCATGTTTGTCGATGCTTGTTCTCGAATGCAACTCTGTTTTGCAGGTTCCATGGTATAGCGACTTCCTCACACACTTTTCGGACTCAGTTTGGTGAGCGGAATTACTTTCCATACCACTGTGTACCTGGCCTTCAAAAGAAACGGGCAATTTAAGATGAACTAGAAGACCTAATCCGTCGTGTGTTCCCTCCCCCTCATGTAATATTAGTTGGACAGAATTTGGAAATAAAATGTAATGAAACACTGAATCACTCAGTATTGAGTGTTCAAAATCTGTACCATTTTTTCGTTCCAGTTTTCGAGCTTCCGGGCATAGAATGAAAGACGCGATTCGTCTGTCACGTGAACTGTTGTAAAATGCCTAAGGCTTCCTCAATTCTGCACAGATTCCCTAACTTACAATTGTAAAGTGATAGGGAAATGTAGTCTCAACAACTCCTTCCGGCCGGATTTTTAATAATGGGTATCATCGTCTCATAACAGCACCAAATGCGGGGAAATCAGGGAGGATTTTGGATGTTTTCAGAAGATCAAAAATCCGGGCTGAAATTTCAGTTCTTAAGGATGTTCCGAAGAGAACTGCTGACTCAGTTTATCCCCAGAGTCCGGAGTACAAAAGCCTTAGCATTTAGGAATGTCAAATAGACCATTTCAGCAGAAAAAGTCTGTACACAAGGGGTCTGAACTTGGTTCCCTCGAAGGAATGTTCCCGAGCATAGGAGAATCCTTCCCAAGTCCCAAAACCTCGGAAAGTTGGACCTTCCTCGGCCGGAAATAGTAATTTGCTCTTTTCCGCCCAAAAAGCCTAAGGCTTTTTCAAATGTGCTCTAAGCACTTCAACTTTGCATGAAGTGTTCCAGGGAAATGCATTCTTCACAGAAGTATCAGGCCGGATTTTCTAGATACTTCTTTCTCCCCGAGCAGTTGCCTGAACTTCCCTCAAGTTCGATGTTAATTCACGCATTGGACATAAATTAAAAATTGGGCCTGATACTTCTACTCTAATGCTAATTTAATGAGAGGTTTCTGTTGTGGGGTTTGTGCCAAAGTGACCAGAGAAGAAGCCTTGGGGTTTGCAAAACTGGAACCGAGCTCACCTATGAGCCAAAGTATAACAAAGCTGTCGGATCGATCATGAGTGATGCCCGTCCCCACCAGTGCCGTGGACACGTGCATATTTCTCACGGTTTCTTCTTTTGGTACTTAGTCGCGTTTTTTGGTCAGCTTGAGCTAGCCAATCACATCTATGGGTTTGAATATATTGTGCCAAATCCTAGGTAGCATTTGGCCTATATCGGCCTGGATCAAGGACAAATGTCGCTATCAGTTGGCCGATGTCAAAATGGGATGCATCACAATCACGTCGGCTATCATCTAGCATAATCTAATTGTTCATGTCAGATGCATTTCCGAACTCCTCATCATCGTCTACCGGCTTTTGGGGTTGTTAATAGAACTTCAGGGCTGCTAACTATTCCACTTGAGCTTTTGCATTGATAGCGACTCCGAGTCCGAGTCAATTTGATTTCGCTGAATGGGGAAGGCGCGACTGTGACCATCATAATTGATCCCATTTCCTGAATTCCCTTTCACGCAGCATCAATTGCAATCCCCTCTGCCTCGGTCCCTTGCAGAACTGTTAGCCATATCCACATCCATGTTCTGAAGGAACCTCAGAGTCAAATATTCCTTGTGTGCGATGATATTAAAGGAAAATGACATGCTTTGATTTCACTTTTACCGTGTCTTCGGAAAGATTTCTGTGTACAACAAGATCGAGTGCACAGATAACCCTAGGATCTTAATAGACTATTCTTCATACATTAAAGATGATATGGACAAAAAATCAGAGCCCAAGTACATCAGGAACCCTCGGAAAATTGGTGTGTCCCGTGTCCAGGTCTCGTCCCATTTCTAGGTACTTGACTGTATCACACGTTCCGGTCAATATCCGCCAAAATCTATCGTGACCATATGTATACTTCTCACGATGTTAACACTTCACTTGTTTTTGCTTTGGTAGTCGCAGATCTCGACGTAGTCGTCCATGGGCTCATCAGGGATGAAAGCAGTAAAATTCACAACCCAGTGCAGACATATGTTGCAAACACAATCCCGCTAACCAACCTTCCAGCGCGATTTCTGATTCCTGCGCAGGCGTAATAATGATTACTTGCATGTTTT
The DNA here is from genome assembly GCA_029378255.1 of Mycena rosella. Classification (NCBI taxonomy): domain Eukaryota; kingdom Fungi; phylum Basidiomycota; class Agaricomycetes; order Agaricales; family Mycenaceae; genus Mycena; species Mycena rosella. The sequence goes on from JARKIE010000057.1 coordinate 59,127, forward strand.
GTATCACTCTTCTTCAGACAACTTGGCATTCATTAATTTCGCTCGGCTAACCTCTTGGGTTCAAGTTGTATCGTGCTGGCAGAGTATTCTCTCACCAGGTTTCTAGCCTTCTGATGCCATGCAATTGAGTCGTTTGTGATCTCCTTGAGGGTCTGGTCTGAGCCTCTTTCAACTCTATCTCAACCATCACTACCAGGCAGGACTGTGCTTATGATGCCATGCACCTTTAAGTTACATTTAAATGACAATCATTGGTGTTTGATACAACAAAAAAAAAAACCCCCCAAAAAAGTCCCTAAGTGCGAGTTTGCCGGGCCGTGCCGCGGCCTCAACCCCCAAGTCAATTATCTCCTATTGGTTACCTACGCGTCTGGAGCCTGCTTTACATTAATTGATTAGATAATCTTAGCAGAGGTCATGGGTTCAATCCTGGCTGGATACACAATTTAATACCATAAATTGCAACTGCTCCCGGGTATAGCAGGATCAAGATAACATGACCTTCAGAGCCAAGATCAGGGATCAAAACCCTGTGGTGATTTATAAGACCTGATAACCACTGGAAAACCCTATACAGTCCTCTAAAGCATTGGGAGCATAGAGAAAGGGACAAAGTTTCCAGAGAGGGAAGGGTGTAAACCTGTTGTGGTGTACAACATCTCAAGTTCTTATATAAGATATGCCTTCGCTCTGCTCCAGCAGAGTGTAATGGCAGTAGGCATGTTGAAATCTTGAATTCAACCTTACAGCAACCACTAACGACAATGTTTCCGCATGAAGACTGAAATTTGTAATTACATACTAAATTGCGAGTGCAATAGTCAGGATTCAGACTCGTTACACAGGATTGAAGTGGTGGACTGACGACCTGGAGTGAGCAGACCAAGGAATGGATAGCGGTGTTGCACCAGAGGGGTAGACCCGTAGGAAGCTTAACAGAATATATTCTTCCAGCAATATTAAGCAATGACAGCGAGACCAAGTTGTTCAGCCTGAAATTGTTGCGGTTGTTTGAGACGGCAGACCAGGCAATGGAAACAAAGAAGCGATACGCAGAAATGATAATGACATGGGATTGGGCCTCTATGAGGCGGGAGCTGAACCTTTAGGAATCAACACTGGTTGAACATTTCGAGTTTTTTGGTGAGAAAATTAGTGAAAAACTTTACAGATATTACAGTAATTTTTCATTGAAAAAGTAGGTGAAAAACTCGAAACTTTTCCTGAACTTTTTCTGTTTTTGGTGAAAAAAGGGATTGTGAGTCAAAAAGTTCTGTATATATTTTGAGTTTTTCACCAATTTTTTCAGTGAGAAATCCCTGTAAAATCGGTAAAGTTTTTCATCAATTTTCTCACTGAAAAACTTGAAATGTTCAACCAGTGCAAGGTGATTGGATCTTACAAAAAGAAAATGTCTAAATTTTTGAGAATCAAGTTTCAACTTATATTATCATCTCAGATAAGTTGTGACCTGGGTGTATAGACACCAAAGGCACTTAGATTTGGATTTGGGCAGCACCTCTCCTCTCAAAAAAGGAAAGCGTAACTCTGAGTGTGCTCACTGAAATAAATCCATAAAACATGGGATTTTTTAAAACTTTCCGGTGCTTCGGCCACTATACACTGAGTTTGAAATTTAAACTTTCCATATGATGGGTTTTCTAATACTCAATACCTCATAGGGAATGAAAAGGCTCAAAGTTTGGTTGAAGTATGCTAAACTGAACCGCGAGAGAACGTGACAGTTGTGACAGAGCTCCCTGAATGTACGTTGAAACATTGAATAGAGCTCAAAGTCTCCAGACTCAATAATTCCCCTAGTACCAAGCCATAGAACCACAATAACCTCATGAGTCTTTTTTCCTGCTTCCAGAATAAATAATCAAGTGATAATAGCAATATAAGATTCATCATGCACCTATGGACAACATTGGGAGAGGAAGGTGTCAAAGATCAAGTGCACAACAATTACAGATGTGGAGTCCCAATCAAAGTGGACCCAGAAAAAAGAGAAGTCAATGCCAAGCGCAAAAGATGATGCATGGACAGTCAGATTCAGAGGCTTGGAAATTGTGAATATAGAGTGCAGAGCTTTTTTTACCAATCAAGAGAAACAGAAGAACTCACGCCACACCAGAGGAGGAGGAGTTTTGGCCCAGGTAAAAATAGTTGCAAAAATAGTGGAATATATTGGCTTCAGTAGTATTGACAGAAACCTCCTGCATCGGCTCTCCCGAATCTGTCTATAGTGAATCTGTGGATGATAGATTTAGACTCTAATTCAATTTGGAATCCGACACTTCTGAAATTCGGATACTCCCGATCCGAGCCTGCGGCACAGACAGCCTGAACAGAAAGGAAGCAGGATTTGAAAGCCGAAAGTGTGGATGGGGGCAATTAAAGAACTAGTGACTGACATTTTTGAATAATAAAGAATCTCCAACCTTTCACAAACTACAACAATTTTTGCTCTTGCAATTTTCCTTTCGTTTGTGGGGTGACCAATTTGGTCTGACTAAGTCTGTTTACTGCTCATGGATAGTAGCCCGAACATGAAGCGGAAATAACTAATGGCTAAAATTGAACTTAGAGAATATCTGTGCGTTCTGTGAATGAAACGGGTTGGTACACAGGCATTTAAACAATCACCAGGCTACCCAAATATATTCGCATTTTATTGATTGATTTTTGTCTTCCCCCTGCTATTTTTTGCAATTTTTTCTCTTGATGACCAATTCTGCATGACAAACAAATCAAGAATGATGGACGAAATCGATGTTCCCCTGGGTAGCCAAGCCTAAAGGTTCAGTAATAAAGTCAGACGAGATCAGAGAGGAGTGTCAGTTGCCAGCCAGTGAGACCAGGAGGGAAGCCGACAGTTGAATAAAAGTTTGCCCAGTAAATGGGATGCAGAGAGAAATCGGGCCTGTATTGCATGCAGCAAGGATCCTGTGTCAGTGCCGGTATTTATGATGGAATATCCTCAGCCGCAGCTCAAACAGGATGATAAACTGGGCTGCGCCATACTGCGAGAAACTGCGGTAAACCCAGTGATCTGCGGCACAGTGAGAATTTTGCCTACTTTTCAGGGATGGCCGAAGATGGCCGAGAGCACATTAAGCCGCAGGACCCCGCACTTTGCTTGAAGAGTCTGAATCAGTGCCAATTCCCGCAGCTCGCAGTGGTGCGGAACTTGGGACATTACGGGTACATACTGCAACTTGAAGAATATACAACATCGACGAGGATATGTAGTTCTTTGAACCCCTTCCCATTTGAGTGGAACTATAGAATGAAGCGGAATGGGCTAAGGGGCACAATAATTAAGGCATTCTGTGGTGGTTGAAATTAGTTCTGGTGTGATTGAATTTGCTGCCCGGTCTCGTGGACAACCTGAGGCTTGCGAGGAAGTATCCATAGTCCATAATGATTGGTCCGCAGTTGTGTCAATGGAGAAAGTATATCCCACAATGGTCCATGGCCTGGGTTTTCAGGATAAGAGCGAAGAAGAGAAGAAGGATATAAGTCCAGATGGAGAAAAGACCACAACACATACCAATGACGAGGAGTATCTCATTAAAGAACGGTTAATAGGTGCACAGTTGATTAGTATCATCTAATAAATTATCTACCTTTTGGTGTAGCGGTTACCTATGAGTCTGGAGCCTGCTTACACAAGATACACCATCCGGAGTTAACCGCCTATACCGGATCATCGTCTCCGAATCCGCATACCTCATTTGGAAACTCTGCTGCGAATAGGCTCCAATCATTTAATTTTCGTGTAGATATGCGGGCAAATTAACGAAAACAGTATTTAAACGGTTTAACATTGAGTATGCTTCGTCAAGTGCACTGGTGCGGCGGCGGGCAGGGCGCATCAACCATGTGACTCAATTGCCGCCCGTCGAGCGTCCCAAGTGAGCGGGCCCCTGGATTTCCATCATCTGAGTCCTTCAACATGTTCATAAATGGCCTTCATGTCCCCCAGCCTCAGAACTCCGATGAATACAGTCTGATTTGAAAAGCCCTGGTCATAACCGTTTGAACCATGTAAAAACAGCTTGTAAACCGTGTAGACCTCTGCTCAAATAAGACGAAAACGGTTATAATTGTTTAAAATTATTTATACGCGGAAACGGTTGGAGCCCTAGCTGCGAAATTTTAGTCGGAAGGGAAGGTCAGTCTTACTCCCTGGCTGAGAACCACAGCCGGTGGGTACACCTGCTAAATGGCCGTCTCGAGACCAACCAGTTCCTCGCATGTGGACAGTGAGTGCCACCAGAACAAAAAACCGGTGTTGCCCGCCCCAGTGCTTCGGACCTGGAGCCGTACCCTCCTTATGGAGAGCAAAATTCCAAAGGATTGGCTCAAACAACCCAAGGTTTTAGTGGGTATAGTGTCTAAAAAAACCCATGACAACGGGCGAAAAATTTCCGGCACACTCTAAGTCCCACACTTATGGCTCCAACGCCGCGTGCGTAAATGCATTTCCTTGGGGGTGGACCGTTTTATCTCTTACTAGAGGTCATGAACCCTCTATGCTTACGCGACCTAGCCGGTTAACCCATTTTTAATTGTGCTACGGTTGACACCGTACCACCAATAAATAAATAAATAAACAAGGCCCCGAGCCCCACCCGACTGGGTGCCAGGTCGCAAGGCTGCATACCTATGTCCCGATTTCACAAGGTGGCTAGGTACGGTAGAGCCCAAGTAAAGCCATTTCGGGGAGCCATCGTCGTGCTGGTGTTCCTGGCCACAATAAATGGTGAGTGCGCGCCCTCTATTCACGGAGAGCCGGACCTCATGCATCGTCGCAGCCGTTCTGGCGGGTTATGAGACCATCACCGCTTTCGACTCCAACTTCAACGTCACGGAAACGCACTAGTTCAATCGCTTTCTGCCATCGCAGGTGCCGAAGCCCGGGACCCTCTGCGATTCACGGTTGATTAGCCAGGGAGATTCGAGTGCGACCAATTACACTCTGTTCCAGTGGAGCATCGCGACTATCGACACCCCTAACGCAGGCGATTCCGCCCTGTCGTACACGGGCTGGACACTCGACAATTGCGACATCACTTTGCTATATGTGAACGGAGATGCCAACACTTTCATCATCGATTTCACTGCCCTGGTCTCTTGCCAGGCGGACGAGTTTCAGGTGCAGCAGGGAAATAATTATGAAGTGACGCTGCGAACGGACTGGCCGCAGTCCGAGCTCGCGGGTCCCGGGGGACATCCAACGCTGCAGCTGACCCGCGGGGCACAGTGCTGAATACCATCACATCGGTTGGCAGCGGGGACTTCGCCGAGCGCGTTTTTCAGCTGGAGGCATTCACCAACGGGTCGTTCCCTGTTATCATCTCCTTCCAAGCCGACTTTCCCTGGTGTCCCGCTTCTCTGGGACGGGATGCGCCCTGCGCGCTTCAAGTACCGCCGCTCAATATTACGAGTATGTTTGAGTGTACCCCGGGAATTGGATCCAGCTCGTTCGACGCCACCCTACCCCTCAGCTCAACGAACCAACTCCTGACAGCCAACGACACTGCCGGCATCATCGCGAATCTCATACAGCTCACGTACGCCGCTGTACACCTCGACCTCGGGAACCCCAGCCCCAACAACTTCCTACTCAACACGTCCGTGATCCCACAAACCATCGTTGCCTTTTTCCCCCGAACATTCCCGGGACTGGCCAACGAATCGGGCCTGTACTCGCTGCTCGTGAACGACGGGTATTACCAGAAGGTTAACGGTGCCGGTGCTAGCCAGTTGAACATCACAGGGCTCTTGCCACTTACGGCCCCCGGGCCCGCGATCGTGTATCTGTGCCACTTCCAGCGTGCGAAATCCCCTGGCTCGGCATTCATCGCGGTCTTGGTCGCAACGCTGAGCATGTTTTCTAGCGATTGGGCCTTATTCATTGTGTTTGCGGCAGCTCTCGTTGAGAGGCGCTATCCCCCGGGTAGGTCGTGTCCTTTTATACCATCTATCATGCTTATGACCCTTTAGCAAACACCTGTGCGCACCATGCGAATACATCCGGGAATTCCTCGCAACGAGCTGCGCAGAAGGAGTTATTTATGTAGTTACACGACCTTCGTACTGAGGATGGACGTTCTGCTTATTCTGTTCTTGTCGCTTCATTTCCACCTTTCCAGTTGGCTCCGACATCCCCTTTTCTGTGTTATAGATCCAGTATGTAGTCACTGTTTCATTAAAGTAATTATATCCCGCTCGATTATCTCGAGCTCTTTGAATTGAGTAAGACAGTCAAACCACTTTCGTGTTCTTGATATCAATTGAACCGGCACATGGGCCCAGAGTTTATGTCACTTGGTCTCAACTAAGGGCACAGATACAAAGTACATATCAAGAGGTCAATATCGAGACAATTTCAGTTTCACCTGCATCCCGTTTAGGTTTACGATGGCAATGACGTTCACAGGACACACAGTACAGGTTACATTCGCAAGTTCATACATAAATACTTCGTGGGCTTTACGCCCCGGTACATATATACATGTTTGCTTTCAGTTTCGCAGGAACGAGGTGGAGTAGCTCAGGGCATTGCCTGCACCTGCGCCGCGCCCGAAACGGGGCCGAGGCCGGTCCAGCGGTCCTTCACGAACACTGCAAAGGTTTTAGTACGTCGCACGAACGGAGAGAGGGAAAGGGGAGGGGAGAGAGAGACGCACGCTCAGTGCCGATGGGGATCTCTGCGAAGTCGGAGAAGTTGCCCGTCTGGATGGCCTGCGCGTCGCCGAAGGCGGCGGTGAGATGCGTGATGGCGCTGCCGCAGTTGCTGCAGAAGACACGGGTGACTGCAGGGTCGTGTAAGTATGTAATTTGGGCGGGGGACGGAGAGGAGGGCGAAGGGATGAAGACGAAGACGAACCGGTGTTGCCTGAGGCGGCCTTGATACTGTACTCCTTGACGGGGCCAGTGATTTTGACGTCCTTCTTGGGCGCGAGGACGTTCGTGCTGAAGGCCGAACCGCTCGTCTGGCGGCAGTCGGTGCAGTGGCACACAATCTATCCAGCCAATCAGATAAATCTCGAATTGAGTGCAGAGCGGTAAGACGATGGGTGCGCACCTGGTCGGGATGCGTCGACGCGAGCTCGATGGTGGTCTGTCCACAGAGACACGATCCTTTGTGCGGCATAATAAATTACTTAGGTCGCTTGTGGCGGGTTATTGCTTGGGTTAGATGGTGGGGAAATGGGCGAATGGAGGAGACAGGGAGCTGTTATATATGTGTGGGCGCGGCGGAGCTATGGTGCAGATAGCCGCTCTCAGGACGGTCCATGTGACTGCGCATGGGTTGCAGCGAAGAAATGGAGCGGGCACATCTGTGGCGCGAAGGGGCCAGATCTTCCCGCGGACGGGAAAGATTTCTCCCAGCATCCAAACTTCGATTCTGGCCGGCGCTCGCAATCAATTAAAAGAAACCCGCGGGGACCACAAAACCGAGAGTGTTACAAGTAAATAAAATATACAGGCATTCGAGTGTCCTGCGAAAAACATTCAGCAGGGCCGCAGGTGGCTGGTCAAGCGGCGAGCGCATAATGGGGGTGCGTCGTGAGCGACCAAACGTGCGAGGGAGCGTGGGCTCAGCGTCGGACGCTGAAATTTGGAGCGCGTGTGAAGAAGGGCTCCGGCTGGAAGTTGGGCGGCCGCCCGTTCGCCCCGTCCCATTCCGAACGCACAGGACCTCCGCACTGGGAAAGCGGGTTTGTCAGCGGCAGTAGAGAGAGAAGGTTGCGACGCACGGGGGTCCGTTTCGAATATATATGATCCAAACGGTCACCTTGAGACTGGACGAGGGACCTGCCAGGCGCTACTGTGAAGGAGAAATTATCAGTCGAGACGAGTAAGACGGATAGCCGGAGAACGCACGGTACGAACGCTCCTACACGTTGAGGAACCGCCGGTGAGATGACAAGGGGCGTAGGGCGATGCGGCGCTGGAACGCGGACTGTGCCCGAGGCAAGATGTGCGGGTAGCCAGAGAGGCGTGTGATGCCGATGATTATGAACAGCTGGGCGGCGGTCAGCGCGATCAGCGCGACATGGACGGGGAACGCCATCGGGACGAGGGGTGGTGGGCCTGGGAAGTTCTCGCGACCAATGGCGAGCGCGAGGATGGTCATGGCGAGGGCGGCGAACCAGGCGAAGACGAGGATGGAAGCGCAGCCGGCTGTAGCCATTGAAGTAAAGATGCCGTATCGAGGCACTTCGGGCGAGCGAGCGGAGAGGACAAGGACGGCGATGTGGTAGAGCGTCGACGAAACGGCGGCGGACATGTTCATCCACAGACCAAGATCGAGGACGCTCATAACAAAGATGAACACGGAGAAGAGAACAGACGTCCAGGTGAGGATGTAGAGCGGCGCGGGACGCATTGTGCGTTGGCTGGGTCCACGGGGAAGGCAAGAAAGGGCCGCGAAATGGTTTCGACGACGCTCGACGACGACGTGGAGGGGAACAGTGATCTCTATCGGTTCCGGGAACATGTGATCCCCGGGCAACCATTGCTTCCGCTGACACTGTGACAGTTTCCGGAATAAATAGAACAGTCTGAACGTTTGAACAGTCCGTTTGAAGTTCATGAACACTCCCCTTGACTTGAATTGAATCGACTCAAATCACGCCCATACAACGAATGCGGTAAATTGCAGGTATGTAGTAGTACAATTAGGATGTTAACAAAAGAACGAAAGTGTATCTGTCTATTAGTACCAGGAGTATCAATTAACGCGTGAGTGCCATATCGGTCGTAAATGAGAGAATAGTGCTATGGAAGGGTGGGCCACTGCATCGCGGAGCCCGCGCGGAGGGATACCGGTTGGACATGCTTCTCCGAGTCGAACGAGGATGCTGAATGCCGCTGCACCGTGCGCTCCACCTTCACCTCCACCTAGCCACAGAGTCAGCTAAGGATTTGGAGGCAACGCAATAAGCTAAATACCTGATGCATCTTGAACGCCGGCGCGTATATTGGCGTCTGGATCGCGTCTCATTCAGCGGGTATTATTAGGAGCACTGAAGGGCAGGGCGTACCATTGTTGTCAGGGGCCTGCGGTGCACGGGCGCGCGGTGAGGGAAGTGGGTGTAATACGTGTCGAGGTGGTGCACCGGGTCGAAGTGGATGCCCTGATCTCCGGAGTGCATCTCCCGCAGCTCCTTGCGCGTGTTGAGCAGCACGAGCAGCGAGTTCGGGTACACTGCGCAAATGAATTAACCGTAAATCATTGATACTGCTGAGATGGGGCACACATTTCCCGATGACAAAGTGCAGGCAGAGGGCGATGGTGCAGGAGGGCAGTGCCAGCCACTGAATTGAGTAATTCGTTAGTGCCCCGTTGGCAGACCAGCCGGGAATTTGGACGTACGAATGTGAGGGCGCCGATCGTCGTCAGGCTGGCAGGTGAGGCGGAATGAGCAAAGGGTAGATCATAGCTAGCAAAAGGGAAAAGGGATAGGGGCACCATTGGAGATACCGTAGAGAGAAATATCAGAAGGGTAGGAATGGACGCACCATGTGATGAGCCCGTTTTCAAGCGTGTAGAGCGTCAGGGTGTCCATAACACCTTTCATTCTGGTCAACCAGGTATCAGCATCGAAGGACAATACAAGGAGAAACTACTCACACAGTGGATGTCGAGAGCCGCCGGATTTTGCGCAGGAAGTAGCACAGACACAGCGTAATGATAAGGTCCGTCACCGCGCTCAGGAACAGCCCCATCGTGAATAAGAACTATGTCGCCTCAGTCAGGAACTCTGCACTTGTTTCGAGACAAGACCGACCCAATGGATCGAGTAGGGCGTGATGAACGCCGCCCAATCGCCGAGGCGGAGCCTTCGCCACGTCAGTTAGCCGATAGGACCAGGTCTGTGTTAATTAGGCACACATTTCTGCTGTTGCGGCTAGAGCGAACGGGGATTAGCCAACGGCATCGGGAAGTGGAGCCAGACAGACATACCGATAGCGGCCACTGAGTGCGGTGCGTGCTATATTTAGTTTGATTGTCATTTTGCCCACTGGGAGTGTACTCACGGAGTCGGAGGCACGCTAGCAGGGCCTGAACGCGTATCATCAATTAATTAGTCTCCTGCAGGAACGAAGTGAACGGATGACCCACGATTGGCGCGGTAATCCACCAGTTCTTCCCGCTCGCTGGTATTTTATGCGTCAGAATCCGAGGACAAGGATAAGAAAGGACAGGCGTCGCACAGCGGTATATCTTCTGGGCGTAAAATCTACGCCGGGATCAGTAGGTTGACTAGGGCCGAGTGAGGTGGGACGCACAGGTGGACGACGCAGGTCTGCATCGCCTGCCAAGTACGCGTATGCTCAGTATGCAGCGGTGTCCAAGGAAGGAATACATACCGTGAGTAATATAGTGAGCTTCGGGATGCGATCAGTACGCGCGATGCAACGGTGCGATTGGGACACTCACGGCGATGGGCCTAGTACGCGGACATGCATTAGCTGGATGCGAGGATAACCGAGGATGGGTGCACGCACCATGGGATCGATAACAGGACGGTAGTGTTACCGAAATGCACGATGAAATAATGGAAGAGAGAGATTAAAATGAGGGTCGAGTGAGCCACATCCAGGGCCCTGGAGGCCATAAATCAGAGCGCGACCTACGCGGGAGGGTACAGGGTACGCACCACACGGTCGCTACCATAGCGGTTTTGAATCTCGCTTCCGAAGGAAAGAGCTTGAAAAACAGTATACATTGGACGGCGACGATCCCGCTGAGCCTGCAATGCGAGTTGTGCGTTAGAGATCGGGAACGGCAGCGGGAGGGGACGTACACGAGTGCAACCGCGCCCCCGAAAAGGATAGGCCCGTAAGTTAGGGCAGTACTAACCATCGTTTGTCCAGCGGGGGCCCAACGGAGCAGACAAGTAGAAAGAGGGATATCGTAACCACTTAACGCTGTCCGGACCTTTAAGATGGACTATTCCTGCAACTGTGCCCGTGCATAATGGTGTTACAGCACCCGGAATTGACGCTTGCTAGTCTATTAGTCGTTAAACCATTTGGGGACCAGGGCGACAGCGTTTGGGTAGCCTCTCCGCGATAAACGCATTCCGGCCCATGGACCGACCGATGAGCGTGGGCAGTGGCGTAGGATTGAGACCGGCAAGGTCAAATCGCATTTATCAGACCGCGCGGTGGGACTCGATGGCGCGGTAACCATCAGGCAGGGCTTTGTCATCTACACTTCCGTATGCCAAGTCCACACACTGAACTGCAACCGGGACGTGTCCTCGCGTCGAATGAGAATCACACTCGACGGTCAAGCCAGCTGTGTGTCTTATTAACGTGATGGAGAAAAGGATGCGAACTATAGATCCACTGACACGCGGCTGTAGAAGTTAGAACCCTTGTCCGGCGATTCATGTCCTCCACGGGAAAAGTCCGCGGGAAGGAGGGTCTCAGTCAATCAGACGTCAGATAAACACTCAGTGCTCGTTGCTACTCTTTGCCCAAGACTAATGTTTCCGCCTGCAACGCACCGAGAGCTGACGCCACAGCCTCAAGAATCGAGATAGATACCACTAAATCTTCGATAACGCTTCCAGGTCCAGTGCGGTAGAGCGACGAGGCCAAAGTGCATTCGGATTCCGTGATGGTGGGAATAGTTTTCCGTGGACCGTGAATAGAGCCCCGGGATCTCGAATTCGTGATGGGCGCTAAGGCAAAGCCACCGCGGCGATGGTTACGAGGGACAAGCATCTGTTGAGCGTCACTAGGTGTTTGATCAATGATCTTGACTGAAGCGCCGGAACAACGCGGCTCCCATTCCGGACGATCCGACTCATGGTCCGTGCGCACTTATATCTTTCCGTCTTCCCTCCACCTTCTCTCCCGCACACTCACAATTCTTGAGACACTGAAAACTGATGAGTCCTCATCCTGTATTATTTCGATTAATTCGACAGGGGGTGTGACCCGTGACCCAAAAAACCAATTCGACAATTCGAATTTTGGCATGACACCCTTCAAAATTTGACATCCGAGACACAAAATTCAGGTTTTTAGCATGGTCGAGAGGAATTTGGGTTAGTCGTGACGAAAGTTGCATTCGACAGACCCGTGACCCCGACCATATTTCAACATCGACAGGGGGGTCCGTGACCCGTGACTGTCTGTCATGATCCGGCTTTTCAAACCTTGAACACCGGGTCAGACCGCGATCACGGGAACATGTTATCCCACGACCGCGTCGCAGCAAGTCATACATAACACCAAATCCCTAAAGACGGACGACACGCAACCTCGATATCCCGACAACTCGCGATCACATCCCGGTCGCCTATACATTCTCTGGCTAAACATCAAATCCCGAGCGACTGGATAACGCGCGATCGCGATACTCCGACAACTTGCGATCACATCCCTGTCACTTGAACCCCTCTTCAGTTTCAACAATAGCCCTTTATGCCTCACATAGGGTATATTGAAACATAACACATAGGGTTGACATGATCGGACTCCTAGTTATATTAGTATATAAGCCCGAGGTAGAAACTCCTGTACTTTAGATTCTACCTCGTCTAATCTCAGGCTTTACTTTTGCTTGACTCTTGTTCCCTCGGGATTACGAGGGACGCTGGATTCTCACCTGTGGCATTACATAGGGCGCTGCCTATGACCTTGCATCATCTTCCTCAGCGGATATCACTCTGTCTTCAGCTCCTACCAGTTCCCACCTGCACGACGCTCGTGGCCTTACATCCCAGGACCAAGCGAGGAAGCTGTTCGTCTCGTACTACTACTCGGCGACCGCACAGGTTACTAGACAGGTTGTTAAACCCCGGGCGGGATTACTATTTGGACGACTCAAGCTGACCCATAGGCCATCGTTGACACTGTCGAATTGATCGTAATAATACAGTACTGCACTCATTGAATTCAAGGGGCACTCCCTGGTCACAGTTTCAATGCAGCATACTTCAGTCAAACTTCAACTTAGACGGCCCGCAGCAATACTGTCAATACAGTCTCCTCAGAGTTCCCTAGTCCCGCGTAGATCAAATGGAATACACATGTGACACTATTTGCTGAACCTTTCATAGTGTTCACTCCCATGGACACAATATTTATAAAAGCATTTTTCAAAGAAAATTATGTACATCCTTGACCGAGGTTCGTTCTATGTGGTGCTGTACTCTGTGATTGTGTTTTGTGCATGGATTCGTGCTTCGTACCATCAATTCCTGCTCATTTCCATACCAGGTGGAAACAGTTTCTGTGTATACATAGTTTATTGAACATGCATGCTGAGGTGACTGGACGAGGGAAAAGCAAAGCTGAGAGGGACAAGCAAATAAGCAGCTGGAGTATGGACCAGAATAGTATAAGGAGTAGTAGAATAGTACAGGGCTTATATACAAGTGCCAAAGGATTATAGGGGGTTTGGTGTCCATGGTAACAGGACACATAGCACTAATACAAGGTTAATACTGATTGTTTAGGATTTGAGGGGTTGAGTCCAGAATAACAGAGTTGAACCCCAGGATAACAGAAAAGAATTCTGGATCATGACCATGTGAACTAAATCACATTTCCTACATTGTGCATTGTACAACCTGCTTTTACTGAGAACAAATTCCTGGCAGACCCTTCCGAGCCATCTCATGTGATGGCCCATCATCCCACATGAAAAAACATTATACCAGGAGTGGCTGCCTGTCAACTTGGTATATACTGGACTCTCGGACCCCGGCCGCGGGTACCATCAAATTAGTCTCGCAGCATGCTCTGTCCCCCTCTCGGGGATATCACCGCTTTAGGAAAACTAGTTTAACCAGCACGACTTCGGTACTCGACTAAAACCAGCATGGGGAACCAAATTGGGATCAGGATGATATCTATGCAGCATGAACCCGAACAAGTACAGAGAGCAGGATCAGAGAGTACGAACCATCAAGCACAATTTGGTGCACATGCATGGCTCACGCCGTACGAATTATGGTGCTTGGACGGTTCATGTTGTACATTTTAACTCGGATTGAACATCTACAATGTACTGTACAACATGCACATAATATTCAGTGATAAATACTGTCATAGATATTTCTATACCCAGCAAGTACTATATACGAGCCCGAGCTATACTAGTTCCTGGATGATCTTCTGGTTTTCAACTGTGCACTCTCTCATCGGGACACCATTTGAATCGTCGAGCATTGTGCAATTATTGCCCTACTCCTGCCTGACGTCTGCGGTTCCACATTGCACAGTGTTGACATTCTCGTGCTTGCTCCACTCCTGCCTGTGTCACTGGTTGAACATTTCGAGTTTTTTGGTGAGAAAATTAGTGAAAAACTTTACAGATATTACAGTAATTTTTCATTGAAAAAGTAGGTGAAAAACTCGAAACTTTTCTTGAACTTTTTCTGTTTTTGGTGAAAAAAGGGATTGTGAGTCAAAAAGTTCTGTATATATTTTGAGTTTTTCACCAATTTTTTCAGTGAGAAATTCCTGTAAAATCGGTAAAGTTTTTCATCAATTTTCTCACTGAAAAACTTGAAATGTTCAACCAGTGTGTTGCGCTCCCCGCTGTGCATCATCTAAATTCTCGCGCATCAACAAAAGGTGAACAAAGTAACAATTCGAAAGTAACAATTCGGCTCGGCGGCTTGATGATGCCAACGATCAACGGTGATGGCAAATACGACCACCGCAAACCATCATCTTACCATCATCACGACGAATCTGCTCGAATCTGCGGCAGAATCAACTCTGGTCAGTGACAACTGCAAACTGAGACGCTTTCAGCGTCATCGTCGGGCCCAATTGATGCCCATCAAAGCTCCTGCGGCGGCACTCGGGTTCACCGAGGCCTGGGATGGGTTCTAGAGACAGTGGAGACTGGAAGCTGGACTAGTGGTGCGAACCAGGATACGAGCTCACGATTAACGCGGCATATGCATCCGCTATTTGGGTTTCCTCCCTGTGGATGTGTTGGATCCATCGCTGAGGTGTCTGCTCCCTGTTCTTCGAAGTGCCGAGTCGAACGCTCCGCATTGCGAGTCCGAGTCGGACGCTCGTCTTTTGCGAAACACTTTCTTTTGCAGAACCGACGCCAAAGCACCTCCCGTGCGCATGTGCAGTCTCTCAATCCTCATCAATTGATGCCGGAAACCAAGCTGTGTTCTTAAACGCCGTCGGCGGTGTTGAAAGTGCCAATTAACTAGGCGGCGAGAACTCGGCGGATTGACTGATCAGTAGCCATGGACCTGGTGGCAGAACGTTTGGTGCAGATGTCGGCTGTCATTCACAGCATTCCCCAGGTATATCATTCTGACTCTTGCGGCAGGATAAACACTGAAATTATTTAACAGCTTTTCTCGCTCATTTATCTGGACCCGTGATAATATTAGCCCTGACATCACCAAAAGCGGGAGGAAATTGTGTGCCCATCAAAGCCCTTATAAGGTCCATCATCGGCATCATCTATCACAAACCGCTACCAGGCTGATACGAGATCACCAGGGCTTACAGAACATCTACCATTCCGGCAATCACCACCAGACTGATACAGTTTGTAACCCCCAAGGCCCAGCACATTTGGGCAAAGGTCCGATGCATCGCCCGTATCGAATATCGCCCCGACACCTAGCTCCCTTGCGGCGACTCTTTGATATTGCGACTGATACACAGGATTTATGACGACAAATCCCCAAATTTGGGAACGCGCTCCATACGTCAATTCCTATCAGAAATCGGCATTATCGGCGTCTCATTGCTCCGCGCACACACGGCGATATCGATAGCCAAGTGATAATACTGATCCGGGCGCACTGAGGAATGATGCTAACAAGACAAGAGCGCAAACCCGACCCTCCCGCCCCGCTTGAGGCTATGTATACGCTGGGCCACCTCAGTGCAGCGCCTTCCCACCTGGAGCTGTATAGGGTTTATTTCCCTATTCGGTGCGCTGATTTGGGCCGACGTCCATATAACATACTTTGACATTACATGACTCGGACTTGCCTCCCTCCTGTTTCCCCCGATGTCCACCAAGGAAGTCCACTGGAAACTGACCGTCGAGGAATACGCTGCTCGGGACTCACCCGAGTCCTGGACGACGCTGTTACCCACCCCGCCTCCTGCACCCGCGCCTGCACCGCCCCCGCCGACGCCGCCGGCCGCTGCTGTGCCTCTCGTAACGCCGCTCGAGGTGCACGCGGCGCTAGGGACGGTGCAGCCACTGCTCGATTTTTCATTCCCCTCCGATGCATTCCGCCGCAACCCACAACTCACCGAGAGTCTCCTCGCCGCCCCCGCGTGCGCCCCCGCGCGCGGTGCGCTTTGCATCCGCATAGCCGCCGGGGCGTTCAAGGCGGTACTGGGGGTCGAGCATGCGCCAAAGGGCGAGCCTGTCACCGTCGGCGACGTCCTGACGACCATCCAGCGGGAGCTGCGCCTGCACGACTACGGCGCTGCGCCGCCCGCGGCAGAACCGTACATGCGCCGTAGGATCGAGACCGTCAATGGTTACTGTGAGGGACGCAACCCGGAGCTCGAGGCCGCGAATATCGTGGCTGAGAGAGAAGGTAAGGGGCGGGTGGTGGACCTCCTGCTGGGGCACACACTGTTCGCGGGCCTCGCTGTCCGAGAGGAATGCGCGGATCATTGCTGGCAGCTGGAGCTCACGGTACCGGAACGCTATATGGCTGTGGAGTGATGACCGCAGTTATGTCGCATCTCCCATCGGGCGCAAAGTTTTGTTTCGTCTCAATGTGCTACCTCCCCGTACGCTCGCTGTATTCACTATTCGGGCCTAGTATACTTCTATTATATACGTCTGCAACTCCCGTAATACCCGTAGCGCACTGTATTTTTATTTGCGACAGTTGCTACTTAACTCCATTTTTCAATCCAGTTTCATCCCATTCCTTTAAATTGGAACGTGTTGCGTCCTCGGATTGGTGCCGCCACGGAGGTAAGGCTGCTTTTTTCTAGGCGCCCGTGAGGCTGTCCACGTCGAATGACGCATGAGGAACCGCTAACGGCGAAGAGATTCCTGTCGTGACGGTCCAGGCCTGAACATTTGAATCTCCCTGATAAATTTTCTGGTTGAACCATCGTGAGCAGCGTAAATCGCGGGCGGACGAGCAAGCCAACACGTGCATACATAGCTTCATTGCGCCCTGCGAGCTTTCTTCTGATCGGTCCTCTTTGTGGCAAAATTTGGGGAGTAAAGTTCGGGACTGAGATGCTCTTGGGATTCTCGCCGCTCGGATAAATAGTTTTAGGAGAGTTGAGAACGAGCGTGATTTTGTTGCGAGCCATCGTGATCCCCATTGACACGACTAAATCCCGATCGTTCTGCACTCCGTCAGTACCACGAGCTCTCAAACTCCATGAAAACACTCATTGATTCTTGCTCACAAACAGAAACTTTAGTTTCTGATTGTACTCAGGGTACCTAGAATGTCGGGATTTTGGCCTATATAATGTTCGGAGTTGAAATGTGTTCTAGAGCTGATGGATTGATCGGCCATCACACGCTTCTATTTTTGTATTCATCTCGGAATCTGCTACAAATAATGTACCAGCGTGTATGGAGGCAACATAACACATAACACGGCCCTCAAAACTGTTGCCTAAATCTCGGGGGTAGCCCTAACCCATAACATCCCTTTGGTTGCTAACTTCGAATTTGTTGGAAAACACCCCGGGTGAAAAATTGCAATTCCCTGTGCTAAAATGGCCTCCATAATCACTTTCATCCCTGCTGCTGTCGCACATCGTTAGGAACCCGAAGGCGGATCCAAAACTACTGCAACATACACTGTGTTCATGCAAAAAATTCCACCCACCGGTTGCCTAAATTGATGAACGTAACACATAACACAGCAGTCGTTGCTAACTCAGGATCTGTTTTGGCACGTAAAACTCCCCGGAGTGTTGCCTCCATACACGCTGGTACAGTGTCCCTGCTGAGATTCCCAACCCCATAACCGAGGGTGGGTAGGAGACTGCCGATATTGTTCAACACTTGGACAATAGACTCGTAAACAGTCTGCCCGACGAATGTGACGAGCACTGCTGCGTAGGCAGACTTGTACTTCTCGTTTTGGGCAATTGAGCGGAGCCTGAGTTTGAAATTTTTGGACTGTGCCGATCACGGCATCACGGTGTTGCCCTCAATTTCGATGCAACTTTGAGTCATTTGTACATCATCTGCACACCTGCACATAATTCTGAGGAGACAGAGTTTAGTTAAAGTGGATTGCACTTTAACTCTTTGCATTTTATGTAAGGGAGATAATTTTTTATAATATTTATCGCATCCACGCACTCCGGATCAGAAGCTATGATGTGGCTATGTTCTAGATGGGTGGGCTCAACAAAGCTCTATATACAGTCTTTAACAGGGAAGCGCAACACTAGGAATTACGTACCTTTGAGGGTTCCGACTAGGTCCAAAATTTTTATGAGTATAGTAGAATATTGTATCATCCTGTACACAAAAGGATTTGTGCGAAAAGCTCCTGTGAAGCCCTCAAAATTGCGATGTTTGTGGCCGCATTTCACAGCCTTTGATCCTGACTACCAGGCCTTTCCCGCTCTCTGTGTCCACAGTGCTGGCATATGTCAATTTTGTTGCATTGGAGGTTTTCAGCATCTCTGATTACAGATATGTAGGTTAAACCACCAAAAGGCATACCCCCAGAACTTCAATTGATCACGTCGAAGTGTTGCGCTTCTACGTTATTTGGGCATATTTGGGGTCCCGGAAAGATTTGCCTCGTTCTGGACACCTACTCAATGTTGCCCCCAAAGGTAAATTGTGCCATGGAGTAGATATCAATCCAATTCAGAATACAATTTGGACTGAGTAATTTGCATGGGATTTGGCACAAATATTCATGAAACAGTCTGATCGTTGCGCTTCCCTGTTAAAGACTGTAGATCTATGGCGGCATCTCGGCTCTATCAGTGTCTACTGAGACACCGCCACTTCTACCATGTGTGGGGCCGTCTATCACACAGAAACATGTTTCCAGATGAGGAGGCAGGGTCGTACACGGTGAGCGCCGGCGACCGTGTGATTCTACCTACTTACATATGTACCTCTTCCGATGGCTGTCGCGCATCAGAGGCCCGGATGTATGTGACCGTTTCACAGTAATATAGTGATAGTGATAGTGTTCTAAAAGTGTTACCTGGCTTGTCAAGGTTCATAATTGGCTCTGATCTTGTCCCACTCATTGATCCGCTTTCTCCCGAGCCAATCAGAACATTTTGCTTACGTATAGATAGGCTAAATCCTCGGGATCACACATTGCCGGCTATTGCCGGGTGCCTACACAGTGCAGGTCTGACATTAATCAAGAGCGCGAGCAGGAGCTAGCAGGACACAAAGGGAAACTTATTTCGGTCAAGCAAGGTCTCTTCCGACGTAGTCGACGTAGTCGGAGCTCTCTATTCGGAGGTGTTCGGCTATCAACACGAGGCATATTTGATCATCAGAAAATTCTTGGCTCGCTCAACTTGAAGCTAACTCTCATCCAATCGACCATGGACCTCTATTCCCAAGACCACTCTTCCTTGCCAGCGGGTTACTTCAACCACGAAGCTGGGTATTCGCCGCAACTTAAGGCACCAGAGTTTCGCCCGCAGCCCAACCTTATGACTGGCGCCTTCAACTTTGTAGCCTTTGTCGTACTTTCATCGCGTATCTTGGCCAAGCAGAAGGCACCCACATGTCTCTTGAGACGACTCGACGTCCTTGTAGCGCTGAAGGCCCTGTTTGGCGTCTTCTACATCGCTGGCGCCGTCACTATGCTCGTTTACGCTGAGAAGGATCAAACGGAGTGGGTGTTGCTGAGTACGGGAGTCGCAACGGCGGTGTGTTATATATCGGATCTCTCTGGGAGTTACTCATCTCTGTCCTAGATTATTTTTGTCCTAGCCTCGGTATCGGAGCACTATCACTCTATTGTGCCCAGCACTCTCACGACCCTTTACGCTGTTGTTGGCACGGCGTTCTACGCTTATCCACTTTGGGGTCTCTCAGAGATCAGCGCTCTACCTATGTACCTCTATGCCGACGCCGCCGCCGCTGTGTCCCTGTTCGCGCTCATCTTCCTAGAGAGCACGAACAAGCGCAGCCTGCTGATACCGACGGATCCCGTGCGTACCGTCATCAGAATCATTCTCTTATTCGCTCTCTGACCCGCTCCAGCCACCTGCATACGAATCGACGCTCTCCTTCCTCGTCAAACCATTCTTCCCGCACATTGTTCCACTTCTCTACACTGGATACCGCCGCCGCATCACCCTCCCCGAGCTTCGCGATATCCCCCTCTACTTGAGGTCGGACCCAGCGACGGAAAAGCTTATGGCTGCTCTCGCGATCGAGGACAAGACGAGCAGCCGGTATCTCGCAAAGGTGAGCCTAACGCACTCTTGTTTAGCGGTGTCTGACCCTGCTGTAGAGTACGTTCAGGGCATTTAGCGGCCATTTCTTGAGCCCAATACTCCCGCGGTTGCTCGTGTTGGCTGGAACTTTCTGTATGTTCCCGCCCCTAAGTTCGTCGACGCGTTATCTAGATATGCTGACCACTGTGAATAAAGCCCAAGTCACCCTCGTGGAGCAAATGATCATCTACGTTTCCGACAAGTCTATTCCCAAGGAACGCGGAACGTTGCTCATCGCGGCGTATTTTGTGGTCAATGGTATAACATTCATTTATTCTATTCGTCCACGATTGCACACTTGTTCTGATTTTAATCTCAGTCTCGTTGGCAATATCCAACTACATCTACTCCGAGAAGGTGATAATGATTCCTGTCTTCACATTTGCAGCGCAGATTCTAACCTTTGCGAGGTCAACGCATTCATCGTGCTATATCGCTCGGCGCTCACTGGCTCTCTCTACGCGAAAACGCTCCGCTTGACGTCCATGGCGGCACGCGAACTCGGCCAGGTCCGCATTCACCACTTATCTGGGGACAGCGATCTTAACTACTTGACTAATCCGTCGCGCAGGGAGCCGCTACGACGTACATGTCGGTGGACGTCGAAAAAGCCACCAGTGGATTCACCACATTCCATGAGCTCTGGTCGGCTGTGGTGACCATTATTGTCGCGTGCACCATGCTGTGGTTCAAGGCGGGCTATGTGATGTTTGCGCCGCTGCTCTACATCATCGCACTCATTTCAGTAACGAGTATGTATATCTTACCGTGTTCTTACTGTCCTTGCTCAGTATATCAGGCTCGATCAGTCGCTTCGTCGGCGCTGCCCAGAAAGAGTGGCTCCAGGCTGTAGATGTGCGGATCAAGCTTCTTGTACGTGGACAGACCTTACCTTTCTGCCGCGAAGCGCCGTTGAACGCGATCATAGACGTCTGTCCTCGGTCAACTCCTCCCCATCAAACTGGGAGCGTACGAGGCCTCGCTCGAAGCGAAAATCAACGCGCTTCGCAAGCTCGAGACCCAGGCGCTGCGATCCTTCTTGTACTACATATGTACTGCGGGGACAATTTCCATCGCCGGAGGCAGCGCATCATTTTTTGTCACACTTGCGGCCTACACAGTCATGCTCACGAATGGATGGGGAAACCTTCCGCCCCTCGACGCCAGCCGGCTCTTCACGTCAGTTCTGATATATATAAACACATCTCTCAACAGATTAAATGACTAACTGGCCTGTATAGGTTGTTCACTCTGGTTACCATGCTCAATGGTATGTACACTCTGTGATTCACGACGGACAGAAGTCTGTCGCCCTCCATTTTGAGATGTTCCGTCACGTGACTGCACATTCACATAAGGAAGGTGACAGTCACATGTGTCCATCGTGTATACTTAGCGCCGTCTGACCGTTAATTGAACCAGGACCCCTCAGCACGGTTGGACAGATGCTCCCCTTTCTGCTTGCGTCATTTGCCTCTCTCCAGCGTATCCAAAGCTTCTTGCAGTTGCCCGAGAAAGCCCAGTCGGAGGTGGAGGAGGCCGACTTGGTTAATGTCAGCGTCAACGGCGCCAAGGAGTCCACCGTCAAGGTTTCCCTGAAGGGATGTACCTTTACATGGGACGACAAGACACACATCTTGCAAGACATCACACTTGATCTTGTGCCGCGCGAGCTGCATATGGTCGTTGGATCTGTCGCCAGCGTAAGTGAGATTTCGATCATGAATGCACATTGCTTAGGCCGATAAGGCTACTGATTTATATGCCGTAGGGAAAATCGACCCTCCTCATGTCGATACTGGAGGAAACGACGCTGGTGGAAGGAACGGTCAAGGTCAGGGCGAACAAGGTACGTGGCAATCACGCCCTCGTCGTTTCCCATCCTCATACTCGACTCCATCCAGATTGCGCTGGCAAGCCAAACACCGTTCATATACCCGGGAAGTCTGCGCGCCAGTCAGTCGCCTAGTTTCATTTTTGCTGTACATTCTCACCGAGGCCTTCATTAGATATCCTCCTTGATAGCGCATATGATGAGGTACTGTACAACGAAGTAATTCATGCCTGCGGCCTGCGTCAAGACATCGAAACGCTCCCGCATCGGGATATGACCAAACTCGGCGACAAAGGTACTGACCGAAATTAATGTTCACCTTTGATATTGTTGAAATATGGGCAGGAACCACGCTTTCGGGTGGACAACGACAGAGACTGGTTGGTTATATTTCGACGGCCACTCGATGGTACTCATTCTTATTCCACAGGCAATTGCTCGAGCGGTTTACGCTCAAGCAGATCTCATCTTGCTGGACGATGTGTTTAGCGCTCTGGATGGCGAGACCGAGGCACATGGTAAGAAGCTCTTTACGCCGGACGGAAGATGCTCACTTCGCCCTAAGTCTTTACATCCTTGTTCGGCCCCGAGGGAATGCTCAAAGGCAAGGTGGGTACCTGTTTTCAGATGCGAAGTGAAGTCGTCACTTACAGTCCTGTCCAGACTACGGTCCTTGTTACGCATGGCAAACACCATCTTGCCAATGCCCACAAGGTGATAGTCATGGACGCGGGAACGATCACCCACTTTGGCTCGTTCGAGGAAGTGCGCGATGCTGGCGCGACGTTCGCGTTGGCTTCGATTGTAGAAGCGGACACTGGAAATAGTCAGATGGCAGTCATAGAAAGCGCAACGGCAGTAACCGTCGTCGACGAGGAGGAGGATGAGGAACTCAAATGGACGGAAGAACAGGCCTCCAGAAGGGGTGCGTATGCGTTCTACATGAAGTGCACGGGTGTCGTCCGCAGCTTTGGATTGTTCACCCTCATTGCGGTATGGAGCGGGATCGGCGTATTCACAACAACTGCTTACTTGTCGAGTGTGTGGCTTCCTTATTATCTTAGCTTTCATCATTCATATCATGTAGTGATCGCGTCCGCCTCGAGTGAACACCTGGCACTGTGGGTCGCCGGATATGGGGCTTTAATCATCGCCTAGTAGGTTGGCTAATTTGCGAGCTGCCGCTGACTAACCTTCTTTTCAGTTTCTTGTCTATGGCCCTATGCCAGTTTTACTTTGTGAACACACTGTCAGGATCCACAGCCCCCAATATCCATGCTGTACGTCACGGACGCCCGATGCTGCCCAGCCATCACTGAAATCCTTCCTTCCAGGCCCAACTTTCAGGCGTGTTGGGATCTCCAATCTCGTGGATCATCAAAAATCCTGTTGGAAAGATCTTGAATCGGTATGCTTTGTCTCCGAGTTTTCGGGAATACTCATGCACTGTTCAAGATTCTCACAAGATATTCGAGTGGCTGATGACGAGTTTCCATGGGGGATCATCAATTTCTCAATGATGGTGCTCAACTTGTTGGGTACCTTCATATTCATCATGATGGCGACTCCATTACTCGTTTTTGCGCTCCCCCCTCTGGTCGTCTTTGGTGCATACCTTTTGAAATTTTACCTCGCAACAAGCAAGGTGCATATCTAGACTCTTGGGCTCAGTGGATGGATTGCTTCTAATGCGATTTTTCAGCAATTCCGTCGACTTGAAGCCGCATCAAAATCTCCGGTTTGTTTCTCTCCAGTCGTTCCACCGTATTTTTCTGAAATGTCACCCAGCTCTACACGCTATTCGGAACTACCGTGGCTGGTCTTATTACTGTGCGGGCTTATCGCGCACAGGACTTTTTCCGGTCACAGAACGCCGCGTCCGTCAACGCGTCCCAAGGTGCCCTTCATCACCAACTCGGTGGCCAACTCTTCCTCCGCGTGTTCTTGTTGTGGTTTCAAACCATCCTCGCGTGTGGTGTCGCAGTGCTCACTGTATGGCTCAGAGATACTACGTCTGCGGCATTCTTGGGTGTTGCTCTTGCAAGGTCCGTACCCTTCGTCGTTGATACGTCCCATCCTTGAATACATTTCAGACTTGTGTTCCTGGGAGTGTCGTTGATCGTTCTTCTCTCATCTTACGCCTCAGTGGAGAACGGCAGTATTGCTATTGACAGGATCGAGGAGTTCGCCAAATTGCCCAAAGAGGAAAAAACCAGGCTCCCCGATGAGATTACGATTAATGACCACTCAGCCTGGCCATCGGCAGGAAGTTTGACCTTCTCAGATTTCTCCATGAAATATCGGTAGTTTTGGCCCCTGTTATTCCTGCGTCATCTAACACATGAATCGTCAGCGAAGACCTTCCGCTCGCGCTCCAAAACCTCTCTTTCACTCTTCAAGGCGGACTCAAGATTGGTATCTGCGGCCGGTAATTACCCCACAATTTAGTCAAGCAACCCTTCCTAAGTCGTTGACCGCGCTGCAGCACTGGTTCGGGGAAGTCATCCACGGTACTTGCTCTATTCCGGGGCGTTGACCAGAATCTCGTCACCGGCAAAATTGTCATTGACGGCGTCGATATTTCGACCGTCCCTCTGAAACAACTTCGTGACTCGATGAGGTGTGTCCATCTTGCTGCAACTTCAAGCATCCGAATCAAATTTCTGCTTCAGCATCGTCACCCAGGACCCATTCCTGTGGCATGGGACCATCCGCGAGAACCTCGATGTCACGAACACCTGCACCGATGCCGAGATTTGGGAAACTCTCAAACTCGTCGAGATGCATGATGCCGTGTCTGCTTTGGTATAACACACTTCCTCCATCTTTCTCTTGGCTTAAGCGGTCACCCAGGACGATAAATTGGACTATCTGATTGTGGATGACGAAAGCTTCTCAAAAGGACAACGGCAGCTCCTCTGTCTTGGAAGGGCCTTGTTAAGAAAGAAAAGAATCATCGTCCTCGACGAGTCAACTTCGAGGTGAGTGAACCTCAATTTCTTTCTCTCAACAGTCACTAACATAACTTTTGAACACCAGCATGGATCACTTCACAGACGAGAAGATACGCCATATCGTCGATACCCAGGCGCAAGGCCTCACGGTCCTGGCCATTGCTCATCGTATATGTGCGTTCTCAAGCCCGGAATATGTGTGCTTCTGATAACCCTATCTTCCAGCAACCATTGTCAACTATGACAAGGTGCGTACTCTCGGTCCTCGAGTCACGTCACTTATACAATTCACCAGATCCTGGTGTTGGACAGCGGTTCCGTGGCTGAGTTTGACAGCCCACAGGTTTTGCTGTCCAATCCCCAGTCGCGCTTTGCTCGACTTGCGGCTACTCAAGGAATTTACCATCCCGATCTCGTCCCCAGCCGCGCAACGGTCAAAGAACTGGGCGACGGAACGGTCGTGGTGGTGACGGATGATTTGATAGATGTGTAGAAAACACTTCAGTGCTTGTATTCCCGCCTCTACCTAGTTCCATATTCGCAAGAGCTACTTGGAATTGCCCCAGGCTGTATATTCGGCCTCGCGACACTCCTCAACTACGCCCACCCACGGGCTTGCCTATTTGGAAAGGGCCGGCTATCACGCGGGTCAACCGGCTCATCGGCTTGGCGCGTCCCAATGCGGTTGTCCGAGTGCTCATTGTCCCCATTGTCCGCCGTGCCTTGGCCGCCAGGACGCGTTTTCGACGCGTCAAGCAGTGCATTTCACGTTGCAATGTAGGTTACAGTAGTACAAGCAAGAAAATGAGCATTAAATACTGCATAAAAAGAACAAATAATAAAATACATAGGGATGCTTGTCATGTTGTGACCACCGAGGAGGATGGCGCGCTCAGAGGCTGAAGCAGCGTCGCAGCCATTTGACTGAGCTATCCCGCGGCATCAAGTTTTCTTTTACTATGTTTCGTGCTGTCGGCGACTCTGTACGGTGCGCCCGCGTGTGTCAGACGATGCCGCACCGCTCGAGAGGGTATCGACCTGTACTGGACAAACATTTCTTCTTAAGTTAATGTATAGAAAAAATGGTAGTCGATTCATGTTCATAAGGAGTAGTAGGATACAATGTTTCTCGCATTCACAGTCGAATGATTCAAAACCCATTTGCCCTGTGAATCAGTTGCTGTTTGCCCAGGTCTCTCAGCGCAAACGTTTAGAATTAAATGGCAAGGTCACAGGCGCAAGAGAGTGTCGTGGCACTTGAAAGAAGCCTTGATGTCCCTCCAACCCAAACTTGCATAAGTACACGAGGCGCCATGTCACCCCGGTCACGCCGGCTGGGCCTCCAACCTTCCTGTCTCCCCACTCAAGCTATTCACAACCTTCAAAAAGCCCTTCGTCGCCATGCCGGTGTCCCCAAATCATCGACTTATGGAAAAGCGGCCCGTAAATGTCCCACGAGATACGCAGCCTTTTCTTCTGGTTTTCCTCAGTTCTTCTTCGACATCCAGAAAGATGAGAGACCACCGCTTCAACCTGGGAGATCTGAGATTGCCAAGATAACGCTGAAGCCCCCGATGCACGCCACCCTTCCCTCCACGAAGATTTTCTCACCCTGAACCCCATAGGCCGCAACAACAGACTCTGGGCTATTTTAGCCTCGGTGGGAGGAGGCAGAGATCAAGGTGCGTCCCCCTCAGGCTCCGTTTTCCAGCGTATCGATTTCTGAGATAACACTTAGCCACCGCGCCGCTTCTGGCGCCGGGCGAAAAAGACCCTTTGCCTTGGTTGAAATGAAAGACCACCACCACATGCCAGAAAATCAATACTATCCCTAATGTACTACAACTCGATGTGCCGAAAAACTTCTTGACAATGTGGTGCACGAGTGGAAACGACGTTCAAGTCCGTCCTGGCGGTCCGAGGTAATGTATTGTACCTCCTTCCCCGTCTCGCCGCCCATCCCAAGCCCAACTCACGGCGCCCGCCACGGCGCTGCCGATTCTCTGTAGTTCTGGAACGAAGCGTCACGTCATTCCGTGGAGGACGATACGGGAGAATGAGAACCGTAACCTATGCATGTTGCTTTAGCGCCAACCACGCCCATACATCTCATGATTCTCGATGACCTGCTGCATCGCTGGGAAACAAGTTATACCGCGCGCCAACTGCGCACCCTAAGTCCGCTTCAACTAGGGCATGAAACCGTCCGTTTCACGCCCACGACCGTAACTTTTACGCCGTAATTTTGGTACGCCACGGCTCTATCCGTACGTCGAGACCAAAGTCGCAGGCCCGAACGGGACGGGTGTACGTATACAACGTATTTTACGGGTTTTTTGCTGAGAATTCGCAGCACAAGGAACATGAACCCGATTGTCAATGTTGGGGAGTAATTCAGGGTCAATCAATTCACCAAGGAAAGTCAAGAGCGCCCCGGCGAAGCCAGATAAGTAAGCGAAGACGTAGGCCAGCTCCTCGGGTGCACCGTGGTCGGAGATTCCGAGATGAGAACCAACACTAAAACTGCAGTCAAACTTGTGGCGGCGGGCTGCAAAAACAGGGCGACGTTGACAAGGATTTATGTCACCCAATGGAACACCAGAGTGTCAAGACGGGAGGGGAATAGAGTTCCGTGTGCTGCACGAAAACATTCAATGAAGAAGTGGAGGTTGGGGAGAAATAAATGGGCGTACTTGGGAACGGGGGCGTTCACCGTATTTTATAAGCGCCTCAGGCATGCTGAGTGCTCCGAGTGGCTTAAAATATTTAGCTGAAGACCCAGGCCTTGAATACTGTTGGAAGGATCATTTTTGCCAGGCACTCAGAGCACATACTTGATGTTGGCAGACGGCAGGCTTGGTACCTTGCCAGCCACACGGCAGGGTAAACTGGTTGCCTGTAGGGTTACCGGAATCGTAGTTTGCAGGGGTAGCGGGCAATTCACGGTTTTTTAATGCTTTCATAATTTTCCTGGTCATATTAAGGTACCGCGCCCGGTAGTGTTCGTAAGCCCTTGCTATTTCCAGTGGCCGTTTACGCGTAAACGGGCGGTTACAGGTAGCGGGTTACGGGTCAAGCCCTTCCGTACAAGATGTTCACGGTACTGGGCCGTAACAGTTTCTACGGCCCGTGGTTCCATAAAATAACGGGACGGTTTCATGCCCTAGCTTCAACGCCGGTGGTCGCGAAGAGAAGAGATATCCAGTGTGGACCCCATACCCTGAAATACGAAGTGTAGTCTTAGGTAAATCCATACTAACTAGTGAAACAATGATTTTGCATACTGTATAATTACATTCAAGAGGCATGCGGGAATGATAAAAAATACGTCAAGCCCGGACTTTAAGTTTTTTTGGGCGCTGAATCCGAATCTGAAGTTTATTTATTTTTCCTGCTCAAAATTGACTGAAATAAAGGATAAATATTCGGTTTCAAGCGAGATCAAACTCGAAAAATCTCGGAAAAATCAGAATCAGGAAGCCCAATACTGACAATGGGGCGGTAAGGAAGGGTCCGAAGATGTTCCGATGAGTATTCGAGGCCCTGGAGACAATTCCGGTATCTAAGTGGCTGTGCTTCCTAGATTAGGAAAAACAATCAAATCTGTTTGCTGCTTCATACGTTCCTTGGGCAGCAAGTTTGAGTATCTCAGTCGACAGCCCGACCCAGAAAATTCATATGTCAGCCTCCAAGGAATTTCGAAATTCCAAGAACTGAGGGAGATACAGCGATGCCGAAAATCCGCCCATGTGGACAGTTGACGCCCCTAAACTCGACAACGGAGCCACCGGAGGCCTTCGGAGACCGCAAAATAGTGTCCAAACAACCTTAATTTATATAAAAGAGGTTGGTGTATGTTTCAACAGTCCTGCGTGCCTCTTGATTACATTCAATTCGACCGGGGGTGTGACGTGTGACCCAAATTACCAGCTCGATCATTCGACCCAGGGCCAAATTCCGCGTGACAGAACCAAATTTTCGACCACCGGAACGAAAATGTTGAAAGTTATGCATTGCAGAGGAGATTTTGAGCAGTTTTGACGCCTGTGTGATGAAAATTACATTCGACCAAGGGGTGGGTAATGCGTGACAAAACACCAATATTCGCCATTGACCAAGGGGGGAGTAATGCGTGACGGTCGAATTAAATGTAATAATACAGCGGAAATGCGGAGATTTCAGGGCAGCCGGAAATGTTTCTGAAACATATAATTTAGGTATCAACTTCGGCGGGCCTGAAAACATGCCCAAAACTTCAAATTTCAGCGCGACCTAAGTTGAAGCCGAAACTAGCTGATTCGGGTATGTTTTCGGCATGCCTGAAATGTTTTATTTCAGACATTGTTTAAGCCTGGCTGATGCTGCTTCTGAAACTATAGGTTTCAGTAGCAGTTTCAGCCAGGCCTAAACTTATTGTTTCGGCAGCTCCGGAACTGCCACCGAGAACAATAAGTTTCGGCTTATTGTTTCGGGTGCACCGAAGCCAAATCTAGGCCGGTCTAGACCGCTCTAGGCCTAGTTTGAGTGGTGCCGAATCGGGTGCCGAAACTTATTGTTTCGGCAACGGCTCCGGAGCTGCCGAAACAATAAGTTTAGGGCATGCTGAAACTGCTACTGAAACCCATAGTTTCAGAAGCAGCTTCAGCGGGGCCTAAACAGCGTCTGAAATAAAAAAATTCAGGTGTGCCGAAACCATACCCGAATCAGCTAGTTTCGGCTTCAACTTAGGTCGCACGGAAACTTGAAGTTTCAGGTACATTTTCAGGCCCACTGAAGTTGATACCTAAATTATATGTTTCAGAAACATTTTCGGTTGCCCTGAAATCTCCACATTTCCACTGTGCTTGGGCCACTCCTCCTTTGGACTGGTCTGTGTGGTCGTGTTAGGCAGTAGCGGCCTTACGTAGGCATCACGGCTTGTCCTTAGCCACCGCGACACCATCGTACCTGCGACCCGTATGACTTGACCAGCCCATCCAGGTTGCTCCATCGTCCTCAGGAGTTAGGACTAGTCAGGTACTACCAGCGGAATTCGAATCTAGATGTATGCTGTTCAGTGTTCACTTGGCGGCTGTATTCAGATTTTCAGAAATGCGGGACCCAACATTTGTCTCTCTAGACAGACGCTACAACGTAAACACGCTCGTTCCTCGCTCGTTGTAGTCTGTTAGTTACCGCGTCAAATAAGCGGTGTCCGATCTTATTATGTAGTGATGGACGATGCACGACCAAACAACTCCTTTATTTCACGCGTCTTTGGTTTGTTCTGCGCCATTGAACATGTATTTTGAGGTTTTTTGACCTTGAATAGTTCCCTAGCTCGTTAAAACCATTCTCCGATTGTCTTTGCGCCCATTTGACACCTCGCAAGCATTTATGAGATACAACTGCGGACTTGGACTCTTATCCGTGTTTCCTGGGGGAATTGGGGAGGAAGTGTGTTAACACCATTATTTCTGATGTCTACAGTTTTTCTGCCCCACATAATCTGGTTTGATGGAGGTTCGTCGCGTCCGGCGCGCCAAGTCGCGTCGAAAGGAAGGCCCACGTGATTTCCCAAAATGGATGCTTATATAATAAGGTCGATCACCTACTGTCAGGCGTGGTAACCACAGGACTAACCCAACATCTAAAATCTGAGGAAGGACATTTGCATGGCAGTTGGATGTCGAATTGCAAGGTGGTATTGATATTCCGAAATTCGAACTGTAAGCTCTGATTTCCCGTGCCTAATATTTAAATTGAATTTAGCGCCCGTCGGGGACCGAGAGAACACGCGTTTTCTCGTCCTCCTGGCCAGCCAGCGAGTGTGTGTGGCGGCTATGCCGGCGTCTCGTCGGTCGCGTCGGTGGGTGGGCGCATCATTCGGATCATCGCACAGTATGATCCGTAGCGGGATTTCTTGATGCGTGCGTCGGTATACTCCGGCTGCAGGATTCAAGATTCTCAACCTGTCTTCCTGCCAGTTAGGATATATCTTTTGGTTGGAGGTTTCAACAATGTTTTATTCCTGGCTTTTGGCTTTTCCTTCAACAACCAGCGAGGGACGAGTCGACGACTCCACGTTCGAGTTGATTCTTGAAGCTTAGCGATCTAGGTTCGCCCGATCGGTCTGCATTTAGCACAGTCGCTTTCTGTTCTAGCTCTGTCGGCCCATTGTCGAAGCTCCTGGGTCAGCCCCGCGGACGCCTGCACGCAACCTGCATGCTCCGCGAAGCGTATATCGCGATTTTTGTAACTGTTCTTTAACGAGATGCTCTTCATTCATATGTGATTTCATGCCCATATACTGTACTATTTCGACAACTGTTCACACCATGTTACGCGTTACGCCTACTGTTCACTTTGTGAACTGTTCATTCCTCGGCAATCACATCATTATTCCTATATATGGTAGTCCGGCATCTGCCGAACGCCATTTTTTTCGTATTTTTCGGCCTATTTGGGACGCAAAAGCCCAACGTTACGGTTAGAGGTGCCAAATGTGTTCAGTCCAGAGGGTCGTGTTAAGCGTTATGTGAACAGTTGGTCGAAATAGTACAGTAACCATATCTCCATCCTCCTCCCTCTGTGACTCTGTCGTGCTTGACATGTTCCTGTGGTACCCCATCCGTCCAGACTATTTTACCACCGCAACTGCGCATAACTACGCAAACTACGGCGCAGGACCCATGAACTGGTTCCGAGATTTCAATCGCGGCAGAAGCACGCACATATCAACGTTCCGTTGAAACCCTGCAGCCCCTGAGCTTCTTCTTCCTTTCTCAACGTTAAATGAAGGCCGGCCGTGTAAAATTAACCGCGCCTGAATCAGCACAGCCGTGGCGGTGTTCAAATAAGTATCCCCACGCTTCGCAGCCAGATTGAACTAAAATGAACTGGGGATTCAGGCGGTCGCGGTAAAGGAATGAGCCCCGTGCCCGAATTCTAATCCCGACTCAGAAACTGGAACATACCTCGAGGCCTGCTCAACAGCTCTCCTGCTCCGGCCGTAGACACACAGCACCTGCCGCTGGACGTGTAGGAAGCGGTCTATCCCTTTGCACAGCCGCACGTTTCAGATTAAAACGCGCACATCCGAGTCTGCATTCTTGATTCCTTTTATTCCCATTCATCCCCCCATTTTTAACGGCGGGGGCCCCAGACACAGGATAGATACTGAATGCGGCCTGGTACCTCCTAGCAAACAAGAACGCGTGGAAACTACTGCCCCCACGGGGAGTGAATCCTGGTCGCAGCCCCCGATTGTGCCAACATGCCCTCTCCCCGAAATTCTCCCACACGGGACGTAAGCCCTTGATGACGTAGGATCGTGTTCGGGAGAAGCAAAAATCATACACATGCTCCTTGCGAGAGCAAGTCTCCGCCGCTCTATGCCTGGCTAACTTTTTGGGATGTTTGTGTACCCATCAATGTCATTTCTTCCATTTCTTCCACTGAAGCGCCGGAGCGAAGCGAAGGCTTGTCTTGTACCTCATTTCACTGCCACTGTCAGAAAATTTCAGCGCAGCGCAACATACCGGCCAATCTGCGCCCCCGCACAGCGGTAGCACATTACTTCCGAGATGGAAGGAAGTTGCCAGAGCTATTGTTTACGCAGCTTTCCAATCTTCTTTATTTAGAGACCTCGTCTGTGCGTAAAAGAGTTACATGTATCTCAGGACCCCGATGGTTATCAATGGGATTGACACATAACTGAATCTCATATCAAAATTCGACCGCCCCACCCATACGCTCGGCCAATTAAGGCGCAGAGTTAAATCGAATTTATGGCAGAGAACGACCGCCCCGAGTCTAACACGTCCCCGATGTAAGCCTAAGTATGTTCAGAATTTAGTGACTTGTTCCCTGATCAATTTCGCCAGCAAACATGGCTACGATAATGCTGCGGCACACTGAATATCACTGCGCACTTTCAAGTTTGACAGGGACTTGGCGCTGCGTAGATCCTTACACCACCGGCACATGCCCCTGCCGAATTAGAATTTAACACAGTACGATGAAATGTAAACAGAATTCACGACAGCCTTCATCTTCTGAATAAACCATGTATCTTCACGGTGGGTTCGCTTCAAAAATTCCGCCAGATAAAGCTGACCGATATTCAGTCGTCTCAGCCCGCTCGGGGTCTATCGCACTCGGGGACTCGCAGTACGGATATTTTCCACACGAATATGTCGCCATTATATTCGTGGTTCTGTTCAGCATGAGCACCAGTGCCTCTTTCTCTATCCATTATATCCGCCCTAGTAGAGCTAATGTTTACACAGTCCTCCATCTCGGGCAGGCGACATACTACCGCATGTGGTGGCTATTCCCCACTGTCTGCCTCTGCGGGATCGGCGAGATCCTAGGCTGGAGCGGCCGACTGTGGTCATCCTTCTCCCCCAGCTTCTACAACCCGTTCATGATGCAGTGAGTCTACTTCCAAATAAATTCTGAGTGTCCGGTCCTGACAGACCGTTTTACTCACTAGGATTGTTTCAACCGTCATTGCTCCTACGCCGTTGATCGCGGTCAACTTTATCCTCCTGTCCTGGCTCGTCAGGCGTCTGGGCCCGTGCTATGCGCGTCTGACGCCCATTCGGTGTATGCTTGTTCAGTATCTGTTTCGATAAGAGCCCCGACCATTGACCGCCGTGTAGATGCTATTGTATTTGTAGCATGCGTACGTCCCCTCCACTCTGGGAAAGATAGTCATCTACACTTATAGATAACTTGCAGGATACGTTCGCCCTGGTGATCCAGGCCGTCGGCGGAGGGATAGCGTCCAGCGCTGCCGATCTCTCTGGAGCCACCTTGGTCTGTGCACACTCAACCATGGCCTCTTCGCACACCGACTGACTTATTTCCAGGGCGCGAACATCATGCTTAGCGGTATCGTCGTCCAATTCAGTACGTGTTGGTATTTTTCTGCGTAAACTGTATCCCAATCTGCGACGGGCTGCTCCTAGCGGCGATCGTCGTGTACTGCATTCTGGCTTTGGACTTTCTCTTGCGTTACAACCAAGATCGCCCTCTGAGGTCCACGTCAAGCGGTCGCGGCCTCCTCGACAGCAGTGTAAGGACGATGATTCTCGCTCTGACGTTCTCAACCCTTGTGCTTTTCATCCGGTGCGCACCACTTCTTTATCATAATTAAGTCAATTTATTGAGAAGCTTCGTAGCTCTATCTATCGAATCATCGAGCTCGCGGGAGGATGGCATGGGCGAGTCCTGCACACGGAGGTCTACTTCAACGTACTCGATGGCGGGATGGTCGTCCTCGCCATTGTGTCCCTGAATTTGGCGCATCCTGGGCGGCTCCTTGGATCTCGGCGCCCCGCACAGCCTGCAGCTTATGCGACGAAATAGATAGGATGGGCAGCGGAGGGGTGGAGTGAATACCAACGGACTTTGTTGTACCGAAAAGGAAAGCGTACCACGGGTATTGTCGCAATTTATACTTCAATTTCTTCGTCCGAGGAGTATTTTACCTGCGTGGTTTAGACGTGTGCAGTTCTGTGTTTCGCGACCAGCATTATCGGAGCACCCTTCCGTGGCTTTCGATTTGATTGAGTATTATCTCAGGACCCGCCGCACGAGGACTCCCTACAGTCTGGCCCTGCATATCAGCGAGCCTGCGTAGATGCACGATCTAAAGCCGTTCGATTGATCCGAGAGCCTGCGGGCAGCATCATTTAACGGGGCAAATTCCCCGCTGGGACGGAATGCATGCGCGTCATTTCCACCAAGCCAGAAAGGAATTCAGCACCTGAAAAACAAACCACAGCCCGTGCATACGTACCAGCGTAAAAAGAGAACGCTCGGCTACGCAATGTCTTCGGGTGGGGTCGAACCACCGGCTCCTCCAGATGTCGACATAAACCCCGGCCGTTTCTAACATTTTGGGAGTGAGTTCCGTACTCCACGAAGACGTATATGCAGGGGTTTGGTGGTACAGTGTGCAGGAATTTTCCCGTTGGCTGACGCACGAAAGTTCTGCGAGAGTGAACGAGCACGCGCTGTAATCCATGAACATCTCGCACTGACACAAGCTTGCGGGCAGAAATTTGGCACGTCCCTTCACCGGGGGGCAACGGCGAATGAAGACGGAAGGAAGGGAAGGGGGTATCGCAAGAGAGCTGGGGCGAGGGGCCGGTAGGGATAGAGTGTCGAGGCGGCAGAGAATTGGAAGGAAGGAGATCAACATGGATGCATGTCAATCTGAGGAGTCGTTGACGTGCGCCGCACCAATCTCAGTTGTCGGTCCGAGTGAGAGCAGGATAATTAGCATGCGGTTAACTCACACATACGGGCGAGTCCGATAAGCAACGCGGAGCTTCGACGATTGGAGACTCGCGTACTTGGGTCCGAACGCGGTCTGAATGGCGCACAAAAGAAAGGTACAGTCGAGATGTCCATTGGAGTAAGGGAAATTGACGTGAGCGTTGATTGCACGGGACATCCGTATAGATGGAGTACGAGCGATTCGAGCGTCGGCGCGGCTGGCGTGGGGAGAGGACGAGGAGTTTAATGAGGCTAGAATACACCAAAGGCCAGTTCAATTGGACGTCAGTTAGTCTGTTCCTCTGCTCCATTCGAGCCTCCACTGACGTCCAATTTATGCGGTAAACGGTGGAGGCTGCGATGTTTGGGATGGAGATCCCGATGAATAAATGTCGGTCCGGATGGCGGAACGACCTCTTGAAAGGGTTGAACTGCATTGATTGATATTGTTGCGGGCTCCATGGGGGCAGAGCGTCTCTGAAGAAACGGTAGCGCACGTTAAATAGTTTCAGATACGTCAGCGACGGTTTCAGCGGAAGTAGACCGATGGGCGTCAGGGTAAAACGGAGGGAATGGGTTGAAGGCAGGATCCGCGGCGCTCTGCGAGGCAAGGGTTCTGATACCGAGCGAAGGGCGGGAGAATAAGATCAATCGAGTACGATATATGGCGAGGATAGAGACAGCGCAAGTAATTCATAGAGATACGTTGCCCTCGGAGTTCCGCGACAACGACGGTGATAATTCCGCTTGAATGCTGGGTCCGACTCGGATATTCTAGCAGATGCGCGCCAACAGAAATTGGGATCAGAAGTCGAAGCCCAAGACACGGAGGAACCCTTCGAGTATCTGACACGTCGATGCAGGAGGCAAGCCGCAAGTGCGCACGGGCCATTGCCTTTCGGGGTGATGTGCCGTAACACGATCTCGTCACCGTTCTGGACAACCGCGACCCGCCCTCGAGATCTAAATCCTAGTCTCATCCCCGCGTACCGGGCCCTCTAGCGCGCCCCCACACTACCCCAAGCATCAACACGCGCCAGCATACCAGAGCGAAAGACGCGACGATGAGTGCCAAAGGCGAGCAAGAGCGCGAAGAAGGCGGAGGTACTACGAGGCGCTTGACACGCATGAGGTCGTCCTGGGCAAGCTCCGCGGCTTCCCGCCGTGGCCGGGTATGGTGAGTAGCTCATCTCGCGTTCATTCGTTTCCTTGTCGTTTCCGCGCTGGGGAATTCGCATTTCGTGGGCGTTCTGGGATGTTTCGTGGCCCTGGGCAGCATTTGCTCGGCCTGGGGCTCGCTTGGGGGTCGACATGCCGCACGGCGCGCAGGAACGGGGCCTTGCAGACGGGCCTGCGCCTATCCACGAACCGAACGGTTGGACTCCAGATGAAGTGGCATCCTGAGCCCACCATGGTATGCTCCCCACCGTCCCTCGCGCGTCCCAGATGGCAGTGCGCAGGTCCGCAGGACTTAATACCCACCTGCATTTTGCCCAGTCCTTCTCGATACCCTCTTCCCACTCTTCATATGGCTCCGCATCCCGCTTCCGCTTTCCCGGTCCGCTTTGTGGGGACTGCGATATCGTTCGATCGCCCCCGCGCGACGTGGCGCTCATGCGAGGTGTTATCGATGCCTTGCGCACCTCCTCTGTCACTACCATTGTCATTCTCCTCACCTCGCACCCGCCGTCGTTGTTTATTTCGTCTCTCGCATCTCTGCTCATCTTTCGATCATTTTTCGCTTTTTCTTTACTTTTGGCGTGCTTCCATCATCTAGGTCGTCGTCCACGATGCTCCAATGACGGAGGCACGGCGCCCGCTCTTCCTGCTCTCCTCTTATCTTTCTATCTCGCCGCATATCGCTCCTTTTTCGCCTCTTTTCGTCTCTCCACCGTCGCTAATTTATCCTCCTAGGTGGTCGACCCCAAGGCCGTCCCCAAGGCCGTGAGCCAGGAGCGTCCCTGAAACAAGAAGACCATCGCCTACGCAGTCCGCTTTTTCCCCACCGGAGACTGATGTGTATATTGTCTCTTTCTTATCTCTTCTGCTTTCCCCGTATGCTCCCCTGCTCGCTTCGTCTTTCTCCTTCCCTCCATCTCGTTGCACCCCTTTCCATCCTCCTTCGTTTCTCATCTCATCACTTTCCTCCCTTGTCGTATTCCTATTTCCTCCACCCATCATTTCTACATGCCGACGCCCAATCCTTCCCTGCCTCTCGCCGCACACCACCCCCTCCCCATTCCGCCATGCGTGACGTTCGACACTCCCGCCTCGCCTCAGCTACCCCTCCTCTCCTTCCACATCTAACCCTTTCCCTCTTCCGCGCCTACGTCCCGTCCCCCCGCACTTAGACCCCGTCACTCTGCAGCACATCCCCCCGCCGCTCCCCGTCCCGTCCGTTCCCCGCTTGCACCCCACGCCATCTCAGCGAAACTGTCATCTTCCCCTCCGTCCTTACCAACGTCCATGGCATCCCTACTACCTTCTTCTACTTCCTCATCCCTTCTGCTACCCGTACACCCCCTCCTGCTCCTTCCCGTTTCTTCCCCCTGCTCGCATCCCACCTCCCTGTGCCGCCCTTCCCTCCATCCCGCCGCCCATTCCTTCCCCCCATCGCCGTCGCCCTCCCCGCTCCTTCTATGCGCGCCCTTTATACCGCCTCTTCTCTTGGATTTTTTGTGCGGGCTGCGTCTTGATGCGTGGGCGGAAGTTCCGTGTGGGAGGCACTCGTGCGGCGGGGAGGCGCGCCTGCATGCGCGCGGTGGGCGTCCTCGCGGATGGCGGGGGCGGCTAACGACCGGGTGCGGCTGACCAAGCCCGAGCACGTCGGGGAATGCGAGCTGCTCGTCGCGGTGGGGGCGCAGACGCAGCCCCCGGGTCCCCCGGTGGTGGTGTCGTCGGCTTTTGCGCGCGTCTCGAGCGTGCGCGGGTGTATATCGGGCGAGCAAGTGGACGACGCGGGGGAGGAGCGGCGAGCTGACGGGACTGCTTACGGCGGTTGCCCGCGTCTCGAGGAGGCGTGCGGCGCGCACATCGTGCTCACGGTGGAGGTGCAGGCGCGTCTCCGGCCTGTCTCGCTGGCGACGTGGCTGACGGTCTCGGAGGATGTCGTGGTGGGCGCGGCAGGTGGGCGAGTACAGAGCTTGCGGGGGCTGTACGCGCGCATGCCACTCCCGGTCGCCGCGGATGGCGCTGGGGCGCGCGTACGCGCGTAGTGCTTTGACTTTGATGGCGACGCGAGCTACGGGCAGACTTTCGTCGACATGCGGCTGGTAATCACGTCGCGCTGGGGAGCGTATGTGCCGATGTCCTGCTAGGTGGACGACTGTCGTGGTGGAACACGGTCGACAGCGTCGCGGCGCTTCTGCCCCACCTTTATCCTTTCCCCATCCTTCTACCCCGCCCGCATGCTGACCCCTTTCCCCATTCCAGGCGCTCGACCCCACCACATGGGAGAAGGAGCAGGCGGCGACCCTCTCGCCCAAGAAACGCAAAAGCAAGACGAAGGCGAAAGAGGAGCAGGAAGAGGAGGAAGAGGAGGATGAAATCGTCACTGAGAGTGCGTTCCTCTTCCTCTCGCCCCCGCGTGCTCTCACTGACTCTGTGTCTTTCCCACAGATGCGCCCGAGGACGACGACGGGGAAGAGGCGGAGTCAGAAGAGTACGAGAAGCCGGGGAAGAAGCGCAAGCACGCGAGCTCGCCCCTGCCGTCGAAGGCGAAGCCCAAATCGGGCAAGGCTGCGGCGAAGGGCGGGAAGGGCGGGAAGGGGAAGAGCAAGGCGGCGGTGGAGAGCGAGGACGATGCGGGCGAGGACGCTGAGGCGGAGGCTGAGGGAGATGACGAGGAGGCCAAGGAGCGGCCGAGCAAAAAGGCGAAGGCTGTAGACGGGACCGGTGCGTTTGTTTTCTCTCCGCGACGTTTGCATGCGGCTGACGGTGGGATGACGAGACTCGAGTCGGACCCCGAGGCGCTCAAGGTGCGCGAATGGCGGCATAAGCTACAGAAGATGTTCCTGAGCAGCGACAAGTCGCTGCCCAAAGAGGACGTACGTATCTTGCTCACCTCCGTGCGCTGCTGACGCTGACCGACAACACTGAATAGGAAATGCCTACGGTCAATACCCTCTTCACCACCGTCGAGGGCTACCAAAACATGACCATCGACTACCTCACTGTGCGCTCTGTATTTCCGTCTCCGCACGTATCAATGCTGACCCCCGCGACGCAGTTCTCTAAGATCGGCAAAGTAATGCGCCACATCCACCTGCTCGAGCTCGGTAAAGTTCCGCGCGACGACGAGTATAACTTCCGCGACCGCGCCAAGGCGCTCGTGGACAAGTGGCATGATGATGACATCCTCAATGCGAACAAGACGGGTGCGGCGGCCGCGGACGTGGCGCAGTGTACTGCATTGGGCGGCGGGGAGGGCGGCTTGTCCGTTTTCCCTCCCCGTTTCCAATTTCGCTGTCTCTGGGTTCCAGTGTTTTTATACTATTTTTATTCATTGTCTGTTTATACTTTCTGTACATTCTTGTCCATATACCACAATCTCTATGTCTGTATATAATGAAATACTGATCGAGTTAGTGCCTTGTGCGGGTGGTGAATACACGGCGAGTTCGCTTCTTGTTTTCGGTTAGCAGTCTCTGGAAAGTGGCTGGCGTGCCTGGTGCTTCGTTGTCCATCGGCGTCTATCTTCAAGCACGACCTCGATTTCATCCAGTCCACCAAATTCTTCCGACACCATTCGCCAGTTTTCTTTCCTTGCTTCTCTGGCTCAGGCCCCGG
Source organism: Mycena rosella (assembly GCA_029378255.1). Classification (NCBI taxonomy): domain Eukaryota; kingdom Fungi; phylum Basidiomycota; class Agaricomycetes; order Agaricales; family Mycenaceae; genus Mycena; species Mycena rosella. The sequence goes on from JARKIE010000057.1 coordinate 99,438, forward strand.
GAAGCTCCACCAAGGGGTTGTCCGAAAATTTGGGTTTTTGAGGGCAAAATTTGGCCATTTCCTTGTCCGATTTTTGGGTTTTTGAGGCCCCGAAGTCGTCCAACCCTGTCCGGAATTTGGGTTTTCGAGGCTCGGCGGGGAATTACTGGACTAAAATTTCGACTCAAGGCAGCCAAGTCCATTTTCGCTGGAAACACCCATTTGAACGCGTTAAGAGTGAATAAGGAGCAAAAAAGAGGAAAAACAGCAATTTTGCTGCAAAACCAAGGCAAAAACACAGCATTTGTTCAGCGGAGTCACATATGTGATGCGTGATAAGCCTTGTCCGATGTTGGGTTTTTGAGGTCCAGAATGTGGCAAAAAATTGGGTTTTTGAGGCCGAAATCCAAGAGATTTCCGGACAACCCTTTGGTGGAGCTTCCCGGGGCCTTCTGGCTCATTCTTCTGGGCTCTCTATGTGCGCCCCGCTGCATAGTGCAACGAGGAAAAAGCAATGGGCAGGTAACAATAGCTCCCGCAGACAACGATCCGGACGCCGGCCCCTGAAGGTGCCCGAGTGGCGACTAAACGCAGAGTCCCACACAAAGGCTTGAAACCTGTGCGTAACGGCATTTCCTCCTGGACACTTTACCGGCTCTCTTGGATAAAACCAATTAAACCAGCGGATATGCTTGGAATGCTTTGCAGACTGAGTATGTAGTATTACCTCAAACGCTCAAAAAAAAAAAAAAAAGAAAAACCCCATTTGACCCCAAATTGACCCAGCAAGTTGTTACGGGACACGTGATTTATTGCCTTTTTTGTAACATACTCCCGTAACAACTAATTTTGTGCAGGTTTTTCGATGGATACAAGTACCGTTTTGATTGAAATGACTGCTGGAAGAGACAGTATGACCAAGAACACGATCTTGGGTATATTACGCCTGGAATTAGTGATTTTCCCGTGTTTTTACAGCTGAATCTCGCTGAAAGAAAACATCCTGGCGCGGGGGAGACCCCCGCGGACCCCCCTTGACGCTTGCCGCTTGCCGCTTGGCCCACTGCGTGGAGCTTCCGCTCGCCGCTGGGCGGACAAAAAATATAAATTCATGCGCGGGAATGGAACTCTTGATCGCCGGCAAATAAAACAAAGAAAAATCAGAGTCATTAACCGTTGTACCACACAACCGATGCAAAGTGCCTTGTTACGGCCCCCAAGAGGGCCCAGGGTGCTCGAGTCACGTGCCCCGTAACAACCCGCTGGGTCAATTGGGAAGGCTCGAGTGGCGCCACAAGCTGCAGAAGGCATTCCTCACGAGCACGTCACTGAAGGAGGACATGCGTCCTCTTACCTCTGCGTTAATCATCAATGATCATCATGGTATTGGGTTTTGCAGGAGATGCCCGCGCTCGATGCGCTGTTTAGAACTGTCGAGGAGAGTACCTGGCGGTACGTTCACTGAAGGTTTTGGTCGCGATACCCCTAACCCCTCCCCACATTGAAGTATTCCAAGATTAGCAAGGGGATGCATCACATTCATCTCGAGCCGGGCAAGGTCCCGCGGGTCAATTTCCGCACACGTGCCATGGTCTAGTGCTGGCCAAAAATACGATATGGTCAGATATATTTTGGATATATCCAAAAAATATGAATATGATACGGGCTCGCATCACCTATCAGATATGAATATTCCCCGATACAATACAATACGATACGGATATAATACGATACGGGGTTGGGCATATTGAGATATATCTAGATATGGTCTTGAAGTTGTTGGCCATGTCTGAGCTAAAATACCTGGGCATGGATTACAATGCTGTATATCAACCAACTTTCGAGACCTAGAACAGGACCCCTCGTTATTGCATGCAGCCTCAGGCTAACTCAAGAACGGTTTTTATCCGCACCGGATTTAGCCGATGATGGGATCACTCACGCACCTTTTGGCTCCGGCTCACGAAAATAGATATTTCCACTTCGTTGTTGGGGGTGGTGTAGTTCAACTTCTTCTGGGCCCCAACACAACACGTCCTAAGCAGATTTTTGCCTCACAAATGGAATGGATCAAACTAAGCATTTCTGTTAGCCCTCCGTGCCCAACTTGGAATTTTCGGGCCTGGGACCCATGTTTTCTGTGCATTGGGTCAGTGAATGTTATTACCAGGGAAAGGTTGAAGTTGGGACTCAGCAAGGGCAGAAAATACACCGATTTTGTCAAGATTAAAGTGACATAGAATATATCTGGATATATCCAAAATATATCCATATTCAACCTACAAATATGATTTGGCCCTCCCGGCCGGATATAATACGGATATAGATACGATACACCATTTGTCGTATTGTATTCATATTTGGCCAGCACTACCATGGTCCTCGTGGACAAGTGGTTGCGGCTCTTAAATCCGTTTCAATGGGAGAGTATGGTGGCGGAAAAGATGTCGCAGATTGACCTCACCGGCCTGGAGGGCATCTAGGTGTTGTGTGTTCGCAACTAGATTAGTAGGCTGAAGGGAAGAACATTGATTTCCGACAGAACACCGCTATCGTAATACTTTTCTTTCCTTGTCCCGCTATCCACGGCAAATCCACGGGGTCTAGGATTCACTCTCCATCGTCACTAATATGCATTGGCCCACCATATATTGTCGCCGTCCAAGTCTGGAGTAATCAATCACCCTCTCCGCTGCGATCTTTCTGGAATCCCGATTCAACTGCTTGATCCTCCTCTCTACGATTCCCCATGTTGATTCCCGGGCTCACGCGTACAACTGGTCTCAAACTCGTTCGGATTTCTGGTGTCCCAACCAACAGAGTAGAAGGTCTCTTCAGTCTTTTTCGAGGTCTTTCTCTATTCCCGCCTGCATCTGGAACTTGGTGACTGATCCTTCGTTCACCTCGCCACAGACGCTGTGCAGCGTCTCCCTGTTTGGAGCTTTTTTGCGTGTCTGGTTGATCTCGGGCCGTCCAGATCCAGTCATAACTATCGTTTCAAGCAGACGTCCCCAGACGATGCTGGGTTTCTGGCGGATGGTGGCTCTCCAGCCCCACAATTCTGCATTGTTCACGAACAAATCGAAGCCTTGCTAGTCTGCGAATCGGTGGCTGCCATTTGGTTGCACCACCCATCTTAGTTGTCAATTATACTGCCGCCCTAGCAAGTGGCTACTCATATTGTCATGATAGTCTCTTCGGCGGTCATCGACTGGGACAGGCCGCATGGTAAACCAATTATATGTGTGGTTCATTTGGGTACCAAAATGAACTAGCCATATGTCTAGCACGACACACTCATTTACTCAGCAGAAACACAAAGGCACCTGTCTGAAACATGGTATCAAATGAGCTACCTGGTCCAATTTTGCTGAACATCGGCACTTACCACTGAAATGCAACAGGAACTCGAAACCACGGTTTAAACCATGGTTTTTGGTTTCACCAGCGTCAATCCAAAACCAAAAGCAGCTCCAGAACATGACCTTGGTTTGGTTTGGTTTCAGAAAACCATGGTTTTGGTTTCCTGGTTTCTTGGTTTGACACGGCGGACAATCAACTGTCACTTGCAGTTCGAGTTTCCATTGTCATGGGATGGACACCTGAACTGTCATCTGGTTATATCCGGCCACTTACCCGTTTAGTCAAGTGTCCGGATGTTTCTATAAGATAATTTTCCTATTTTCACTGGATCCAAATTCATGGCGGGAGGGCTGCTATCGAGGCAGATCAAGAGGAGCGTGACAGTTGAAAATCCGCCCGGTGCCGCCGGGGAGTTCCGAGCTGTCACACTCATGTTGATGCCCTAGCCCAGGAGCCATTCCGCCTTGAATTTTGCCCTGAAAAAAAAACTGGAATCATTGGATAGCCAAATTCATTCCACATACCAAATTTTATGTGAACTGGTTGCTTTAATAAAATATAACATTGAATTTTTCACTTGCATAAGCACATTCTTGCATTTGGTACTTATTCTGGCTCGGTTTTCAAGTGTTTTCCCTCAATTTTGTGTAGCCAGATACTCTGTGTTTGTAGGTTTAATCCAACCCACCTCTGAAGATATTTGAGCAAAAATTGAACTCAAGAGAGGTGACCCATCAGTTCTGGATCATTTAATTCACGGACATTCCCGAAAATGCGTGGCTGCGTCGTGGCCACGGAAACATCCGGACACTTGACTAAACGGGTAAGTGGCCGGATATAACAAGATGACAGTTCAGGTGTCCGTCCCATGACAATGGAAACTCGGACTGCAAGTGACAGTTGATTGTCCGCCATGTGACAAACCAAGCAGATCACTAGGCAGTGCCTAAGGGCTGATGAGGAGAGACTTCCGAAACTTTAAATCCTGGAGCCCCCACACGTCTCGTCGGCGGGTGTGAAACTGGTTGCGCAAGGCTTTGAGTCATTAAAAGGAGAGGAAAGAGCAAAGAAATCATTTTAAATGCCGACATAGAGGTTAATTCGAAGTTTGGGGAGACCAAGGTGTGTCTACGGCTGTCGATAAGCTTAGGCGAAGTTCGTCTACATGACGTAAGCTGACGTATACGAGCGTAGACGAGCGTAGGCAAGGGTGTGCCTACAGGGGGTCTGAACGCAGTGAGTTGCTGCTGACAATGATGATGGGCGAGCAACTTGGCCCGACGGGTACATCGATCCCGGTCAGATTGAGCCCCAAGACCGCGGCGACGAGGGAGGCAGCGAAGTTGTCTGACGAGATGACACTGCTGCAGCACTGAGGCGACGACGGGGGTGTCACCGGCGGTGGGGGAGTGCTAAAAATGTTCAGTTTTGACAGTATGATGATCAACAATATATTATACCTAAGACTTGTCAAATCGCCAGCAATGGCAAGATTACGATCCAGGACTGTGCCGAGGGCTGAGCCGTAGATGCTTGAGACGCCTGCCAGAATTACGTGAGGCAACTAAAGTTACTAAACAAATTTGAACTGCATGTTGAAGTAGTCTCTTATAAACAGACACTATAACAATTTAACCTCGTACCTCGGTTTGTTATAATGTTGAAGAGGTTGACAGAGGATATACAGATTGGGATGTCAGATTGGGTGCCGATGTCTTGAAGACTGGGTGTCTCGCTTTTATCCTCCTAGACAACAGACATTTTTTCCATTCAATGTGGAACTTCCCCCGCTGCAAGTTCAAACCGACATCGACTGCTGACTGACGTGACATATAAAGCAGGTGTGTGCCTTTCCTTGAGTCCGCGCCATCTTCGTCACTGCGTCACTTTGCTTAGCTTTGCGGAAGTTCGTGAGTTTGATCGCATTCTGTGAAAGTTGTCACTTCAACTGGATTAAGTAGAACTTCGCTACTTACTCCGGACACCGCGAAAGCTTGTCACTTGGATAACCACATGACCGCGGAAAATGTACGCACGGTCAGGTTGCAGTATTTTTGATTCAACTTCAACTTAGCCGTAACAAATAATTCCCATAATTTGAACAGACCGCTTGTGCTCCATGCGGCTGCGTTGCAGATTTCGGAGTTATGAAGGGAGTTAGGGGTAGGGATCCAAGGATCCAAGGATAATGAGCAAAAATTATGCTGTAAGGAAAAGAAGAAGCTGCACGGGAAGTATCCGAAGTCTTATACCCGGTATTAATACCCCACCAGAAACCCAGATTGGATAGTGCGACTCACCAATGTATGCGCCCACAACTCGTCCACCTGCCGATCTTCACCTCCCTTGCAAACACCAGGCTCTCCCCGCAACTATCCCCCACCCAGATATCATTGCTGAACGCACTCGGCGGGGTGACGGGCGAGTACGACCGTCAAGTCCAACATCAGTTTGTGCTTTATTTCGATGAAGAAAGCACGCACGAATACAAGTTCATCGTATAACCTTGATTCCTCCTCGACATCACAGCGGGGACGGGAACGCGACAGCAATCGCTGGGGTGTGGTGGTGGTAAAGAACAAACTTCTGTTCCCGTGCCGTGATTCAGGTGAGCAAACACGGAAGTGATGAGCTATCACCAAGATTTCTCTCAAGTGACGAGCTTTCCCAGGTATTCGTCGAAATGACGAGGTTTCACGGTTTACCATAAAACTCACGAACTTTCTCGTTCCTAAGCGAAGTGACGAAGTGACGAAGGTGGGTACTACTCTGCCTTTCCCTCGGCTGCCACGGTACAGTCCTTGGCAAGTCCTTGGTGAGGGTTAACAAGGGCCTGCCGTGGAATTACGTTCCGGCCGCGGCGCCTCCCGTTGGCAACGGGGCTGTCCAGACGTTATCTTGCGCAACGTGGATAGGATGTAGTGCGGAAATCCAAGACAAGTGCACATGGCCGAGAATGAAACCGACCTACATGCGTTGTTGAATCAAATGAAATACAAGTATCATATCGCATGGCTAGTTGGAAACTCTGACAATATCCAAAAGTGGCCAGTGGAATATTTGTCTTCCATTAGAAGACACTGTTGTTCTGAGGCGCCTCACATCCCGCCCGAGCCCGCCCGTATAATCCCGTGGCCTCCATAAGTGCGTCTCTGAACGAAAACTGAGGCGGCGGACATCACAATACTTGATTATTGGACTTGGATTTGGTGTAAACCAGCGACTACAAACTTGGCTTTCCCTTAAAGCCAGAGGCTAACAAGCACGAGTTGCAATAAACAACAAAAAAAAATGTTCATACAAAACTGCACTACCGACGGTGTATTCCGAAATCCAGTGCACAGGGTCGTATATGTATTTATTCCTTCCATGCTTCTTGAGCCGCGTTGGCTCTCGCAGGCCACGGAAATGGAGCTCATTAGTTGGTTGGTCAGCACCGTTCAGAGGCACGAGAACTTTAGTAGCATAGCCGATGGCGTTGGTAGTCCGCCCGATGCAGTCACACTCTATTCGGGGTCGGACCATGGTGATGAACCGTCTAATATGCATCCAGCCATAAGCTATCTTATCCGAGAACTTGGGCCCAGGTTCTCGGATAGGATGGATAGGGGAAAGGACTAGAAACACCGCCACATTTTTTCCCAATGCAAAACACTTCGTCCTCAACGGCGGCAATTTCACGTGTCATCAATCTCAATCATGGCGCACCAGCCATTTTTCTTGGTAAGTATTATTCTGCCTTTCTCCCGGGTGCACATTTCTTACCGTCGGTGCAAAGGCTTTCGAGGGATTCCTCTCGGGAAACTGGATCTACCCTACGGATGGTCCTACATCCCGCGTAGTACAGCACCTTGAACACGGAGCTGGTGCGACACGGCGGATACACGCTGTTCGTATTCAAGGCTACAAGTCGAACATGACCGCGTTCATTTATCAGGGGGACAATACTGAAGAGATTTCTCCGGACAAGAAGGTGGTGGAGGAGGAAAAGGTGAAGTGGCGATGCCACATATTCCCTCCTTGCAGTGGCGCCAGGACATTCTGCGATACTCATGGCTTCGGTCGGAACCTACCAATAGGCGGCGAAGACTGATCTATGGCGGGTCTGCACGCTGCGGTATTCCACGATGGTTCAACGGTCTCCCATCCGATTCCTGCATGACGACCAGACAGGGCGTCCAGGTGGAGATTTGGTCGCGGCTTATTGACCATCGCATATTCAGGGGAGATTTAACTTGCGAGGACGTGCTGATATGGGAGGAGTGAGAACGTCGCGCAAAGGAAGCCAGTTCAGCGAGGGAATAGGCAATCACGTGAATGGAAAGGGAAAGCAACAAGTTGATTGGGCGGATTTAAATTACATGTGGGGCGGGGGTGGAGTGAATCGCCCGCCCATCCTTCTCTCCCAATCCGAGTCTCCGCCGCATTGACCTGCCTCTTCTGCCACGCAAGATGAGACGAGAAGAGATGCGTCCGAAGAAAGAAGTAAACACTTGGCATGATTTTAGAGGACAGAATGACATGCAACTGACCGGCGTGAACGATGCCTTGCGTCCCAGAGCCCGATTGAAATGGAGATCGCGCCGTGGCCCATGGGAATCGCGCCGCTCTGGCGCGTGAGGAGGGCGTGGGGAGGACACAGCTCAGCACACGATCTCGAGGGCCACAGTAACAAACAAACAAACGACGGGTTAAATCGGAGTAAATTGATGAGAATAAATATGACGGACTGGGACTAAAGCGCCCCGGAGTTTCAAGAGCGGTGCAGAAGGGCCCTAGGAGAGCAGACACAATCTGTACGTGCAACTGGGCATATGCGCGGCATGCCGGGACGCGCACGAAAATGTGCGCGCCACGTACCCAGACAAAAACGACAGCGGCTGTGGAGACGACACTCAGCTGCTCGCAAGACGTGTCGCGCGCGTTAACACACAATTGTCTGTATACAGAATGGAGCGCGCTATGCCTTGCTGACACTGGGGACAATAAGCAATATATGGGGCCTGTATATCCTCAGTATATCCTCAGTATTTTACAAAAATCCCCAGAATATACCCCCAATATACGGGGTCTGTATATGCTCAGTATTTTGAAACATACTGAGGATATCCTTACAATATCCCGAGGTCTGATGGCTACCATATATGGACTCGGGATATGCTCAGTATTTAGAAACACAACATGTACAAACAATGTCCAAAAATAGAAATAAAAGACCTTCCTTGTAAGGAGAAGGCTCAGCTGAGGTGAAATTGGGAACTTGATGCTAGGGTTAGGGTTTCCTTATAAGGTATATCTTATCTTATCTTCGATGCGACGACACACTTGATACCACGGATGTAGATATCATGCCTCCGTGCTTGCTCTCCACATTGTGCCCATGCCCATCCCCGCTTTGTTGTATTGTGACTACACCACCATTTTGACCGGGCGTCAGCCTGATTTTGATTGCCGGAGAACGGCGGATGCCCCGTGTGTTCCGTGAGGGATATCCGAACAATGTCCGAATGATCTCAGCTTGGTGTGATGAGAGGGAGACTGAAACGAGACCAATGCTACTACATCCTACTGACATCTGGGGGAGACCCCACCAGGTGTCCTTTTCTCCTTGGGACATATAATTTGTTTTTCCACTGTAATCATCAAAATAATGCCATTTTTGGCTTCCAAGCCCGTAACCAAATTAAAGTTAAGGTAAACAAAGCAGAATCCCCAAGGAATTTCCGTTAAATGCCGCCAGAGGGCAAGTTCGGAGGCAGAATCAAGGCAGAATCATCAAGTCATTCAAACTCTGCTGACAGCTGCCAGCAAACAAACAGTTACCAACACGGAAAAGTCGTACAATTTTCTTCCTCCCGCCGATTTCGTCTGCCCCGCGTCGCCGGGCTTCCTCCTCGTGCTGTAGCCTCAGCTCATCACCGGCCCTTCCTTTCATCCACCAAACATGACATTTCATCAAAGATCAAGCTGGTTGCTGGGTCTCGTCTCGCACAAGTCACGTCACTTCTTGGATCCTGTCAACCTGCAGTGTGCTTGCACCAAAGTGCATTATCAAGATCACCAGCATATGTGGACTCTCGGGAATACACGCAAGCCATTGGTGAGCCCCAATCGCTCGTCCATCAAGTTTCTGCCACATTTAGTCTATGCCACGCTGCAAACCCTGCTACAACGTCGGCCTATGTACTCTATCACTCGTGTGCTCCTTTTTCCGAGCCTTGCACCCGATATCTGCTGTCCCCCGCTATATCCCCCTCTATCTTTCTCTTGTCCATGGTCATAGTATATTTTATTACTTGTACCTATCGTATGAGCAATGAATCCTGGTTGCGACATATTACTTGCGATGTGCCAATGATGAGCGAAGCAAGAATAATATTTGTAAGCTGTGAAATAATGGAGAATCCAAGAGGAGATCCTGGGTGAGAGTTGAAGGAGACCCCAGCAGATATCAATGTAAGCCGGGTCTCAGACGACGAATAGGGGATACTCGCTTTTTATGCTGTGAGGAGATCCCACCGGATCTCCAGCTCACTAAAACCCGAAGTGGCAGGCAGGATCTCGGCTCGAGATCCGCATCAAATGGCGGTTTACTGTGTGGCCTCGGCGTATGTTGGCCATGCAACGGTTTTTTTTTTTTCTATTTTCTGCTTGTTCCCTCTCCTCTTCTCTATAACTTCTAACTTATCCTCTACCTTCCAGCTCCCTTCGTTTTGTGCGCACCCCCGGACTTAGAGCATCCTTCCTCACGCCTCGATCCCATGCCTCCCGTCTCCGAGCCCGAATCCCCCACTCCTATACTCAACACTACAGGGATAACAACGAGCAAGCACAACATCTTCTCGAGCCTCATCTGCACCCCGCCCCAAACGTCCTCTCCTCGGATCCTCCTCTCACCTACCACTCCCGGTCCCCAGAAAGCGCAGAACACTGATTTCGGTGCGGGAAACCAGCACGATGACGCGCAGAACAGCGGTCATCGATTTCACCTTGCAGCCAAGCAGAACGATGACGCACGCTGCAGCGGTCGCAGCCCCACACCTCTGGTAGTCAACCTTGACTGCGCGGCAAGAGAGCTGCACATACCTCAGTATAGCTGTCCTGGTGTCCAAATAGGTACACCCGTCGTTTTCTCCAATATGAGACTGAGTCGAGTCTTTTTCCTCACAGGGGACGATACGGCTTTCGACGGGTTCAAGCCCTTCGCGCAGACGTTGGATGCTCGCTTGCGCTGCAGTGGCTATTATCTTATCCATGCAGTTGGGGAGGGGCGGATGTGGTAAACGCGGGGGGACCTATGTTGGAGCACGCAAGGCATATTATTACGTCCTGTGCGCGTTCGTCATCGCCGTGGTGGATGCGTTTCTAGATTAACCTGAGGTGCGCGCAGATTGGATAGCTGAAAGTTACCGTCCCGGGTCATCAAAGACAGGCGCTATCTTCCATTAGATACGCAGGCTCCGGCTCGTTGTTGAGAGATATGATGAGTTCCTATGCCTTGAGTGTGGGAGACTACCACGAAAGGAGAATGTCGACGTTACTCTTGTTCTGCTGGTCAAGGTAGTTGGTCTGCTTGGCCAAGATTCCTCTGCATGAAAATTATCCTTAATTTTACAACCAACGAGAGGGCGCTAAGTATGTAGAAAGACTTCACAGCATACAGATGGTCTTGCATGGCAAGTTCTTCTGAACTCGTCACTGTACTCATGAAGGTGCAGCCAGAGTTCCCCTCACTCATCGTAGAAGCACCTGAAGAATTGGTTGTGAGATTCCTATCCCTGTTCATGTATCTACGAATTACTCACCTGAACGACGAGATCGCATCGTCAAAGCCGGGGGGAAGGCTTGTCAGGTTAGCAGCCGGCGTGATGCCCCCGAGGCTCGCGCCGTAGCAGTCAGGATCCCTGAATTAGTATCATATCAGCAAGTAATACCAGACCTGCGCAGGACATGTAGGAGGACTTACACGAAGATGGTACATTCGCCGTCGTCAGCGCTGAAGCTCGAGATCGCGTTATCGTACGGGGCGGTAAGGTTGACGCATTCGCCGCTGACGTTGTCGAAAAACGCGCAGCCCACGGTAAAATTCGCGTCGAGACAGGCAAAGCTGGGGAGGAGCGATAAGTATTCATCATTTTAGAATCGCTGGAGGAGCGGGGCCCCGGAGGACATACACGCCGTAGTTGCGTGGCGCGATGGCGCGGTCTATTGAGATGGCCTGTTCGGATGAATTGAATAAACGGTGTTGACAGATTAAAGGGGAGAGTCACCAGAGCCACTGGAACGCCGAAGGAGATGAACGCGAGCTGGTAAAAAATCATTTAGAATGGAAGCTGGAGGCAGAACCCGGGATCGACTGTAATTTTTCCTTCCATGGACGTCCCTCTCTTTATACGAGCCGCGAGCCAGGCTTTATAAGTACTTGCCGACAATATACATACCTCCATCTCCAGCAGCATACATTTGTTATTGTTATCATGGCTTGATGGCATCCCGAGAATTTCCGCGAGCGCCGGCGCCACCGGGCGCGCCCATAGTGTCCCGTCCAGAGTCCGCCGTGCTCGAACTTTTGAATGTTCTAGTCACTCCAATCTAAAGGACCAAGCTTCCAGAACGTACAACGCGGAAGGGTGAAGGCCCCATTTGAAAGTGCATCGAGTATCTGGACGCCTCGTCAAGAACACCTCAGACGCGTATGATGCCGACGGGGATTTGATGAGCAAGGTGTGTCCAGAGGATCATGGGCGTCCAACGAACACCATCCCCATGAGGTTCCTAAGTTTTGGACACTCCATCGCAGCTCGACCCCGCATTGACAGTCAAAGGAACTGCTACATAACCTTGAAATGATTCGTTTACACATTTGCGGCGAGTCATCCGCACTTTCAAGACAACTGCGGATAACGAGCGCTGATTTTTTGGTGTCAATGCTCGTTGGCTGCTGCCGCTGCAAGCCACACATGCGGGAGAACCAGTCAATCAAAGATGATCATTCACGTTGGAAGATCGAAGCTGGTTTGCAGTGGCGGCCGCAAGAAGAATTCCGAGACTCGGATTGCGGGATGCAGTAATTCAGCGCTGGGAGGAAAGACTGATCCCCGAAAGATGAACAGAGTGCGTGTGTCGGAAAAATAAAAATAGCCTTATAATCTCACGACCTGATAATGCCATAATAAGGCTCCTATAAGTCAGCCCGCGGCCTTATGCGGCACTTATGCGGCTGCCGGCCTCGGTTATCTGGCCCGATAATCCTGCGCTCCCGCTGTTCTCTCTCGCAGCCGTCTCGCGTACTTCTCGTAATACCGCTGCCTCGCACAGTCAATGTCTACCACCATGCATCCCTGAAGCACCCTCAGTGTCACGTATATGGACTTGTTTACTACGCACGGCTCCCTGCCCGCTGTCGACCGCCGCCTAGTGCTGGCCAAAAATACGATATGGTCAGATATATTTTGGATATATCCAAAAAATATGAATATGATACGGGCTCGCATCACCTATCAGATATGAATATTTACAATACGATACGGATATAATACGATACGGGGTTGGGCGTATTGAGATACTGTACTATTCAGACCAAGTGTTCACGTAACACGTAACACGACCCTGTGAACTGAACACTTTTGGTACCCGTAACCGTAACACTGAGCAAATGAACACCTAATTTTTTGAAGTCCTAAATGGGCTTAAAAACACTTTAAAAAAGACTAACAATTTTGTGCTAGATGTGGTGGATCACCGCGAATGTAATGCTCCTCCCAAAGTGAGCCTCGATAGCACGTCGTCACCGTCTTTTTACGCTGGCCTTGCCCAATCCAGTCAGATATTTTGAAGGGAGTTTTTGGCTCATTGGAAGTACTAGTAAAATGAGGCGGGGCGAAGAGAGATTTTCAAAAATCAAGGATATTTGTTTGCATATCCTATGCAAAAAAGCTTGAAAGACAGTGCGCACCACCGCGGTGCGCGCACCTTATCAGTTCTTGGCCTTATCGGTGCTGAGTTGAATCACATCGGCTGCCTTTGGCTGCTCAGCAAACCCGACAATTTCTGTCATAAGCGACCATTAAAGTCACCCGTCCTCTGCCGTGGAGGTCCTTGCTGTTCCGAGCGGCCATAGTTGACCCGCCAATAAATTGTGTCGTAACTGTCACCTTCTTTCCTTCCATATAGGTGTTGGGAACAAAATGAACACTTCTGGAGACCATCACAGTTTGGGAGGCTATCTGAACACCTGAGAAAGCGAACAGTTGGCGTAACACGTAACATGGTGTGAACACTTGGTCTGAATAGTACAGTATATCTAGATATGGCCTTGAAGTTGTTGGCCATGTCTGAGCCAAAATACCTGGGCATGGATTACAATGATGTATATCAACCAACTTTCGAGACCTAGAAAAGGACCCCTCGTTATTGCATGCAGCCTCAGGCTAACCCAAAAACGGTTTTTGTCCGCGCCGGATTTAGCCGATGATGGGATCACTCACTCACCTTTTGGCTCCGGCTCACGAAAATAGATATTTCCACTTCGTTGCTGGGGGTGGTGTAGTTCAACTTCTTCTGGGCCCCAACACAACACGTCCTAAGCGGATTTCTGCCTCACAAATGGAATGGACCAAACTAAGCATTTCTGTTAGCCCTCCGTGCCCAACTTGGAATTTTCGGGCCTGGGACCCATGTTTTCTGTGCATTGGGTCAGTGAATGTTATTACCAGGGAAGGGTTGAATTTGGGACTCAGCAAGGGCAGAAAATACACTGATTTTGTCAAGTTTAAAGTGACATAGAATATATCTTGATATATCCAAAATATATCCTTATTCAACCACCTGGATACAATATGATACAATACAAATATGATATGGCTCTCCCGGCCGGATATAATACGGATATGGATACGATACACCATTTGTCGTATTGTATTCATATTTGGCCAGCACTAACATTGTGTGGCGCCGGGCGGAGCAGTGCGCAACTCATGGGATCTTGATGCCATCGGAAATTGAAGCTGGTGGGTAACGGCCACGCTAATCGGGGGTTGCCAATGCCGAATGATGCTGAGACAGAGATGACACCTGCCGGCCGTTGACAGGCCAATGCCATGGCAAGTGTCATGGCAAGTGTTGGTCCTCTGCCATGAACCCACGCCCACGGTGTTTGCCCCCGGTGTAAATGCGGTTGCTGCTGGTGACGATTCACCTGGCAGACTCTCTTTGTGCGCCCACGATCCTCTGAAGTCTGAGTTCGCCATGTCAGATGTATCCGACAACAAGACGACTTTGTGCCTACGGCCTATCAATGTCAATGCCTCTCGAGGGGAACTTATTGATGTTTGTGCTTCAATCTCCCTGTGCGGGAAATTTACCAGATTGATTTATGTTTCTTTTCAGGCCCTGAAAGAGTCCCAGGTATCCGTCATGAAACTCCTCAGCGAGAACAGGACGATTCAGAAAAAATACAGCAATCTATACACAACTTCTTCCAAAAAAACAATGTAGAGGCGCTGACGAGGATAAGCTGGGCTACAAATCCGAAGTCATCCGCTGGGCCAAACGCCTCCTGTTCATGCGAGTATTGTCCATCAACGTTATGGCTTTTCAAGCCAAACCAGCAGATACTCTGGATCCGACTCAGCCTGAGGACCAATTTGCGAGCGATGACAAGTATGTTCAGAGTATCACCACTGCTCTTTATCAGGAGATTCCAGAGAAATTCCATTCTCTGGTGGATTCAGCCATGTACGGGTCGTTTGCGAGGACTGTGCGTAATTTGACCGTTGAATCCACAAACTCTCACCATTAATATTCAGTTTATTCACGAGTTTGGGGAAGGACACTCGAGTCTCCTCAATGTGCTTCGGAAGGCTCTCCCCGTCATTTTGAATGGCAGCAACATTGATATGAGTCTCCTTACCACAGCGGGTGCTGATCGTAGCAACAACACTGTCCTCACCGCCCTTCTTTGCTTCCCTAATGAATAAAAACCCTTATTATACCCCCCTCTCCTGTTCCCCGGTCCGACACAGCAGATGACGGAAATATTCACGGGACCTATCGTGATGAAGGTGAGTATCAATCTGTGCTGTTTTCGATGACACTGAGCCCGTGAGAAGGTTCACCGTCTCATGTATTTCGGCCCCAAGAGCCTTATCGAAAGGAACAAACCCGCATCGAATTCAAATGGAGTAAAATTCGGTTTAGATGAGGTCACTGAATTGTCAGTCGCAGCGTCGGCAATTCTGGTGCGTTTTGAAGCCGTCTGAACTCTCTTGATTGACTCACGCGTACCAATCAGGCTCGGTTTATTGTGTTGACTGATAAAGAATTGATCGCGGTCTGACCCGGTGTTCACGGTTTTGAAAAGCCGGATCATGACAATTTCCCAACTCGAACCTCACCTCCCGAACCCTTTCCCTGGTCGTGAGGGACCGCCTCCGGCGGCCGTCAAAATCATCGACGGCGAGTAACACTTTGAGATCAAGCAAATTGTTGACTCGAAGATCAACCAACGGTTCCGGACTCACCTCCGATACCTTGTTGAGTGGGAAGGCTACGAAAACACCGATGAACAATTCAGTTGGGTCAGCAAGGACAATGTCAATGCTCCGGAGCATGTCAACAACTTCCACCGTCGCTTCCCCAACAAGTCCGGACCTGATGTTTAATCCTTCATTCCACTTGGCGGCCCCTCCGGTCACCTTCGGAGCTCCTCCGAAATTCAACTCAAAATTACAAAAATACAAGGAAATATTGTGTTGAGTCTCAAGAAAATGATATGTACATATGACTCATTTTTTCCACCTATGCTACCCCCGAGACCGTCATGATCGGCGGGATCGAATCTTTGTCGGAGTCAACATCCATCTCGGCCTCCCCGTCTGCATCGGGGTCGGCATCCATCTCCTCCTCTGGGGTCTTCCCATTGATAAGCCGGCCCTGTGACCAGTGGTGAAATCTTTCGATTTTGCTGTTCTAAGCAGGAGCTTTGTATAGAATAAAGGCTATATCCCTCACTATGAGCTAGGATGAGGTCCGAGTGCTAGCTAAGAATGAACGCATGTGCAAGTAGCTCCATTGCTTACTTGGGGATGACGGCCACCACAATGGGTCAGATTTGTCAAGTCAAGTACTAGTCTATTAGCTAAAGGTGTTCTTACCATCCTTAACCAAGGGATTGGGAACGGCTCACATGTATCCTATTAAGGACATACCAATGTGCTCCATTCAGACTATGGGACTTACCAGGGGCACGTACGAGGGATCCAATAAGGTTGCTCCACAGTTCTAGATAATAGAACTGTGCGCAGCTCAATAATCCGAACAATTCCGAAGATCCGATGATGCCGATCACGGAGATCACCGATCTGAGCTCGGAACAGAGATCCGATGTCAGAGATAGTACCGAGCCCTTGGCCCGTGATGCCAGGACTCGCTTTGACCAGGGCTGAAGGGTTGACTAATTGGGCGACTTAAGGGTTGATGGACCAAGGACTCGGTGAAGCTGGCACATGGATTGATCGCCCAGGGCACATATGTGCTATGGCGCAACTCCCCTTCCAATCTCCCAGATTATCTACCAAAATATATTATTTAATCAGAACTAATTACCAACAGGGTTATTTCTTGAGCTAATACTGCTCATCACCCCGATATATCTGTGTTCCGTTTATCTGTTTGTACTAAAAGTCGGTTTCGGAATCATTTCCTTATTTAGAACGCCAGTTTGTATAAATACCCGCAGAAAATAGAGGGAAAGCCAGTAGATCCTATTCTTCCTCTTCAGTGAGCACGAGCGTGAGTTTGAGCACACAGGGGACGTATAGCATCTATTCAGAACACCTTCAGAAAGCTTATAAAGTTTCCTTTTGTTGTTTCTGTTGCAATATATAAAGTGTCAGATATTTGTGGAGTGATATAAGACAGGACCAGACCAGACCAGACCAGACAGGACAGGACTGGACTGGACTGGACTGGACAGGACTTGCTTCGTTAAAAATCATATAAACATTTGAAGGCACTCGGCTTTGTGCAGTAGTCAGACTACCAAACTCTAGCTGATACATTGGTTGTCGGAAATATATCGTTGGAATAAAAACTCTCGATCTACGGATCACTCCTTGGGCTTAGTTCCAAATCTTGCACATAAAACCCAACTTTCCTTACCCTCTAAGGTCGTGTAAAGCGCCTAGAACGGTTTCGATCGTCTCAAAGTCACCTTTAGCTATAAGCTACTGCACTTGCCTGTAAAACCCAAATTGCCACTGCCTAATACCTGGTAGGAACCCCGAACCTCACACATTTGATAGTTGGACTTGTTGGTTGTTGTTGGTGTTGTTGGTTGTTCACTTAAGTGTTCATCTTGCACACTTAATTTCACCAGTGGTTCTATAGTCAGCGTTTCACCATCTCCCTCCAACTCCAATTTTCCTTCAACCTCCGGTTCCTCTGATTTCCTTCCTTCGCCCTTGGAGCTCAACAAAAAGCCAACCAAGGCCTCCGGCATGGTCACCACAGCCTCTGGCGCTGTCGGCGTCTTCAGCTTCAACTGGAACTCGGGTCCAAGACCCCAAGTGTTGTTGTCGAGGTTCTGCGAGTTTAACCTCGCCCGACCTCCGATCTCCTCTGGCGTCTTCTCCCTCTTCGGTTTGGGTTCCTCCAAACTTTCGGAGTCCCCTCAGACTGGAATCTTCCTCTTCAACTCCTTCTCGGCGGACTCTCAATTGAACTCCAAGGCCTGTTTGGCCTTGTAGAGCTACTGGGGCCATTCAGCCTGTGAGGGGAATTGCTCCCTCATGCTGGTGAAAAACCCCATCACCGCCCAGTGCAGAGCATAAAGCCGCTTCTGACTCTGCTCTGCATCCCTGCGAATCTCGTCCAATTGACGGTCCATCCTTGGCAAAGATATGCGGAGATCATTGGTGTGCGTCGTACACATCGGACCTCCGACAGACTCCGGGAGAATCGCCACGTCCGAGTCGTTCGAGTCGACGTAGGATTGCGATTGGCGGCGATGGATGTGTTTCTTCTTCGGCCGACTTGGGCCTGCGACTCCGGTCACCTCCGACTTCCGACCCTTCACGGCGGCACACTTGTTGACTCGGGGATGGGCAATGTTGACTAGCGAGCACTTGAGCCTGCTCCTCCGACAACCGTTGCAGGTGTGGTTGGGGCCCGGCTCGACAACGCACGGGATGTGCCGCAACTTGCATTGCTCGCATACTAGAAAACCTCCGGTTAGCAAAATTCACCTCCGATAAACTGTGATGCACCTTCACCCCCTGACAATTCCTTGTCACTGTCGTCCTCATCGTTCAGAGAACCGATGCTCCGCAGCAAAGTCAACAGCATGTGATTTTTTGATATGACTCACTCGGAACTGTGGACATGCGTCATCGGACGTCATCGGACTTCTTCGGATATCCTCTGCCTTCGGCACATCCGCCGACCTTTATTTTTGTTGCACACTGGCAGGGCTCCCTTGTGTTCCTTGAGGGCAAGGAACGCAAGAGGGGGATACTGTTATATTCGTGCACACAGACTTTGGTCTATCTCTGATCTCCAGCTTCTGACCTCCAACCTCCGAATGTTCGGAGGTCAGAGATGGAAGATCATCGGGTTTTTACACAATGAAGGTTTACTGAGTGTTTCCTGTTTATCCGTTTATCTGTTCCTTCTCGACTTCTCATTTATTGTTTTGCTTACTCAGCTAACTTCTTCATCCAAATTTGAACTCTCATTTATTGTTATGTTTTGATCTACCTCATTTGGGTTAACAATGTCAGACTTAGTATAAATACAGTTTAATATCCTCATGTACTTCAGTTTGATTATAAATGTTGCTTTGCTCTCTGCTTTGCTTCCGAGTCTTCCTCCGGTGTCCCTTCGGACCCCGTCTACCTCCGTCCTTTCCATCGGCCTAGGGTAGTACGCACACCCTTACCTTCCTGTGGTGTTTGCGCTCACCTTTGATATCTCCAATCTCCACTCTTCCAACTGGAGACCTTCGGCGATAGCCCCCTTCATCGGCACGGGATATAACAAGTCTCTAGAAAGTGACTTTTATTGCTGGCATGTCTGGTGCTTCGCTGTCCATCGGCGTCTATCTTCAAGCACAATCCCGATTTCATCCAGTCCACCAAATTCTTCCGACACCATTCACCAGTTTTCTTTCCACCCAGGGCTTGCTATTTGGTATGGTTTGGCATTATAATTTGGTGCACCTCGTCACATTACTGATCCCTCAACTGCACAAGTATAGGACCTGTACCTTTGGTGCGGCAATGCCACGGCTGATTCTCAGTGTTGGGGCTGTTTTTTGAAAGAAGAAATATATATATATATGTGTGTATCTAACTGGTTACATCTGCCTGACATTTACCTGCAACAAAAATGTGGTCAGTAAACCTGGCTTGGAAAGGGAGGTAAACATACAGGTGAAGCAACACTTCTGGATATGCAATAGTTTTGTCATTTGGTTAGGTTACTCGAAAAGAACCTTGACTCACTGACTGGAGGTGCATTGAGAAAGTGCAACATATAGCTGGCCATGGGTAAAGACATCAGTGCGGAGGTCGAGCCTAACATGATCAACTGACTGGCCCTGTGCTTTGTTTATGGTCATTGAGAATGCAAGGCAGCCAGGAAACTGTCAACATTTCATAGCAACAGCAACTTGTTCGACCGATGGAGTAATGGTGATTTGTGGAATGAAAGCTCTTTTACCATTGTGTTCACCACCGAGGAGGTGAATCTCCAGCACATGAGATGTCATCCTTGTGAGTATTCCTCGGCTTCCATTGCACAGGCCATTTGCTGGGTCCAGATTCCATAAAATCATGACAGGGCACCCAACCTTCAAAACCAATTTGGCCAGAGGCAGGCCAGACACATGTATAGAGTTGAGATATTTGACAGGATATTCAAATTCACTGTCAACTCCCTCCTCTCTGATAACCGAATCAGCACTGTGGAAGATAGACTCTTCACCTTGGAATTTGTGCAGCAACATACTATTGAGCTCGTCTACATCATCATTGCATGCAGAGAGAATTGTGCGCTCCAGGAAATATTTATCCTGGTTATGGTCTTCAGGTATGGTGGAAATTCCTGGATAGATTGTGTCTATCATAGACGGAACAGTGTAGCTAGGGAGCTTCATAGTTTCTGGAAGTTCAATGTTCCCAGCAAAGTGGTCCCAGTATTTCTTCTATTTTTGCTGGCTGCTGAATCAATGACATCCTGATCAAAAACAATGCTCTGCTCATCTGGAAGATAGATTTGAAGGTGCACAACCATATGTGACTCATGATGTATTTGAAATCATAGCAGGCACCAAGCAGCCTCACAGGCAGAAATATATTGGCTGTCCAGATGAAGCTTGACCTCATCATTTTGTTGCTCAATAGCAAGGGTGCCTTGATCATGACTAGGGTTATTTATTTATTTATTTATTTATTTATTGGAGCGTTTGGGATAATGAGGTTTGGTCCGCAGAAGCATTCCAAAGTCATCCGCTGGGTCTACTAGAAATTCTAGTTAATGCCAGGGAGGTTGTCCAGGTAGGAAATGCCATTACGCACAAGTACCATAGTGTGGGACTCCAGCCTTCGTAAAGTGATCCTATCCCATTTCTTGAATCATTCAATCTCAACGGCTGTATACCCACTAAAACCCCCACTGTGTATGTCCAGTCATCCCGCAGCGAGTCTTCATTCATTAGTAGACCACTCCATGTTCTTAGGACAAGATCCTTATTCAGTGCAAGGTCATCAAATTTCAGTTTATTGGTGAGGATTTGATCTCGTCCCAGTGCGGAATTAACAGATTTCAGCCATTTATTATGAATCTCAGAATCTGTCATGTTGCAGCATGGATTCTTCAAAACCTTGTCATTCCGAATGTTCCAGATCGTGTGCCAGGCCGTGGATACCAGAATGGCAAATAATCTTCCCATTGCAGGTATAATTTTCCTGTTTGGGTGTTTGAATTTAACAAGGTTACAACCCAGAATGAGGCCCCAGCTGAGCCGAGGCCACATGGGGTATTTCCTAGCCCAGAGTTTCTCGGTCAGTCCCCAAATTAATTTGGACCGGAGGCATCACACTCCATTGCTATGTGCTCTAGGTTTTCAGGGACACCACATGTTTGACAGACGGAAATCACTTCAAGATTTTCGATATGTGTCCAAAAATCACCAATCTGAAAATGTTGTGAATTGACTTCCAGAATAATTCGCGGTGAAGTCGTCTCAAGTTTGTTGAACATATAGATTTCCAAATCATTTCGTCTGTTGGAGTGTAATCAGAAACTTCATACACAGAGCATTGGATGCGGTCTAGATTGATGAATGTTGCCTTCCTCAGTGGTTCTGGGCGGCTGCTCTTGATGATTTTTGTAAAGATTCGCTGAGAGCCTTGGGAGATTAGAATACCAGGGGAGCTAAACATCAAATCGATTTGGGTATCAACCTCAAGCGGAGGGCATAGATCGATGCCTAGACTGACAGGGAAAGTGTTTGTTGTTTGCTTGAGCTCTGTCCGTGCAACTCGCTCGTTCAGCGCTGCAAATACTGCTTTGAATAGCAGGAAACTTGGGTCTAACAAGTTTTTTTCAGATTTTGTTCGCTCCTTAATCAGTGTTTTGAGCAAAAAGTCAGATGAAGAACATAGTAGTAAAGGGACATTGTTTGGGATTTTCCGCAACAAGGTGAGGGTAGCACCCAATATTCCTGATTGAAAGTTCATTTTTATGGTTGGATTGTCAAATGTGAGGTGCACAGTTGCATCCTCCTCCAGCTCAACTGAAACAATTTTGAATCTAGCAATAATTTGAGGGTCATATTGACCAGCACGCATGACTTTGATATGTACAAAGGCTGTTATTGGATCAGGCGGTGGCTCTAATTGGCCTTGCCGTCTTGCAGACATCTCATTCATTGAATTATCCCCAGCAAAGAGCCGGAAGCCATTTTTGGCACTGGGCAATCTGAAGTTCAGATCGTAAGTCATTGGTTTATTACTTTCGACCTCTTGTTGATTAGCGTCCAATTCCTCCGCTGTCAGTTTGAGATTATTGCAAAGGTCGGCCATTGGAGCTAGAGGACTCCACTTTGGCATAATGCAGTCTATCAATATCTGGGCAGTCTCAATGCACTTGCCAGGATTTGTGCAATCAAGTTCATTTCGATTTCTATTGCAAGGTGGGCATCCACAAATTTTCCGTCCAATGCCACTGGGATTTATTGTGTGTGGCCGTCTTGGCACCGTAGTTGTTCTTGCAGCAATTATCAAGGCATCACGAACAATCTAGACTTTGTGTTGAATCCTGAGGGAGGTTGCAGCATCTCGAAGGCAGGCATTTTTGTATGCTGGATAACGGACAGAGGGATGTTTCCACATAGGCATACCAAGCTGCACTTCACAGTCGAGTGAGAGTGCTGTAAATTTGAGGTTGAATTCCTGGGCTACGGAGATCATGCGCTTGAGGTCGTCAGGTATCGTGTTAGACTTGGGCATTGGGAAATGTATATTGTTCAAGAAAATGTTGATGATTTGACCAGGCTTAACATTTAGGTAGCTGGTCTTCAGGTATTTTCTGAATATGTAGTCAACAAAATAGCACCATAATGGTCGCTCCTCTCCTTGCATGAGATAGCATTTGAGATTCCAAAGATCAATTCCTTTATTTCGAGAGGAGATATCTAAAATTCCTTTACCGCCTCGATCAACTGGGAGGATCATTGTTTCAAGCGCCACTCTGGCTGTCTTTCCATCCCACAAGAAGGACCTTATCAACTTTTCAAGTGTTTCTTCAACATTCCCTGGACTCTGGTCAGATATTGTGTCCGACCTCCGATTACCATGCTAATGATGTGACACTTTCCTTCTAGGCTCGGGTTCTTTGTTTGCCAACGCATGAGATCTGTATTAATTTTTTCCAAGATAGAGGGCCATGGTGTAGTGTAAGGGACGTTATTTCCGATCCAAGCACCTAACATCCGGCAACTCTCGCCATCGGGCACCATTCTAACAGATGTGTTGATCGCACCAATTGGGCAAAGATCATTAATTCGTCTTTCTTTTATGACTTTCTGGCAATAGGAGGGCCTCCCAAAAGAAAGGAGCACTGTTTTATGCTCATTGAATTTCGCAGTGGATGCAGCACACCAGAGGCGTAGAATACTCCACAGAGTCTCCATGGAATCTGTGGACTTCAAGTAGATTGTTGTATCGTCTGCAAAAAGCGATACCACCAGGTTCTTATTTGTTCCGGGAATAATTACTCCCTCAATGTTAGATTTCCGGAGCAGGCATGCAAGAGGCTCAATAGCCAGGTTGAGTAATAAACAGGATAGGGGATCTCCCTGTCTTACACCTCTGGTAACAACATATGGTTTACTGAGTTCACCGTTGATCATAACTATAGTTTTGGCATCAGTGTACAAACTTTTGATTGTCTTTGAAAACTTGGGAGGGAATCGCATATGGTCGAGGACACGGAGGAGGTAGTCATGATTTATGCGGTCGTATGCCTTTTCTTAGTCGAGGGCAATAAGTACCCCATCTTGTTCTGCCACTTCGGCATAGTCGGGAAGGAATTTAGCTAATTTGACCTGGTCCTCAATTTTTCGCCCTTTCATGAACCCTGCTTGGTCTGGTCTTATCAAAGAGGGCGCAACATCCATTAATCGAATAGAATAAGCCTTCGTCATAAGTTTGTAGTCTGTATTTAATTGTGTGATTGGCCTGTAGTTGCTGAGAGCGGTGTCTCCTTTTTTGAACACGGGGCATAACCATCCCATGTTGAAGTTACATCCATCCGCTAATCCAAATTCTTCAATATCGTGGTATAAGTCTGCCAGGAAGCCCAAGATATTGAAAGCCCCTCCCGGCTTGTCTTTAGATTTTCTGTATTCAATGTCCATGGCTTTGAAAATTTCGTATCGGATGCCATCTACTCCTGCGGCTTTGCCATTACTAGACAGTCTAAGAGCATTCCGTACATCCTCTTCTGTTAAATCCTTGTCCATTTTCTTGTAATCATCCTTGGATAATTGTGCATCGCATTTGTCAAGCACTTCCTCAGTGCACATCACTCGACCATAGTCATCGTGCTCCGGCGCATCAATATGTTGCGCAGCCTCATGGTATCACGGGCCATTTCCGTCATTTGCTTTGGTCGAGTTTCAAAGCATGGTACAGCTAATTATTATCTGTTCTCTTAAATTCATTTATGGTGCTTCTCAGGTGATACTCCTTCGTGGAACGAGTCCAATAGCCAGTTTTCAAACTTTCACCCTCGATGTCGTATCGAGCTTCGGACTGTGCTTTCTTACGGTCAGCTTCTTCTTTAAGATAGGTTTCAATCTGTCCTTCTAGGTGTAGAATTGCGAGATGCTTTTCCTCGGTAGGCATGTCTACATCATTTATAATGAGGTGCTTCTGCGCTGTCCAGGTACGAATTTGCGGATCTCTCATAGACCAAGCGGGAACATTTTATACCTTCTGCAGTAAGGTCATCTTTGAACTTGTGCCACAAGCTTTGGATGTAATGCTGGCTTTGCCGCCCTGTACGGTTCAGCTCTTCCTGTTCTCTGCAAGTTGTTTGACGAACAGATATATCTCATAAATCTCGGAGTTTTGAGGAGGTATGCAGGTAAGTTCCAGATTCCTTGTCCATACTGCTCATCTGCCGGCAGGTCAATTGGACAGAAATCAAGTGGTGGTCGCTGGCGATTAAACTGGTTCAATTGTCCAATTGCGATATCGTGTAAAACGGTCTACCGGTACATAGATTCGGTCAAGACGTGAGCCGGATACATGTGTTCATTTGTTTGATTAGTGCGCTTTTGGAAGCAAGTATATTCATTTGCATGGGAAATGTAGTACGCCAACCATCTTGCATGGGAAAGAGAGCTTTCGGGCATAGAAAACTCAGAGGTACCAGCTCTTCCTGTTTGATGTACGATCTTTATATCTTCAACAAAATTCCAGTCACCCATTGTTTGGTTGGGAATGGAGTTCTGGATTTTTAAGTAGCAATACCATACTTTGGCCCACATCTCTCTCTTTCCTGAGGTGTATTCGGGGCGTAGATATTCAGAATGTTCATTGTTTCTCCCCTATGGATGGGATAACAAGCATGATCACATGACCCTCATAAGGACATACTCCTTTACGTTTTCAGTGTCAACATATTTTTTATTCAGAAGGAAGCGACTCCGGCTGTGGAGTCTGGTTTTATTGGGTGTCCAGAGTTGAACAGTTTGAACCATTTCCCGTAAGGTTGTTAAACTGGTAGCAGCAATGTCATCCATGTGTGTTTCTTGCAGTGCGAAGACACCTATCCTCTTATGTCAACCATTCTCTTCATGTAAGTGAGTTGTGCCCTGTGCTCTCATGGATTTATTTTTTCCTGCCGTTTATATTTTGAGACGCAATTGTTACGTTCGAACGGTGAACTTGCTGAACGAGCAAGTTTAGGAGGTTTATTCCTCTGTCTAATCTGTATATTCAACTCTTCCCAATTCTCGGGAATATGATATTGCCCTGTGTCTTTATTTTCTGGGCTTCTGTCTGACTGTATGTGCAGTGAGTCAATATTGTCATAATATTTTTGCGAGTCTAAATTTCCTGCTGCAGGGTTAAAATTGTTAGTATGGGAGTCGCTACACATTCCCTCTACATCTCCCATAATTATATCCGGAATCACATTCATACCATTCGCAATATAGCCGTTAGGTGTCTTCCACAGATCGGGAGCCGCCGCGGTTGATATGGGCATCAACCATGGTGAATCATGGTCTGTGCTAGTCATATTTCGAGGGTTTGTAGGGGAACGTGGATGCTGCCCCTCACCTATCGCTGTAGCAGCCAGAGCAGCAGAGCCGCTACAGAAGGGGCCATGTGTTGGGGAGTCGGAGCTAGGCCCCGGATCACCCCGACTCCTGCTGATTTCACTCTCTGAACTCGTAGCCGGCAGGCACTGACAAGAGGGATGTACCACGTCCCCAAAGCTCTCCCATGAACCAGGAGGGCCCTTGGTACCAATCTGGATATTTGTGTTGTGTATAGGCATGTTTTATGAGGGTTCGTTTGTACAAAAAATAAAACTTGGGGGTGAAGGCCGCGGCACGGCCCGGCAAACTCGCACTTACAGGGTTTTTCTTTTTTCCTCTAGAATTGCAAACACAATGTCTGCCCCAGATAAGAAAAGAAAAAGTTTTCAGTAGAAGATTGCGGGTTCGGACCGCGCCGCCGACATCATTTTCGCCATCAAATCACGACTAAATCACGCATGTTTTCAGTCGCGTCGTCGTTTGCTTGCCCTTAGACTCAACTGCGGCAAATATGTTCTGCTCGTACTTGCATTTGTATTCCGTTCTGGTATCCTCAATTTTTGTTGTGAATATCTGCGTAGATCCAACGATCTGCGCCCTACCGAGAGCCTCAGCAAATGGAATCGGACCGAAGGACCGGGATCAACGGCGCAGCCAAACACGGGCAGCCTCTAGGCTTGTTCTAGGCTCATCTCTTCCTCCTTAACTCTGCCTTTCCACCGCCCCCGTGAGTAGCCTATTAATTTTTCAATATCCCTACACTACGCTACGCTCTGCCCCCATCCTTTCCCTTCATCTTTATGCGAATCTTGCATCGCTGACGATCTGATGGCGCGCAGGAGTAGGATTCGCGCTGGCCCGCCTCGAATTACGCACCACAGTCGCGGCACAGCGCCCACGCCCAGTCCGCCATCTTTTCTATTGCTCCCTCTGCTTCCACTGCCACCCCCGCTTCCATATCGACTGCGACCGCAGTCGCGCCTGCGCCGAATCCCATTTCCAAAATCCAGCCCACGCCAGCGCCGACATCACCCACGGTATCCACCACTCCTGCATTCCAACTGCCGCGTTTCCTCCAATCACTCGTCCGCCGCCACCCTCGAGATCCCTATCCGTCGACCGCCCGCCTTCCGCCGCATCTACATGCACATCGTCCTCGAGCGGCGGCGGGCGACACTTCCTGCGTTCGCGTTTCCTCATTTTCCGTTTGGCTCCATGTACATCCTACTTGTGGCCCGTTTCCTTTTCTGCCTGCTACGCGACTTGCGCGGCTTTTTTTTCTTTTTGAACTCCATATCCTCTTTTCTGATCTTCTCAAAGTTCTGATATCGATACTGATTGGCTCTTCTTTACCTCAGACAACTGGCGTCCGCGCGCAACTACCCCTGATCTCCTCAAGACATCCTCGTTCGACCGCGTCAAAACCTCGCGACATTCGCGGGCGATATCGATGTCGCCATTGCCTTGCCAGCGTCCGCATTTGCCCAGCTTCCCTCGGCTTGCAGCTCACGCCCATCATCCACGCTGCTGACGCCAGGACCGAAACGAAGCTAATTAGAATCCAAGATCCTCCTGACCCCTCCTCGCAGAACGACTCACCTCAAAAATTCCAGCGCGAAGGTTGTGCGCCCGACTGTGCGCTCTTCCGCTTCCACTCTCACTGACCCGGTACGTTCAGATGTTTTATGTCTTTGTTCTCGATCCCCGCTCCGTCTTACGACTCGCTAACCACTTATCCTTTCATCTTTTGGTAGTCACCTCCGCTGCTTGGTCCCAGAGGTAAGTTTCCACTCAACTTCATTTCGTGCGCATTCAGTGACGCCGGCATTATGGTGTCGCTTCAGATATTTTTCTCGCAGCCATTACATACTGGCCACACTGGAGAGAAAGTTTAGGAAGTAGTATTCACCTTTTTCGTCGTCTTCCCCCCCCCATCTTGCGCGCTGTTTTTATGCTCAACATTTTCTTTTCAGAACTGACCGCCTCCCCTTTCCCTCTCATATGCCGACGCCGATCCGGCTATGTGAATATTCACGCGGTGGGAGTTCTTTTTCTTTTTTTTTTGTTCTTTCCCTTCCTGTCCCCCGCGTCGTTTTCACCGCAGTGCCGCACGCTGGGCCTAACCATAAGCCCTTTCATTTTAAGCCTTATCGAATTTACGGCCGAAGTAGCTCGTACGGTACGGATACTGCATAGCTCAAGCCCATTCAAGGTTCTTGATCAGCATTTAGGACTGACACTGGCAGGGACAAAGTACAATTCTTTTTTTGACGCAAGTGTACAGGCGCACGACGGCAGTCGTTGAATTTATAATGCCTTTTCTGTATGGACTACCCCCATCCATTTCCCAAAGCCCGATCTGCAGCTCACAAGCACTGTGAATAATCTGTAAAACACGTAGGTCAGTCAGGAGGCGGCGCGTCAGCCATGGCGCCGAAAGCCTACAGTCATTGGAGAGCATGCAGGTGCTGCCTGACTCGCAGACTGTGCATCCCGTGAACCCTTGCCCGCCGCACTAGGACGCGAATCAGCATCTCTCAAGGAGCGAGGCCCACGTTTGCAAACTTACCTGACCGAACTTGGCGGTGCTGCATCCGCTCGGGGTACCGCCGCCCGAGCTGGTGCCGCCGCCCGAGCTGGTGCCGCCGCCTGATGCCGCGCCAGGGTTCGTCAGCGTGAGGAGACCGGGGCGGTAGGGCAGCAGGTCGTAGTCGCCGCCAGAGCTGGTCGCGCGTCCCTGGTAGAGGAGCTGCAGGTGGCACGGGTCGATGGTCATCGTCTGGTCGTTTGTGACACGGATGAGGTCGCCGTGGCTGATGTCGTTGGTCCAGGTGGCGCCGCTGTTGGCTTTGCCGGCGAACGGGGCGCTCTCGCTGGTCTTGTCGGCTGTCCAGGAGCCAGACAGACTGGTGGCAGTGTACGAGCGGAAGTAGCGCCCGTTGGCGCCGATCGACTCGACGATCATGAGCCACTTGGTCTGGCCCTGGATCTGGTACACCTGAACCGCTTCGAACAAGTCGTTCGTGGCACCGCTCAGGATTGTCGTGAATGTGGAGCCGAAGCTACCGGGGAAGTTGCCAATGGGCATGCTCTGGCGGTAGATGTTACCGTTGTCGCCCGCGAAGAACAAGTACATGTTCGTGCTGTCACCGATGACGGTCTGGTCGATGGCACCGGTGCCGCTCGAGATGGACGCTGTGGACATCGTGTTAGCACCCGACCATCCGTTCGGGTTGGTAGGGTCGGACGATGTCCGGTAGGAGAACGAGGTCGGGCCCCATTGGTGGGCGAGGATCCAGATGTTCTTCGGGGCAAATAAGAAGAGCGTCGGCGCGACTGTGCTCGAAGTCATGCCGGTCTGGGACGCAGACGCCATCCCGCTCCAGTCAGTAAAGGTGCCGAAGCTCATCGAGCCCCAGGTTGATCCCGTATCGTGAGTCGACCCATACACGAGATGCTGGCCGTTGAAGGGGACGTGGGTGAAGTCTTTGAGAGAGACCCAGCCCGATTTGGGGGTTGCCAGGGCGGCGGTCGAGTTCCACTTGTAGCTCGACGGAAGAGCGCAGGTTTGCGCCAGGGCCGTCGCCACCATCGCTAGGGGGACGAAACCAAAACTGATCATTGTGGCTGCCGGTGAAGAGCATGAGTCGCAGTTCGACGCTGTCTTATATTCTGACCACGAGCAGGACGAGCCCCCATGTGCGAGAATTATCCACGGCCTGCTGAGGGAGTGCGCTGGCGGCAGTAGATTGAGCTGGTGCCGACGATTGTCCGTGCAAATGAGGAGGGATCAGCAGCAGACTGATCATGCGTTGCACCGAGTTGGAGCCGTCGGAGAGAGTTTCAATAAGGTGCGTCACGTCCGTAATCACATGATGCTCCGGTCGCTTTAAAACTTCTCATCATACCCCCACGCTTCTTCGCATGAAGGAGCTGTGCGTTTCAGACGATGGGATTACTTGAGACGAAGACTCTTGAATCCAAAACAGGTTAAATTCAAGTCAGACGCAGTCGTGATTCGCGTGCAACTCACCGAATTGTTTCCGCATTACTAAATTAGTATAGCCGGAACATTGAATCAGCGAATTCATCCCGGTTGATGAAATTAGTGCAAAAAAAGTTGTCTTGAACAAAAGCTGATAATGCACACCCCAAACTGCCAGCATCCACGCCTCCCGGTATGTTTCGAGCGCATTTAACATGCCGAATTCGCTGTGCACGCGCTTGAATATGCCAGGCCACGATATTGCAGCCAGCGCGCACCAAACCCGGGGTTTGCGTGCTGGCTGCAATGTCGTGGTCCAGCTTTTTCAATCGCGTCTTAGTAGATATATGAGCGCGCCTTTTGTTCCCTTTGCTTAAAATCCACCTTTTGCCAAGTTGCCATCCACCCCGTCGATCTGGCCTTTGGCCTTCGAGCCACACTTCTTCCCACCGTGTCTCCCATCGCCTTCTCCCAAGATCCAACTGCGCACCCCTCTTGCTTCACGCGATACTTGGCTGTTCCCGTGGTATTGCGTCTCCGTACGTGACTTTTTTTTCATTTTTGCCCTTATTTTTCAGAGGATATACAAAACTCTTACCGTAGGTATATTCAAGAACGCGTCACATTCGGACCAGGCAAAGCACATTTCCTCCGATGTGCGGCCTTTGATTGCAAAGGCGGCACTTGCCACTTTAGGATGTACCGGGCGTCGGCAAGGCCCTGTTTTGTAACGGGACACATATCCTTTCCGTACTTTTTTCTCCTTTTTCTCCTACCATCACTACTAGTACTCCCTGCCCAACCCGCCCGACACATCAAAAGCGCGCCAAAATGACCACCGACTCGGATGGCGGCGCAGCATCAAAGCACACACTTACGGACCGAGAATACATTGGCAGCTTGTCACCTCTCATTGTCAAGTTGATGGAGTTCCAGAGCTACGCACGTAAACCCCGCGGCGGAATTTAAGCCCGAGCACGGAAAAATCGGTCATTCCAAGGGCCGGATTTTGCCAGGAACGGCCCCTGATTGCCCAGCGTTTTGGCTCTCGGCATGTTCGATTTTAATCGGTCATTCTGCAATCACCCTGGGAATGGCGGGGTTGCCCAACGCCTTGATATATTAAGACTACACTATGCATTCATAAGGCCCTCCGGGCATCCCTGTAACCTCCTCTGCCCCCTTTCCCCTTGTTAGTTCAGCTTTATATCCATACTTGCATTTCCCATCCTCCGACCTCGTACATACTACATTTATGGTACCCTATATACCCCCGTAACGAGTCACCCCTAACTCTAGTCTTCAATTACGTTGATGATGCTTCCTCCCGAGCTCTGGATCATTGTACTCTTCCTTTGCAATGAAATTCGCATGAGCGGAAAGAGAGATACAGAGTTTTTTTGTGAGGCAGGGATAGTGATGTGCCGGGTCAGGCTTGAGTCCGGGCCTCAGCGGGTCCCACTCGGGGTCGACTTTTTTTGAATGAAATGGTAACTTTGAGCCTGTTTGAGGCAGTTCAACATTGGTGAGCTGAAATACAACATCCCCAGCAGGTCTTCTCGCCTTGAATGTGGCTTGCCACGTTACGATAGTGGGCCGAACTATTTTGATGAAATGACGGCTGAGGATCGGCATCGAAAACACGGCGGTGATCAAATAATTTTACCGCGGAAAATGGGCCTAGAATTAGGATATCCAGTTACCGCGGTGATACTTTTACCTAAGGAAAAAAAAGTAAAATTAATATCGATGTTTCTCCAGGAAAAAGGGGTACTTTTACCGCAGGCAAGTCGAGGGAAAGAGTTGAACTTTTTCCGCGAATTTTTCCGCCGGAAAAAGGCAAATTTTTCTCATGGGAAAGATCTTGCATATACGGGAGTTATTGTTGTGAACGTGAGTAGAGTCGTTAACCGGAAAGAGGAATGGCCAGATCTTTTACCGAATATCTCCATGAAGACACGATCAAATCATTGGATCCAAGTTGGGGACCGGATCCCCTTTACATGCAATACATGCCACAATTGACCCCTCAGGGATAGGACGAGTAGTTGTGGAGAACGGGCCCAATTTTTCGTGAGATGCCCAAATAAGTCTAAGTAGAAGAGCAACACAACAAGACCATCCATTGTAGTCGCTGTACTGAAGACCATTGCATATGAAACTTTCATATTCGTGGTCAGAAACCCAAAAAACCCTTGTGCGGCCACAACAGCATATTTTTGGATGGCTAATCAGCTGAAAACTTACAGATGTTCCAGCAGGTATCAGTTGCTGTTGATCGTGCCCATAAACAATGGTTATGTCCCCGCTTCCACCTACTATAGCCGACTGGGAAACCGACCAAACTAGGAAACCGACCACTTACATTATATCAAGACTGGGACTTGAGATTTGGCGGACTTTGAACTTCTGGGATGGAATACGGCCTTGAACGATGGTCCGTACCCAATATCAACACAAACTGATGCAGTGATCAAAAACTACGGGAAGTTCGATCCGCTGCCGAAGGGTGGGAATAGCCGTTTCTTAACTCCGAGCGGTGCCCACGGCCATTTCTCCACCAGTTCTTGGCCGATTTGTGAGCTCTGGGTATTGTTCTGACCCCCTGGATCCAGGCAAAAAATGGAGATGCCATTCGCATGCAACCATTCCCAGCCATTCCCTGCAACTCTCGACCGGACTTCGAGTGGATGTCGAGGGACACTACTGTACTAATCCGACCAACTGTTCAGTGATGGGTGATCCCAGATTTTTTGGATGTGTGCAGAAATCGTGTTAAATCAAAACAAAAAACCTCGGTCTTCTCGGGGAAAAAAGAATGAACACTTGATCGGATGAGTACAGTATACGGCCACCCCGATACTGTACGACCCATAGATGTGACAGACCTGGGGCTGGGCTCAGTCGTCTAAGAATAATGAAACTTTCTTCTCATAGGGTCTGTTACTTTGGATTCATTATTTTCTGTGCTCATAGCGGCCTACTCATGGATACCTCCCCATTTCGGTTGCGCGCACATACAGATTGTTTGCGGGATATCCTGATATGCAGAAGGGGGGCTGTGTCTCCATGTATGCCAAAATATGTCCTAGGAATACTTCTGCACTGTTTTTTCAGCTCTCCATGTGCCCAGTCCATTGCGAGACCGTTGTTTCGCCGCAACACCCTTCCCGCGCATCCATGTTAGCCCTGGACTCAAATCCCCCTACCACATATGTAGTTTAGATTTCATGTTAAGTTATGCCATTATATCCTATGACTCATTGGGCTACACAGAGGCCACAAGTTCCGGCTTTATAGAAGGATTTGAGCAGGTGGTACCCCGTTTTGTGCCGTTTTCGGCATCTCGCCGGAAAATATTCATCGCACCATCAAAACATCACGGAAATTGGGCGAAGCTGTTTCCACTCATTCTCAACATGTAGGCCTTTGTTTGATGGCGCAAAACATTGTGCTGAATGATCTCCCAAACATTGGTTTGAGGCCGACAGTGCTAAGGTGGCCGGAAGCCCGGTCGGAGATAGTATTCATTTTGCCCAAATGCATTCCTGACAGCATTATGGGATACCAGACTACTGATTTTTTCACTTCCCAGTTGCATTTCAGGTTAGGGAATTTATTTATTCAATTTGTACGCATATGTCACGGCCCGCCCTTTGGCCTCCGTGACCGTGACCCACCCCGACGGGGGAAACGTAACCGGTGCTCCGTGACCATGACCGTTGCCTCCCTACAAGGTGGTACACTATGTTCCTACAAAGTTCTGTTGTTCTTCCAGGTTGATGACTGTACCAAATCGAGTTATTTCAGTCCAGGCAGCGCTCGGTTGACTTGACGCCGTGATCTGAAATTTGAATAAACATTTTCAGCCGGTTTAGGCAGGATTCCAGTCGCGGGAGTTGCTGGTGATCGCGAGGGCAAGCTTTTCAGGCGCCGTATTAGGCAAGAGTCCACCACAGCTCTTCCTTCGACCTCTATCTTAGGCCTCGTTTCCCCGTCACGATGAACCCTATGGATATCGACAACGTCGTACCAGCGACTTCTGCCGCAGCACTTCCCCGTGCCACCCGCGGGCCCGTTCGGTTAGGCAAGCTCTTGAACCCTTATTTCACGCGTGCCGATTCCCGCCAGCTCGACGAGACCGTCGACGAGTTTCTCGCGCGCCTGCCTCCGCACCCCATCTCCGCAAACCCCGACACTCTGCCGCCGTGGTACTAGATTGCCAACCCGCACGTCCGGCTCGAATACTATCGCCAACAGCAGGACCTCGACGCCCTGAAGAGACAGGGCCAAGGCTTGCTAGACCGCTATTGCGAGAGAAAGACTCCTGGGAATGCCTTCTTGCCTAGGCGCGTTAGCGCGGAGCTCGAGAAGGAGATTGCTGAGCTCGTTAAGGCGACGGGGATAGTGGGCGGGAAGGTCTGTCTTTCTTCCTTTATTCCCCGTCATGCTATATTCGGTTACTCATCTATGTGCCCCAGTGGATGCTGTTCCCGGCAGTCGAGGAAGTGAACGAGACATAGGCCCTCGTGGCCAATGCGACGGCGAACAACAGGCTCGGGACCGGCGCCAAGATCGCGACGGCCAGGGAGGAAGAGGGTGATAGGTACAGGCTGATTTGCGTGTACACGCGCGACTTTACGGACAAGGAGGACGTCGAGTGCGTCTTGCTCCAGCTGGTCAGGATGGAATTCATGCCCGCGGAGAAGAGTGGCAGTAAAATCAAGGGTAAGGGGATCCACTACAAGTGCGATGTGTATACGCACTTGGATATATACGCTGGAAACGGGTACGGGCTGCGTCCGAGCATTTATTCTAGCGCGCAGATGCTTCCTTATCATTTGAAGCTTATCCTTCACCAGTAAGCCGCCCCCGCGTATACGTATGCTTTCGAAATGGCACGCTACGCTACGATTCATATCTGCACCTTTGGTGCAGACCTTGTTGCAAAAGTTGTCTGCTCCATGAGGATTAGTCCGTTATTCCTTATTTTTTGTCCATGGATCCATACCCCTCCGAAATACGGTTTTAGGTGGCCAAGGTGCATCCTACCATCTATTAATTCCACTAAAAATAATTCATTGCCGGAGCCAGGAAAACCACCGGGGCACACGTAATTTATTCAGACCTTCTGTCACTTTGCATCTGAAACACCTCCGTCCCACCGAATTTTCGCAAAAATTTTACTACGCCCAAACATTTCTACTACTACTGCCTTCTATTACCCAAAGTATGGGCATAAGCGCATGAACCTTGAATCCAGAACTGCGGATGTTGCTGAAGCCGTGAAAATCGCACATGTCCCTGCCCCATTCCATGCACATCTCACCGTTCCGGGAACCCGTTTATGGCCTGGGAGGGCGAAGAACTGGGATTGTCATCGAATTTTATTTTTGCGGTGGGAGGGGCGACAGTTCTTCAAAGGTTGTGCAGGTTGACAGGCGCCTTTTGAAAAACAAGGCCTAAGGGTGCGGCAGCGTTGGTTACTAACCCATAGGTTAGTAAAGTGTGGAAGGTGTATAACAAAAGCTGCAGAGGGAAAGCAGGGCCACGCACCTATACCAAAATGTTGAGGGGATTACAAGATTCCATGGAGAAATAGATTTTTGCAACGGAGTCGCATCAAATCAGGCCGATAATGCGAGAGACTGCAGGGCTATAAGCGTGCGATAGTGTATAGGTCGCGCCGTTATTATATAATTATCGGAGTTTGAATTCTTTCCTACCACCATTGAACCTTCCAGCACATCTAGACCCAAACTTCAAGAGGGAATGTTTCTTCAAGGCTCCTTTCCAACTGACCTTCGCTCTCTAAATAGCGATTGTAGTTTTCTTTTACAGCATCTCGGCTATTCCTAGTCTCTCGTAGACAGACGCTACAACAGAAGAAGCTCGTACCTCGCATGTTGTAGTCTGTTGAATGCCTTGATCAGTTGATTGGAGGTCAGCCTTATTATGTAATCTAAAATTTCTCGGACACAGATTTGAGGGTCAGAGCGCGTTTTTGGTGGATTTTTCTTTGGATTATAAAACTATGTATGGGAATCAGCCACTTTGTCACCCAATTTTTTCCAGATGGTGGCAGAACGGCGAGGCCGAATTTTGATGTGAATCGGCCGGTAACACTTTTGCACCTCAACGACATCTGTAAGCAGAATTCTGAGGACGCAAATTCCGTTGCTTTCGCATTCTAAGCGATTTGGATTCCAAATTTATGCCATCCATCGCCCCGCTGGAGCAGGGGAGCCTCGTCGGAAATTCAAAGTCCGATGATTATGTAATAAGGTCGAGCTCCCTACATCAGGCACGCAGTAAAATACAGACTAGGCTATTCTGTCACGATTTGACCCCAATCTAATCGCTCCAACACCGATCGATGAGCACGTGACCCCAGCGCTTGTTGCACGAGCGCTTCACGCCGATGGCATAACATGGGAGGACTTTGCTGGCTAAAGATCACACGGCAACGGAACACAATAGTCGGAACACAATAGTCGTTTCCATGAACTATATTTAGTATTGACACTTGACACTTGACGTCTCCGATCACGATTTGCCTGGTAACCTCATTGTATTATATACTTAGCTACTTAAGTTCACACGGTTCGACAAACAGTATAAGTAGAGTAGCTATTCACTTGTAGTTCTTTAGTCTTTTATTTGATCATCTTTTCGAGATCACTTGCACCTCCCAATCCACTCTCTTGTAGAGTTGGACGCAAGCCTTGACTGTGACATAATAAAAGACTCACCTTCTTACCCTCGTACCGCCCCACCCCAACCTCCTTTCCTCACCATCCCCGTGCACTCCTTGCACAAACCCTCTACCCACTCGACACTGCACTTTGCAGTCGTCATTTCTTACCTGTACTTGGTTCTCTCGTATCTGAAGTTCCACACTCCCCTCCCCACCATTCACGTCGTCCACACCGACGTAAAACAATTGCAGCGCCCCTCGTGCGCGGTCCATTTAAAATAGACAGACGTCGTGCTACGGGAAACGTTGAGTCCGTTCTAGCACTAAGACAGTCGCAGGAGTGCTAGTTCAACCTTCGGGGAGGACTACCTCGCTATCACCGGGGGTGTCGTAGAAGACCCGGGATAGTTCTATTCGCAAGAGACCGCTTCGAACCCCACCACCCACCTCGTGCGGAATCGACCAAGCCGCGACGTTTCGCGCACCCTCGGGCTCACCCAGCCCATCCCCACCACCACCAGCGACTACTTCGCTATACGACCTCCCCCGACTCCCGTCTTCGCTCCGCTCACCCAACCCGTTCCATTCGACGCCGTTACACGTCGACTCGCCGCGAGTTTATCGCCACCCCAGACACCCCGCTCCCCTAAATCCCATCGTCATCCCTCGTGCACTTCCTGCGCCACTACCATCCCTTACCCCGTCCGAACCCGAAGTCGAGCAGTCGCTCGCACCACCAACCACATCCCCCGCGTCCCAGCTGTTCCACTGCTTCCCGGATCCCGCCGCCATGTCCAGCCATGCCGGATCCCCATCACCCCGCCTTGTGTATCCCACAGGGCAGCCGGTCCCGATGACGGACCAACCAGCTGATTACCCGGCATCACCGCCGCGGCCATTGCCGCAAACCCCTGAACGAGGCTCCCCTATCTACGGGATGCCCTCAAGACCCGCCGCCCCCATCCACTTCACGCCTCCCGCCCCGAGGACTGGTTCCTCAAAAATCACCCTCGCCAAGACGCCGTTCATCTTTGACGGCAACGACAAATCCAAGTGGAACACTTGGATTGAGGCCCTCAAGAATTACATGTGGGCCTACGGCGAGGAGTTCCCCTCCCAGAAGGCGAAGATCGCCTTCACGATCTCGCTACTTGGCAGCAGCGATGGCAGCGCCTGCCCCGCATCCATTTGGGCGCGCAACTGGCGCAGGACAGTCCTCAGGGAGGACCAGTTCGGAGATGAGGTGTTGCCAAAAGGCTACACGCTCAAGATGTTTTTGGAGGCCCTTGCGGGGACCTTCAAGGACCAGAATGTGAGCCAGCTGGCTTACATTCGCCTCACCACCACGAGGCAAGGGAAGTCGTCCTTAGGCGACTTCATCCAGGCATTCGAGTTGAATGCCGAGGAAGTGGGATACAGCCCGCAGAACCAGTATGGGGACCACGACCGGTTCCTGTGCGAGAACCTGGAGAACCTGGTCAGCCAGGAAGTCCGAGACCAGCTTTACGCTGGCGGAATCGAAATCCCGGAGAATTATTCCGGGTTGAAAAAGAGGATGATGACCATCAATCGCATCCTCGAGCGGAACAAGCTGCGCCAGGCGCAGCAGAAGACCGGCACCCACTTTTGGGTCCCGGCAAAGATCCCGGCTGCCCCTGCCGGTAATACCAAGGGGAGCGCACCATACTTGGCGCACAAACCGGCACCCGGGGCGCCAGTGCCGATGGACGTTGATGCGTCCAAGATAAAGGCCTCGGCCTTCAAGTGTTACAACTGTGGTCAGGAGGGCCACATGGCACGGGAGTGCCCAAAACCGCGCCGGGAGCGTGGAAAGATCAATGTCCGCTCGTTGCGGACTGACAATATGTCCAAGGAGGACTTTAAATTCCTTTTCGAACGAGCACGGGCCAAATACGGCCAGGATTTTTAAAGAGGGCCCCGGTCATGGCCGACCCGGTGCCCCCTTCCCCGAACAATAAATATACTCTGCTAGATGCAGAGTCTCCCATGCAGACCCCCCAGACCCCCGAGAACAATTTTGTAAATTATATAAAAGAACGCATTAGTTTACGTACCCAGGACAAAATAGTAGTAGATAATGTAGAAAAAGACCAAAAACAAATACGTATCGTGGAGAATCAGAACCGCATTCGTAATATTAAAAATCGTCGCATGGATGAAGAGAACAAGCGCTGGAGCGCATTCAAAACGGCCCCTGGAACCCAAACCAGTGAGAAAAATAGTGCGGAGAAAAAGGGCGACAATGTCGCGATGGCTCAATCCTCGAAAGAGGAGGAAGCGCCAAAAACAGTGCCGAAGCACACCCGAGTCCCGTTTGGACTCAAGAAGCAGGAGGCAGCCCGGTGGCTGGCCCGACGTGCAATGGGGATAACCGAATCCCGATTGGCGCAGGAACTCAGGGAGTTCCAGACGCAGAGAAATCAGCACGAAATGCTGATTCCGGTCGAACTTATGTCCCCGGACACGGGCAAGACACGCCGCGTTAGGGCGTTGTTAGACAACGGGTGCACTACCACGTGCATAGACTGGGCCTACGCAAAGGCCGAAGGCTTCGAGCTCAGGGAGCTCGATCAGAAGATCATTGCTCGGAACGCAGACGGTTCCGAGAATGTGGGGGGACGGATCACTCATTACGTTGAGTTGATCATGGGAATCGGAATTCACCGAGAGCGGCAACAATTCCTCGTCACGGGCCTTGGGAAGGCCAGAATATTTATCGGCTACGACTGGTTGTTTAAACACAACCCAGAGATTGACTGGCGGGGCCAGAAGATCAAATTTAGTCGATGCCCGCCGGAGTGCAATATGAATGGCACCGAGGCAGCCGAGGGGTGTGAGAAAGAATCCCTCGAGGCGGATGAATCGATCTTGATGGTCGACTTTGCAGAGCATGTGGATCTCCGCATGAAGGGCACGCAGGCCCAGCAGATGGCCGAAGCGGCCATGGGAGAGAAGGAGAAGATGACGGAGGGTTCCGTCCCGGAACAATACCGCGAATACATCAAGGTGTTCGCGAAAGAGTCGTTTGAAAAATTACCGGAGAAACGACCCTGGGACCACGCGATCGAACTTAAGCCCGGATCGAAGGCTGTAGATTGCAAGATATACCCGTTATCACAGAACGAGCAGGGGGAGTTGACCAACTTCCTAGAGGAGAACTTGCAGAGCGGACGCATCAGGCCGTCAAAGTCGCCGATGGCATCGGCATTCTTTTTTATTAAAAAGAAGGACGGAAGCCTTCGACCGGTACAGGATTACCGGAAACTCAACGAGATGACGATCAAGAATTGTTATCCCTTGCCGCTAATCTCGGAGCTAGTACATAAACTCCGAGGCGCGAAGATCTTCACCAAATTGGATATCCGGTGGGGATATAATAATATTCGGATCAAAGAGGGAGATGAGTGGAAGGCGGCTTTCCGAACGAACCGAGGCCTGTTCGAGCCTTTGGTTATGTTCTTCGGGCTTACCAATTCACCCGCCACTTTCCAAACGATGATGAAAGATATCCTTCGTGAGCTCATAAACGAGGGAAAAGTCATCGTCTACCTCGACAATATTCTTATTTTCACGGACACCCTGGCGGAACACCGAGCAATCGTCAAACAAGTATTAGATATACTTGCGAAAAATCAATTATTCTTAAAACCGCAAAAATGCGAGTTCGAACGGTCCGAGATCGAGTATCTCGGAGTTATTATTGGACACAATTCGATGTGCATGGATCCCGTTAAGATCCGTGGTATCACCGAGTGGCCCGAGCCCAAGAACCTTAAGCAGGTGCAGGCGTTTTTGGGATTCACGAACTTCTATAGAAGATTTGTGAGAGGTTACAGTGAGGTGGCAAGGCCACTTACACGGTTAACCGGGAAGGAGGGCTTCTCCTGGGGAGAAGAGCAAAGATCCGCATTCCAGAAGCTGAAGGACCGGATCGCCGAAGACGCTGTCTTGGCGCTTCCCACGGATCACGGGAAGTTCCGGCTGGAGGCCGACGCATCAGAGGGAGCGACTGGAGCAGTTCTCAGTCAGGAGCAAGAGGGGGGGTGGCGCCCGGTGGCGTTCCAGTCCCACGGCCTCAACGAAACGGAGCGAAACTACGAGATCTATGATAAAGAGATGCTCGCAATCATGCTCGCGTTGGAGGAGTGGAGATCGCTCTTGATGGGAGCGCGGGAGACGTTCGAGATTCTGACAGATCATCAGAATCTCCAGTATTTTAAAAGTTCTCAGAAAGTTAATCGGAGGCAAGCACGCTGGATAGTAGAACTATCTGAATATGAATGACTTCACACTTTCTCATCGGGCCGGGGCCCTGAATAAGAAAGCTGATTTATTATCTCGCCGGGCGGACCATGATCAAGGGAAGAATGACAACGAGAAGTCATCCTTCTCAAGCCGGAATATTTCCGATCCCAGGAGATCACAATGGAAGGACCGGAGGCTGCGATCATGTCACAGATCAAGGCCACGAAGCGTGTGGACAAAAGCGTCAAGCTGGCGCTTGAGAAAAATCTCCCTGGATGGGAGAAGATCAACGACCTTATCTATTTTAACGGTCTAATTTATGTTCCTCGGGATGAGGAACTCCGCAATAGAATTATTGGTTTACACCACGACTCGGCGCTACTCGGCCATCCAGGGGAGAACCGAACGCAGGAGTTAATAGAACGAAACTACTGGTGGCCGAGGCTCGGCAACCAGGTTTCTATTTATATCAAGGAATGCGAAGCGTGCCAGAGGACACGTGTGCATCGGTACCAGCAGGGAAAGCTGAACCCGCACAAGATCGCCGAAGGACCATGGCAGATCATATCCATGGACCTAATCGGTCCGCTTCCGATCAGCAACGGCTTTAACGCCATACAAGTCTGGGTGGACACATTCACCAAAATGATTCACGTCGAGGCCGTGAACATGGAATTAAACTCCGAGGGAGTTGCCCGGTTGACCCGGGATCGAGTGATTAGATATCACGGCGTGCCGCGGAAGATTATCTCGGACCGGGATCCGAGATACGTATCCGGTTTCATGAGGGAGCTCAACCGGCTCCTTGGGATTGAAATGAACCCGAGCACCGCCTTCCATCCGATCACTGATGGACAGACGGAACGCATGAACTAGGAGATCGAAAAATATCTCCGCGTATTTGTAAATTATCGCCAGTCGGACTGGGCGGAGTGGCTCGCACTGGCCGAGTTCACTCACAACGACAAACAGAGCTCGTCAACGAGCATGTCACCGTTCTTCGTGAACACCGGATACCACCCCTGGAAGGGGATCGAAAACGCAGTCGAGTCGCGCAATGAGGCCGCGAACGACTTTGCCGAGAAAATGAAAAAGATCCGCGACGAGGCGGCAGCTGCGCTGGAAAAAACCCAGAAAACAAATAAAAAATATTATGATATTCATAGGCGCCCGGCGCCTAACTTCAAGGTCGGCAATAAGGTGTGGCTGGAGGCCAAAGATATCACCACGGATCGTCCGACCAAGAAGCTCGACGATAGAAGGCTGGGGCCTTACGAGATCTTGGAGAAGGTCGGAGCTTCGGCATACCGGCTCAGATTGCCTGAAACGGACAAGTCACATCCGGTTTTCAACGAGGCACTGCTGACGCCTTATGTCGAGCCACCGACACATCGGAGAGAGGAGCGGCCAGCGCCGCAGATCGTGCAGGGTCACGAGGAGTACGAGGTGGAGGAGATTTTGAAGCACCGCAAGCGTGGGAAGGGCTTCCAGTATTTAATAAAGTGGAAAAATTACCCTCTTGGGGAGAGGACGTGGGAACCACGGCGTCACTTGACGAACACCAAAAAGATCCTTGATAAATACAACAAGGATCATGGGATCGATATTCGCGCAGTCCCAGTCCTGCCGGCCGACATTGGGACTATTTAATCAAAAGATACAAACACCGCGAGGAGTCGCAACAATACTTGACGAAAAAACTATTTATTCCCGAAACCAATGTCTTCATCAAAATCAACGAGGACGTTGAGTCTAGAGGGGGGGTAATGTCACGATTTGACCCCAATCTAATCGCTCCAACACCGATCGATGAGCACGTGACCCCAGCGCTTGTTGCACGAGCGCTTCACGCCGATGGCATAACATGGGAGGACTTTGCTGGCTAAAGATCACACGGCAACGGAACACAATAGTCGGAACACAATAGTCGTTTCCATGAACTATATTTAGTATTGACACTTGACACTTGACGTCTCCGATCACGATTTGCCTGGTAACCTCATTGTATTATATACTTAGCTACTTAAGTTCACACGGTTCGACAAACAGTATAAGTAGAGTAGCTATTCACTTGTAGTTCTTTAGTCTTTTATTTGATCATCTTTTCGAGATCACTTGCACCTCCCAATCCACTCTCTTGTAGAGTTGGACGCAAGCCTTGACTGTGACATATTCCGGCCTGCCGGGCCATCAAAATGCGGCATCGCGCTTCTCCAGCCTTCCACCCGACTACTGGCAGAAAAAATAGCTTATTTTGTGTCTCTGAGGCTAGATCTTGAAGTAAGAGGCGAAAATATGCGTCGCTGCGCCCTTGCCAGGGCGTAAGATTTTTTGGGATTTGTAATCACTGCATTCCCTAACCACCTACACTTAATTTGCCCAGGTGTGTGTATATCCAGCCTAGATGAGCATAGCTCAGTGTAGCTCTGTCTAGTTGAGCTACACAGGGTCAATGCAGGCACCTATGCTCACCTAGGCTGGATATACGCAGATACATCAAACTAAGTGTAGGGGGTCAGGGAATGCAGTGAATAACGAGGCCAGCAATCATTTGATCGACCTTACTGACAGACTATAACAAACCGGGGTACGAGGTTAATTGTTATAGCGTCTGTTTATAAGAGACTACTGCAGGGCTACGAATCCTTCCAACATGCCTCCAAAGACAAAAAATGAAGAAATAAAGAGCTGGAGGCTGTGGGCCCACAAGTCCTTCCAACATTTCAATTTCTCTCTTCTCAAAAATGAAATAAAACGCGGCCGGAGGCCACGGGGCCAACAGTCCCCCTAAAATTCCTCTCCAAAAACATGAATAAGAAAAAGCAGGCCCACAAGTTCCTCCAAAATTTATGTTCTTTGTTCTTCTCCCAAGCATTCCTCTCTTCCCAAGAGAAAAGGCACAGAGCA
Organism: Mycena rosella; assembly: GCA_029378255.1. NCBI lineage: Eukaryota > Fungi > Basidiomycota > Agaricomycetes > Agaricales > Mycenaceae > Mycena > Mycena rosella. The sequence goes on from JARKIE010000057.1 coordinate 143,469, forward strand.
ATCCAACGTTGTACCGGTGCGCCGCTGCCGAAACCGGCCGGAGTATCCAGGTCTGCCCAGAGGGCGATAGTATAGAAAACCTCGAGCTCATCGCATCTGCGGGGTAAAACGGGTCACCAAAACACAGCAAGTTGTTACATCAGACGGAATACAAAGCTACATAGTATCGCTATTGCTATTGCCCATGACAGCATATCCGTTTAGACGCACTTTCCACCATCAACCACCATCTCCGTGCCGTTAATGAAGCTTCCCTCGTCACTAGCCAAGTACAGGCACATGTTGGCGACATCATTTGCTTCCGTCAAACGGCCAAGAGGCACGTTTCCAACGAACTTCTGACGGCTCTCCGGGTATCCTCCATACCAGTGAACATAGAGAACAGACCAGTTCCGGAGAGCAGGGGTGCAACAGAGTTTATGCGGATGTTGTGTGGCCCGTACTCGGCAGCCAAACCCTTGGTGGCCTAGACATAATCGCTTTTAGCATATGTTCTTCATGGTCAAGTCAATGCACTACTCACGTTTGTGACGGCACCTTTGGACGCATTATACCACACCAGGCCGGGTCGTGGCCGGGTCGCGCCAGTAGAAGAAATGCTGATCATCGAGCCACCCTTCCCTTGTTCGATCAGGCGAGGCAAGACAACCTTTCCGGACAGGAAAATGCTCTTGACATTGACCTTGAAAACACGCTCCCATTCTTCATCGGTGACCTCGACCGTAGGCTATACAGGCGTGAGGCATCAGCAAATTGTAGGTTCTTCGAAACAAAGGATACCCACCTTGTTTCGGTAGGACGTTCCTGCATTGTTCACCAGCACATCCAGGCCACCGAACTTGGAGAAAGCCAAGTCCACAATGGCCTTCCAATCACTCTCTTGTGTCACATCCATTCGCTGGAAGACCAGATTGGCCGGGTTCTGCGCAGCAACCTTCTCGCCGCCCTCGACGTTGATGTCCGTCATGATAACTTTGGCACCCTCTTCACCAAACCGACGGGCAATGGCAGCACCAAAGCCTGAGCCACCTCCTGAAAACAGACAACAAGATAACTTAGTCGAAGACGTACTATTTGAAAAAGGTTGTAGACACTTACCGGTGACGATGGCAACCTTTCCTTGCAGTCTCGACAAGAGTCTCGAGCCTTGAGCCGACATGAGTGCAATGTGACACTGAGGGCAAAGACCGTGGGTGTGGTTTCATGGCATTGGATGGGCATATGATTGACACTTGCCATGACACTTGTTTTCGGATCAGTATCTGCCTTTTTTAAGCCCATGATCAGTTAATAGATTACTATTTTAGCCCCTGATGTGTCCACGCACCCTGATGTGGAATTATTCGTGATCCTGCCAGTGCTTCGAAGCCGTTCCCTCCGGAAAAAATAAATGATACGTGCACATACCAGAACTACGGGTTGTCAAACTTTGAATTCGATTGAATTCTTGCAGCGCGCAAAAGAAATGGAAAGGAAAAAAATTGCGACATTTTCCCACACGCCAAAAATGCCTGCCAAAATTGATTCCACTTTTGGTTCTATCATCGGAAGGACCATATTTTCCACAACTCAATTATAAAGATTCTGAGAATATTTGAGGGTGTGTAGGGATCACATGCAGACGATTCAATAGCTGTATTATAGCTAGATTGGAAAATGTACAGGTTTCCGCGACTGGTCCTTTAACAGGCTCATCAGCGGTTCGAACTAACTTCCGGTGGCTGAAAATTTGGGGAATTGCCGTGTGTCTCTCGAGCTCGATCTGCGTCATATCACTAAAAATACATGTACGGGGACCATAGCACTTGATCTCAGAACAATCTCGGACTCTCACAGTGGACTGCCGTGGCAAATGTCGTGGCAAGTGTCGGTCATCTGCCATGAAATGATGTCCACTGTATTTGCCTCCAGTGCATGAGTGTCTATCTAATTCCAGAGACAGAGAACTTTCCAATGGAACGTCGCATGCGAAGACCTCACAGCTACGACGTCGGTGCGGAAACTGCCAGGGTGTTGCACTGGGACTATCAGCTGGTATGACGAGCACAGTGTAGAAACCCACCTAAGAGGTCTGGTACAGAATAGTTTTCGCCTTCGCCTATAGGTGGCCCGGCGGAACATTCATTAATTCCGCAAGTACTCAGATAAATGTGTTTAGAGATTGGAAAAATAACTGCTTCGACGATATGCCGGAGGATCTACGGCATCTCATGCGCGTCCATACACTTGACAGTTCCTCGAAATGAGAGTTGCCAACGCTGAAACAGACACGTTTTCCGCATGGGACTCATCATGGCCTTCCCGCAAGTTACGCGCTTCATTCTTTGTGTCAGCACAGCAGCTCGTTGGGTTCTCGAAAGGCGACTGAGGCGACTGGATGAGGGAAAAGCGGAGTTGAATGGGACAAGCAGACAAGCAGCTGGAGTAGACAATACTCATTTCTCCATATAATACAGATCTGAGTCTATAAAAGTTTAAGTTTGCTTCCAATGAATAAGTTTTATCAGCTAATGAGGCCGGTTTGAGCTGTTTCTCAAGTGGCAGAACACGACGAAGATCCCCCCCGATTTCCGGATCTTGGCCCAAGCCCCTTCATTTGTTTGACCCCAAATCTGATCCCATCAGCAAACAATGAATGGCTGGCTTGATCCGAACCTAGCACCCGTGCGACGGGGACCGTGAGACCGTGCCGACGGTCACAGGCGGCAGTCGCGGTTGATGAGAGGCGGGTGATAATAATCTTCGTGTTCTGTACAGCCCCGTAATTCACAATTTATGAAGCATATTTTGTTATCATCGTCGCTGACGACATCGAGAGTCGTTTGATGATTGTATCCCAAATGCGGATATTTCTGCTCATCGAGCGACACAACGACGGGGCCTCAAATCGTTTCATCTCAGCGCTTACCGTGATCCTTACATAGTCTCACCTGGATGTTCTCAAAGTCAAGGATTTGGGACATCTCGGGCATCTCGGAGATGTCCGAACCGTTCATGTTAACTCCCTGACTTATTCTAGGGCTTAGAAATGCTCTATTGTAGTTGCGGCACCTCCCCGGCATGCTGTGAATCATGTGTTAGGTAATAGCTCAAATTAGTGTTTGGTGTCGCTCAAGTGCTGACCTTTGGTTCCAAGATCAACTCGCAGCGTAAGGGATGTACTTGGCTTCATTCTCCCAGTTGTGGGTACTTGAACTCACTGACCGGATATAAATAGGATTCCTAACTTCAGGTTCCATTGACTCTGGGCTTGAGTCCCTGCTGGAAATTCGATTCGGACGGCTTCAGGCCTCGTAATATATGTAGTGTATAATAATAATACATGCTGTTCAAAATAGGTGCATGTCCCAACCGCTGATATTTTGTTTGTCACATCAGGTTATGAAACTCACACCAAATCCAAAGCTTCTCTCGGACTCGAAGCTCCCGATACTCACAATTCCCATTAGGGTGTTTCACAATTGACTTTCTGACCCCAACTTGTGCCCCAACTCCAGCCTCAACTTGGCCTCAACTTGCCTCGAGTTGAGGCATGAGTTAGGGACTTAATTGTGAAACACTTGAGCAGATGTTTTCTCGGAGTTGAGGCAGAGTTGAGGTTTGGGGATCAGATCTTGTGCTGCAAGCGAAGTTGGAGCAGAATTTGGGGCAAAGTTGGATGTCAAGTCGAGGTTCTACCCTCGACTTGACATCCAACTTCGATTTTCATGCCCCAACTCCGACCCCAACTTGCCCCGAGTTGAGGTTGAAGTTGAGGTATGAGTTGAGGTCAAAAAGTCAATTGTGAAACACCCTATTATTACGCGTAAGTGCTGACTCTCCCAGCCAGTCTGATCGTCCTCGTGACTCTAAGACGTGCACAATATATCATTTTGGTCAATTCAACCAAAATGCCCGACTTGAGCTGGTGAGTCTCCACTCCCCTCTTCTGGGCCGATTAATACGCTAACTTACTGTATAATTGGGCGCTCCAGCGATCAGTACCACGCTGTTAACATGCTTTATTCGGAAATTGACCATTTCCCAACTTAGTGCTATTTCCCGCCCAAGATGCAACCTAACCCTCTATCGCTCCTGAAACTGACATTACCCGTACTTTCTGTGCATGTTGGCCACTTTCAATTTTCCTGACTTTTTGACACCAGGCATTATTGTTCCCTCAATGGGAGCCTAATTTAATCCGCCCCGGCTTCTGGAGGGGTTGTATAAGATGCACACACATCTGTCTAAATGTATTATGCCATTATAACTGTTAGCTTTGCAGTCAAAAAAATGTGTGGCGAAGCCCACCCCATGCACTGAAACGAGGAAGAGAACGAGGGCCAATGCCACGTTGTTCCAGCCTCGTCCCCTCGTCCCCATGCCCACACGGAAGGATACTGCAGGCAGGGCATTTTACGCCCTCCCCGCGTTGCTCATGCCAGGTACACAGACGCACGGCAAGGAGCACGGGAAGGGCGTAAAACACCCTCGCTGTCCCCTGTGCCTCATCCGCACCTAGTCCCGCAAGCAGAGGAGGGTGCACAGGATGTTACACGCCCTCCCCCGCATGGAACATCTCTTCCCTGTGTCGTGCACCTCATCCTAGCACACAGACATATCCACACGAGCACGGGGAGGACCAATGGTTGTTGGTGCGCAGACGAGCAGTGAGGGCTTACACCCTCCCTGTGTGGTGAGTCCCAGGCAGGTTTCGGGCAGCGGCTGGTCCGTGCTCTCCACAGCAGACTCCCTCCTCTCCTCGCAACCCCAGGCAGGGAAAAAATGTGAACTCACCAGAAAGAGGAGACGGTCTTGGATGGGAAAGTGCATGAGGAAGAGCTGCTGTCTGGATTTCCTGGGCGGCAATGAAATTCTGCACGCGAGAGAAAGTTGACGTGCGCGAAAGACGGAGATAAACCTAAAGGGGGGTATGTCCATATCAGTCCGTTTTTATGACACACAAATCGCAGATAATGTTGTTCCATGTAAGTGTGGCACTCAGGAAATTGAGGCGCAGTGGTAGTAAACGACACGATAGTAAACAGTACAATAGTAAATGGGGAAAGCATGCAGCATGAAATTTTATACGGGACTGGTGATCAATGAAAGCCTCCGAGCCGCAGGGCAGGGGGTGTCTTGACGTGAACGGACATGAATGGCACCGGTGGGCGCAATGCCTTCCACCGACATGGTGGGAAGAGATAAAGCTGGGTGGCACTGCCACCCCCTGCCCGCCCGCCAAAATTCAACTAAGATTCCAGAGTTTTGATGACCTACACCTGTCCCTACAACACACCACCCTCACCGTTATACTCCCGAACAAATGCATCCTGGTTGCGTGGGACGTGCCAGCCCTGTTTCGCCTCAGTATACTAATATGGCACCGGCTATTGCCCCTTTAGTACTTTCCTCCGTCTTTCGTGCGCGCTAACTAGGGCTGCCGCCCGTTACCGTGACGGCAACGGCCGTTGATTCACGGCCCGTCAAGGGTTTGAAAATAATCTGAACGGGACGGCACGGTCGACGGCACGGCCGTCACGGCCGTCAAAACGGCAACGGGTAATTGAGAACCAATATTCACTCATACATGTTCAGAATTGACTCCAATGTGTACATATAGAGTTAAAATGGCTCATGAACATCATATTGGTGCTCTTTCCCATTTCACTGAGTCGTAAAGCCTTACTGTTGTTCAGTTCAAATGATTCAAACTCCGCCATCAGTTGCGGCAATTGCCGCGTTCAGGCCAAAACTTTGAACATCTGTAGTATCCGCCGTGTAGATAGCGGGATTAAAATGGCTTTATGTATGCAGATGCGTCCACGACCGTTCTGGAGCAGATCCCAGGATGATTCACCACTTTTGAGAGTGGTAGCTAATAAAGCCGTCGAACGGCCGTGACGGCCGTGTTTCAACGGGCCGTGCGGGTACGAGAAAAATGTGCTACGGGACGGGCACGGCACCCGTTCGACGGGTGCCGTCGAACCGTGGCGACGGTAACGGGCGGCAGCCCTAGCGCTAACTTCTCTTTCGTGCATGGCAACTTTCTTTCGCACGCGGGATTTCATTTTTTGTACAAAGTATGACGGTTCATTTGTACAAATCACAGCAGAAATTGACTGGTTTATGTGCGGCCGAAAATGAATCTGAAACCTATTGTTTCAGTAGCCAGGTCACGTGAATTGCCTTATGGGAATTCACGTGACCTAATTACTGAAACAATAGGGTTTCAGATACATTTTTGGTCACCCCGAAACCGGCCAATTTTCGCTGTGAATATTAAATTTGCGCACGCGCACGACATCAGCGTATGCGTGCGCAAACAAATCACTACATACATATAATGTTACTACCAGAACAATCTTATCTACTGTTATCTACCTCAAAAGCTCCTGTAACCGCGAATACGGGCTTCTCGGTAGCATCTTGGGTCAATTACAAGCTTGCTCTGTTGTCCGTTTGTCTAGAGGGCTGGCGAAACAAAGGAACCAGACAAGTTGCAGAGACCGTGAGGCGAGGGGGAAAGGAGGGGGAGGGATAAGATAAGAGCGGCCACCGAGGTTGAAGCCAGTATAAGGCCACTGTCGGTGGATGCTGGCAGTGGTGCGCTGGAGAAGAGAAAGAGAGGTGATGTGTCTGATGGGTCTGGGCCTGGAAGCAAGAACAAACACTCCCACGCAAGAGGCAGATCGACACACTGGTGATGCCACGTGCGAGACCCCCTTAAATTCGAACATAAATCCGGCCTGCCGCTCTAGAAATAGCACCAAAATAGATTCATTCGAGGCACCTTTTGTGCCTTGGACAAATGAATACGTAAATGAGAGTAGTTGATAATTTTTCTGGGTGGTAGTTGGTTCAAAATGTGGCATTGAAAATTCTCGGCATGAGCGGCAGGCCGGATTGTCCAAAAATTTTTTTAAAGAAGGGTCTCGCACGTGGTATCAGTACTACCTGTTGTTCCCACGATAGGCGAAGATCGAAACAGCTTAGCCCAAGGGGCAGTCACTAAAAATTCAGATTAAAATCAACTGGTCTTGAGGTCTACTATTTGGCCTTTGATGGATCTGATGTGGCGATCACTTCGGCAGACCCTTGATCAATGCCACGCCGCGACGCGTCTCGTTCCTCCACACTTCCATATGCACAAATGTATTTCGCCTACAAAATATTGGTCTACATACTTTTTCAATCCGATGATCAGGTCGTGCTCAGACTTATGGTTATTGACCTGTCTTATGCAGAACAAATTGTTGGATTGCAATCCGATGATCAAGCACTGCTCCGACATATGAGTATTATCCTCCCCACTCTGGAGAATTTTAATCCGATACTCAAGGTGCTTTCAATTCCCCGACACCCCGGCGCGTCGCGTTGAAACCGCATCGCGGCGTCGCATTGATCAAGGGTCTGCCGAATAGATCGCCGCATCAGATCCATCAAAGGCCAAATAGTAGACCTCAAGACCAGTTGATTTTAATCTGAATTTTAGTGACTGCCCCTTGGCTTAGCCATCATTCCATCTTTTTCTGTCTGTCGCTCTCTCGCTCTCTACTTATACTCTCTTCATCCCCGCCTTCACCCGTGGACTCTTGAATATATCCTACATAAGATCGCATCGATGGCTCCCGCCTCAGCCCTCGCAATTCGAGCCTTACCTTCATTGTGTTCTCGATGGAGCCCCACAACGCAGACGACTTTAAAAAGTATTTACGACAGAGGCAAGGGACGAGGTATACCAGGAAATCGGTAATGTTGATACTTCCTCTGCACAGTGCATGTAGACCTGTCAGCGGATAATGGCCTTTGTATATATCAGCACTTTGTGCTTAGAGACGGGGCCGGATACATCCAGACCTCTGACCACAAATGTGGCTGATACATCCGCTCAGAGGTTGAGCCATATCAGGCCGAAAATTGATTGTTTCGTGTTGACTTCGTGATGATTTCTCGAGAACAATTATGCGGGCGCCATGTGGCGCATATAATGCGGCGTCGCAGCGGCGGGCTTCGGGTGGCGGTGCTGACCTGATGATGGCGGCAAATCTGTGCATGTTATGATCCCATCTTCTCCCTTCATCACTACGCTGTTCGTCCCAGCCACCGTTCACCGTACCAACCTCGTAGGGCTCCCCCAATCTCGGCAATACACTCCTGATGATCCTCGCTGCCTGTTAGCGCCGGCCCGCCCGCTTCGCCCCCTGCCGTTTGGATTTTGATCCCCGCTTGGATCCCGCTCTGCCCGCCGTTTACCGCTTCTGCGTGTCCCAGCGCCGGCGATTCCCCTTAGAATGATCACGGTCATGAATCTCTCGCCAATCCATTTTATTATGGACAACCCGTGGCTTTCTGGGCGTAGCAATCTTTTTTATATCCGGTGATATTCGTGCAATATTTGTGCGGCTTGCCGGCACCGGCTCCTCCTCTCACTCTTGGAAATATCGATATATTCTGCTGCTCTCTCCATTGCCCTCTCACGTACTACCTTCCGCCTGAGGCCCCGCCTCGCTGCCGCCCTTTCGGGCCGTGTTGCCGAGTCGTGTTGCCGAATCGTGCTGCCCCGCCCCGCCCCGCCGCCGCTTCTCGTTGCAAGACTCGGTGGTAGCTAGCTAGCTGGAGCTCGTTTGTATCTTCTCCGCATAAATTGCCATTCCAATCATCAACTAGGAACAACAATTGGGGCTTCTACATCAGCGCATGCAGGTTTGGGGGTACCGGGCACCTAGCCTTCAAAGATTCAATTTTGGGGACTCTTTAACTATTTTTCTGGTATTGACAGCCATCTAAATGAGTATAATATCCCTATTTCGGGTCCCACACTGACTTGGTTTGCCGGAATCGGCCTAAACACGCATGACGGGGTTTTGATGTTTTTCGCTCATGCTACTCGTGCAGCCGGTTTGGTGCTCCGACAACCACAGGTAATCAATAGAATGCATTCTAGTAGACTATCTGAGACTTCGGCCAAAAAAAACGACATTAACTGCTCCATAAGGGTTCCAGGCCAAAAGCGGATTATTGCTGCCTCGATCTATGCTTGTAAACAGGCATAATTTGTGCAAACTTCCAACCACCCATCTTTTTTGCTTGAGACTGATTTTGCTCAAATAGGGCTCGACTACCTGAAGGTATCTAGCCTGCTAGAACCGGGTTAAAGCGATCTTCCGAATCCACTCGTGCCCGTTTTCCAGTTTTCTGACAAGATATGACTTCACTCGGAGTCTGGTTTTCACGCTTTTTTAGATACAATAGAGTTTGGCCAATCGATTTAGGATGTTCTCCCGGTTCAAAAAGATCCCGGAGGTATGGAGAATCTTGAAACAAAACAAACTTTGAATTTCTGGCGGCCAAATCCGGCATTCGGAACGCATCACCGGCGTGACTTGGACGTGACACTCTCTCTTCTGTACTCATCTCACCGGATGACTTGGCTCAAAAGGTGCTTGAAACTCTCTCCATTGCGTTGAAACTCGGTCTAAATACCCTCGGTCTACTCTTCTCTCGATCCCCCGGCTTTTCTCACTGTGTGCGCTCGAATTACGTCGATTTTGAGTGCTATTCAATCCTAGGCTCAAATAGGTCTTCGTGCGGACTGGGAACGACAATTGAGGACGATGAACATGGGGGGACCCAGCGGTAACTGCGATGGAGCTACCGCGCACCCTGGTGGAGTTCAGGTGTGTCACAAGAGCTTCTCTAGTCCTACTGCAATACTGATCATTTCGCCCTCGTCGATGAGCCTCTCTCTTCTGTTCAAGATGCGAGGAGAACCGGGAGCCCGCTGAATGTTTACAATGTTTACAATTTTGGTCACCACCTCTGCATACAAGTACGCTAAGGTCGACGAGAGCCGTCTCGATGTTCTTCTACGGCACCTGCACTCTCGTCATCGGCCCTGGACCAATCCGATCAGCGCAACTTGTCCGGCCGTGAGGTGCGTCCTATTGACTATCCTAGGCAATTACACTTTCCTGGGTGCTGTGGACAGCGCGGACATCGCGGGGCACTCAACTGACACCCGCTTGACGCCTGGGACCCACGGCTCAGCCGCCGTGCGCGCGAGCCCGCGCGAACAGGCACCATGCCTGTGCACGTGCAACGATGCACGGTTACCGGTGTATGTACCAAGGTGCGGTGTGGAACGCATGCACCGTGTCGGCGCGTGAACTGCGAAATAGGCGGGAGGAGTGCCGTGTAGACGCAAAGGCGCGGCCGCGGCGTGGGTTCAATGGGCAGAAGCGAGGCAGATGCAGTCACCGTCGGTGCAGGCAATCAGCCCGTGCACCGCACACGACTCCTGTGTGCGTTGGGCGCGCGCACCGCCCGGTATGCGCTGGGTGCGCGTGCGATGCGCGCATAGCGCCCTATGTCCCGGGAGCGACGGCTCAATGCTGTCAACTGGGGCTGTGGTTTTATACACTGAGGGGACGATGCAATGGCAGAAAGGAGCCCGATATTATGTCAATTAACCGTAGCAATGTGCGTAACACAGAAAAATGATCTTAGCGCCCTTCACCGGGCATTATCTCAGGTCTGAGTGCTCGAGCAGCTGTGTATGCATTGTGATTACCCAGCCCTCGATTTTCCTGGTGCTAGGCATCAAACTCAGAAATGGGAGCTCGGCGTCGTTGATCAACTTGATGCCAGCGACGAGAGCCTCGAGCTCATTGTGCCATCAAATCGAACCGTTAGATCAGCCCGCCCTTTGATGATCTCTGATGGTGTGCTGTCATGCTTCGCCAAGGGTTGTTCTGGGCATCGCTTGGGCATCACTAAACCATAGCGGAAAGTATCTCTGAGTGGATATATCAGCCGGATCTCTCGGGGAGAGGGTTGGATGTATCAAGCCTAGTCTCTAATCACAGGCCTTGATATATCCACAAGCCATGATGTGGTCGACCTGTCTGCCAGTGTTACTTAGAATGGTATGTACAGTACGCGCAATTTTTACTGCTGATACAGTCTACGGTTCACCGTGAGAGCCATCCATATGTACTTGCTATGTAGCGCACGCGCGCGTTCTGGGTCGCGCGCGCGCTAAATGATACGCGTGCGTGCGAAATCATTTTTTGTACAAACAAACCGTCATACAAAGGAACCCTCATAGAAGAGCGGGGGCGGCGAAGAGTGGGGGGCCGTCGGCGTCGAGCGCAGCAGCGAGCGGGTGTGAAAATGGCAGACCGTCACCCAAGCGTGACACGCCCTGATGCGCCCTATGATGGTGGATCCCACAGCACACTTGTCACTTAGTACGGGATGCCGATTGCTGGCCCGACCAACGTAATGTCGTCGTCGTAAGCGCGCCCGATGGGGCCAAACAGCCATCACTGCGATCACTGTTCCGCATCAAACTCCCACACTTCCAAATTATGATGCTGAATCGCCCAAGAAAAAGTGCAGTGAAACGATGACTAAGAACGAATCTATAAAGATATATAGACTCGTAATAGTATTTCAGATTTTCCTGATGAGTCGTCCCCCGGTGTCGTGGTCATTCTCCATTCAGTCCCACGCACGTCCCGTGCATGATGGCCCGGTGCATCACACCGTCCTCGCTAACGCCGCGGAGACGCTCGCCGGCGATGAGGGTGGCGTCGTACGTCGTCGACAATGCACTGCACGCCGAGGAATATGTCCACGCTGGGCGAGGTAAACGAGGGCATGTGGGGCTTGACGAAGATAGCCAGCGCAGCCACTGGGCTTGTCGGATCTCCCGGTCCCGACGCACACGGCTCCGCTCTCCGTTCCACTTACGCCCTCACCGGGTTTTCCCTATGACCGTAGTCAGACATAGCCCCCTGCGACCCTAACAACTTCCTTTCCATCTTACTATACCGCGCTGTCGTCGACACAGTTTAGTCAATCGAATTCATTCCTCTCATCATATTCCACTGAAAATTCCGAGCTCGATGTCCTCGGTGACCATAAATGAGTTCGCCATGGCTTAAATCTGCTTCCCCTCGTGAAATTTCCAAGTTTCATGTCGCATCCTGGGGTCCCAATGCGGACCCAATATTCTTTCTTCTCTCGTAGAAATGTGCGACGTTCTCAGCTTTCTCTCATCTGAGCCCATACTTTCTTCACCAACTCTTCGCTGCCTTAATTTAGATGACATCTCCGCTCCCGGTGTCTTCCTGCGCCTTTGACTCCCACCAGTATTTCACTCAAGGAAGGTTGCTGCCCCCGATTGACTCACCACTGCAGCGCAAATCGCTCGTAATTCTGTGCAAGCCCCCAGCCCGTGGCCAAACTTTGCAATTTCGATGGATCCAGTCTGCTTCGGAATACCGGTGGGACAATTCAACCACGTCAACGACCCCAAACCTTCAATTTGCCAGGATTCTGGAGGCTCACGACGGAGAATCCTTTCGTTTTCCGATGTATTCCGTCCTGGCATCGCCTTTGAAATGAGCGGCTGATTCGCTTGTTAGGGGTCCTACCCCGTGGTACGAAATTATCGACGCGAATCTTCATCTTGGCTGACTCATCCAGACCTTTTCTTCGCCGTAACTCGGTGAAACCTCCGACTGGCCTTGAGTTTCTCCATAGTCTTCGTGTTGGTACGCCCACCCAGATTCTTCCTTTGATCACCATGTATCCCGAATGGCGTCCGAAAAAGGCTTGACACCGTGTCAGTAGCTAATTTTGCGGCGGAATTTGAAACGACAAAACTTCTCCGCCGAGGCCAATACTCGTCAATAGCTTACTTGTGCTTTAGGCCATTGCATGCGCATGGCGGAACGAGTCGGGGACGGTGTACGTTTTCGTCTCCAGAGCTAATCTATTCTGGCGTATATGACAGCGACTGCCATCTTGTCTCCGGACCTGTGCAACGTCATCATGTCGGGGACCCTCATAATATCAGGCTTCCGTAAGCAACGTCTCCCCGTTGCAATCCCGTCGTGATACCAGATCCCACCTGTCCGGTCTACAAACCTGCAGGTGAAATGCCCCTGTCCACCGTAGATTATGCCGCGCAATCGCAACTTAATAAGCAAACCATTACAGTCGAAGCCTATCTCCTTGTCGAAGCGAAGTCTGTTGTCGGTGATTTCCAGCAGGATGAGAGGAGGAACCTCCGCGATTCTTGTAAGCATGTCCATCCTACGCCTCACATTGTTAACTCTGCACACAGGGCAATTGCGTCTTCCTCTGGACAGGTAGGTCGTGAACCAATCCTGTACGCCTACAGGGTCCGGATACTGTGTACGTGCGTTTAATCCGGCCGACAGCGTTGCTTCAAGTACCCCGTAATCTGTCGGATCAGAAAAGCCACACGTCGCACAGGACTGACGACCTTTTGCATATGTTTTGCTAGGAAGAAGTGAAGCAGCAAGACGATCCACAGACGTCTGATTCGGCCCGTACGGGAAATGTCCTGGGTTACCAGCGTGTATTCTACTTCGCAGGCTGTCCCTTGCTTGTTCTAATGTCGACCCGTTCTCCAACACGCTCCGCAGGTAGACTCCATACCTTCCCATCATTTGGCTCAAACCCATAAAACGGCCCGACCAAAGTACGTGATCCTCTGCCCATATGTTGGTAAGGATAGTGAAGGTCGCATCATACGCGCAGCTGTGATTTCGACTGTCCCACACTAAGCCAACGGGAGCGAGGGAGGTTGCATCATTTCCTACGGGCCCCCGAACGTTGACATTTCCATCCGTGTTACCCACCGGTTCATTATGCCTGGGCCGTTTCGCCGCGGGGCTTTTGTTGTCCGATTTGGTTTTTTTTACAGCTGTGGATTTTCTCTTGTTATTTACCGAAAAAAGGTCTCCACTCGCTGTATTGCATTGCCTCCGGCACTCTCGGGCCCATAGAGGAATCCCATCTCATAGAAGGATGGAAATGAGCAGGGTCAGCATGGCTCGTTTTCCACGCATAATACGAACGGATCAACCTCCGTCGATACAGGCCAGCTACATATGAGGGCAATAAACCCTGGTACCGTAACGCCGTTATTTCATCCAATATCTCCAGCTCCCTCAATTCCTGTCGCAAGTAACCTGATATACCGCTGGTAATTTTACTCTCGTTCAAGGACTGAAGTATAATCGTGCCACTTGCAGTAGTACCGCGAGAGAGGGCAACATAATACGACATGTGGGTTTTACAATTGGCAAGATCAACAGCGTTCTTTGGTCGCGATTTTCCCTGCGAGGTATAATCAGTCATTCCGAAGTTGATTAGCGCGACGATTTGCTCTCTCAACACGGACAATAGACTATCGTCTTCCAGGAGAACAGTCAAGTGGCTGACTGTCCGTACTAAGGGTACAACATTTACTGGCAGGCCTTCTATATGTACTGTTCTCGGAGGCTTAATCAATTTGACGAAAAGAGTGTCAAGAACCCTTTGTCCAATGGGACCCGTACTTTCGTCCCAGCCGACAACGACCGCTTCCTGACCCTTTGTTATACACATCCCAGTCGCATCGTTCGCCCTCAGCATGACGGGCATGCCAAGGCAAAAAGATAGTTTTCCAGGTATGAACTCATTCGTTGTACAGGGAGCAGCTTCCCACAGTTTCTTCTGCAAGACTTTCGTCATGCGCTTGATTTCCGACTGTTCACATTTCTTCCATTTTGACTTGTCCACCGACCGGGAGCTTACTCTGTCTATTGAATAGAAATGAGCTAGCACCTGATTAGTATCCTCTGCACATCTCAGGGCTCCCAGCTCGTTCAACATAGCCTTTTGACTGTTTCTCGCGGTGATGATGGATACATTACGAAATTCTGGACTGAACAACTTTGGGTCTTCGGGCCTGAAACCGGAAACACGCGTTTGTAGAAAAGCAAGATCCTCTCGCGTGCAAGCCCCATATCTCATATTTTCCAGCGCAGTCCTAAGGCTGTTGTCTTCTGGAGTAGCTTCCTGCTGGGCATATTCTCCCGAAGGATAACTACGGTGTTGAACTGGTGCCACAAAATTCGGCCCAGCACGGCGTTCTGATTCCTCTGGTCCATCGCATCACTAACTTGTAGGGTAACCTTACCGCTGTACAGAGAGGGACCGGACATCGGCGGCAGTTGTGCAAAGTCGCCAGCAACTACCATACTCAGCGAACCAAAGGAGTCGTCGTGTATATTTCTCGCCTTTGCAGCCTGGCTAGCCAGTGCTTGGAAATCGTTACAAGACACCATAGAAATTTCATCCAAAAAAATGTAGTCAACACCCTGCAGGCGTTCGTTCACCGCTGCCAACGAAGAGCCCTCATTCCGGATGCACTCTATGTCGTCGTGGTTTTTGCTCTTGGACTCTCTAGGTATCTTGAAAACAGAGTGATAAGTCGAGCCGTTCAGCAGCGCAGTAGTTGAAGCAGTTGGACCAAGAACCATGAACCGGCACTCCTCTTTCCTTCTAGTAAAAAACTCGATTATCGCATGTATAACCTGCGATTTCCCCGTACCGCCCATACCTTATTCTATATTATTTTTAGGCTGGGGGGGGGGGGGGGGCAATTCCTATCACACGCGCACCGCACAGCATCGCTCCGATCGCTCCCATTTTTTTTTTCCTCGGTAGCGACACACCCAAAAAAGCTCCCCCGGCCGGTGGGAAAATATTCTAGAAAGGAAATTTCAAACTTGGCAATTCGACGAGAGTTCAAGTCTGTAGAACATGGAGCATTGCCCCGATGACTCCCATTCTTTTTTTCTGGGTACACACACACCCGATGCAGCTCTCACTGCCGGCGCTTGCCGGCGCTCCCGTGGGAAAACATTCCAGAGAAGGAAACTTCTCAAACTTGAAATTCGAACATAGAGGTATGCTGGGCAGCTGAGGTAAGATATTATGTCCTGGGAATGTCATGGCTACCCGGCTTCGCATTCTGAAGCCTGTGTCAGGCCCACACTCCACCCCCCGCAGTGTTGTAAGGTAACTCATATGACTATCGAGAGTGGAAATCTCCACAACCAGTTGGTACTGTGCAACATGGAGCATTGTCCTGATGACTCCCATTCTTTATTTGTGGGTACCCACACACTCGATGAAGCTCCCCCTGCCGGCGCTTGCCGGTGCTCCGGTGGGAAAATATTACAGAAAAGGAAAATTCTGAAACTTCAATGTGGGGGGGGGGGCATATAAACAATCTGGTCACTAGGGTTTTCCCACACGACGGAGCAGCGGCGACGCGGCCGGAGGATACTTATCGTGCAACAATGATCGTGGTATTCCACAATGTACAGGATGGTGGCCGAGTTGCAGATTCGAGTTGGCACCCGTCTGTTTTCCTTCTGCTCGAATATGTACGAGATGCTCACCACACAACCTTCGCAGTCCCGCGATGCGAGTCGCATGTCCCAGAATACCGTACGTCGTGCCATAAGTTATTGAACTACTATCATTATGTTCACTGGAGGAAAGGATAAACCCAGATTTGAAACCGCATACACTGTAAGTTATCAAGATTTATCGTCATAAGACGGCGGCGGCGCTTCGTCGACGGAGGTTACACGTCTCTCCAAGGCTCGTAGGCGTTGTTCAAGCTCTTGTCCATGGGACGGGCCTGCCTTAGAGCCTGGATGCGTGTCAGCGAAGCAATTCATGCACGCATAGCTGCCCATCGATCCGTACCTGAAGTCGAACCCTGCGCGCCTGCCGGCTCCCAGCTCATCACCGTCTTGGAATCTACGAAAGAAAGCAGCGAAATATCAGCGATGCATCGGGACAAAATGGTAATTCAGATTGCCCGATGTGAAGGTAGTCCTCGTCCGACCCTGCTCCTCTGCCCATAGCCGATCTTCGTGAATCTCGGGGTTCGCATTATTAACCATCATCCGCACTGGTGTCTGCTCGTTGTATGCTACACTCTCCGGTGGGAGCAGAGCTGAGGAACTAGGCGTGCCTATCTTGTGACCGTACAGCTCCACCGAAGGCTGGAGATCGACCTTGGTCACGTCGGTATCCGCCTGCTGCATGAGAGGAGCTCTTTCTAGAAACACACTTCAAGGGCCATGCACCGAATCGGAGAATATAGCATACGTACTGGACAGCACGGAGACGGCCTTCTCCGTGGGGCCTGCGCTTTCGAGAACCTTGGGACTGGCTGTTGTACTTGCCCTGTTGCGCCGCTTGACCATCCACCAGCATAGTCCGATCAGCAAAACAACGACCGCCCCGCCGCCGGCTGCACCGCCAGCTATGGCCCCGATATTGGTAGAGCTTTTCGTACTGCTAGTAGTATCGTCCCTGACCACGGATATACATCAGCAGTGGGGAGAATGAATCCGAAGAAGGAGGAACGAACCCCACTGATGTTGGCAGCGGGCCTGATGTTGGGCCAGAATTGGACGTGGGGTTCCCGACTCTGTGGGTCGTCAGCCAAGGGACTGAGTGGGTTATACAAGTCGTCTTACGAATCGGATCCTGAGCTAAATAAATAAAAAGCACTTTTCTTTCAGCAATCGGATCCTGAATAGAAGGAAGAATCGCACGCGGTGAGGCAACTGCTGTCCGCTTTGGAAGAGAGCATTATTTGGCGGTAAACGGAAGCCATCGAGCACACGCACTTGATGAGCGGATGGTGAACGTATCCGTGGACCCGGAGTCTTCGAAGCCATCCGAGACCGTGAAGTACGCCGTCGTCCCTGTTGCAAGGGTTTACTGACGTCCGATGAAAACTTGGGCATGAAATCAACCCTCACCAGCAGGATAATTGACGAGCACAGTATAGCTGTTCAGCTCTACCCCAACCTCGACTATGTTTGTTCCGGCGAGGTCGATGGGGGTGAGGATACGGTCGCTGGGGGGTCTGAGAATCGCAGACATCATAAGTATACGAGGAAGCGTACGACTAAAACGCACGGTCAGATCTCCACCCACATCGGGGGCAAGCAACGCCGACTCACCACTGTGTACGGTCCTGCTCATCGTTCGTGAGTTTTCGGTGGCTGAATAAGGTCTCGGGACTCTTACCCTCTCCGCCAGTCCAACTAAAGGTGACTTCGCCGCATTGCACTGCAAAATAGACTCGACAAATGATACAATACGGGCAAGGCAGAGAAAGTACAAATGGCGACGTTTGCCCTGCGGGGACAATCATCGTTATTGATATGGTCCGCAAATGAAATGAAACGGAAAACGGCGCATACAGTGTAGAGACCGCAATATTCGCGCTCAGAGATCCAGTGGCGAGGGACAGGAGCCCGAAGACGGGGGAGATAAATCGCCTCATATACGGGGACGCTTCGGCGAGTGGTTTTGGTGCTAGAGCGGAGGCAGGAAAAGCCTCGATTGAGAGAAGTGGGCTTTAAAATGTCGACTCACACAGCTTTATTAGGTCGTGAAACGACAGGCAGGCCGGGTAGCCTCATGTCGTGTTGAAGGCTGCCAAGTGCGGTTCCAAGAAAAGCCAATGAAAGGTACGTATCACCTGGGTATCACCGCTCAGTACCACTTATTTTGGGCAAAGGGAAAAGACGAGGGACCGGATGATCTGCACAACTTGACCCTAGCATTGGGGCACAGCGGAGGGCATCGAGATGATTTCATGCGGAAAGAGAGGACGAGACGCCGGAGGAGTGCATCTAGTGACGGTCCTAAAGAGCGATCACAAAATACTTCCAAGACAGGATGCCATGATGGCAACTCGAAGCCTGTCGCGCGTTGAGGCGTTCTCCGGACAAGGTACATGTTCGGTAACAAGGCCCGCGGCTCAACTATGCATCCGAAAGATGAGCATGGTGTTCTAAACACGGTCGAGGTTAGACGCTATCCCTCCGGGATACACTCAAGGCGGAAATCGAGTTCCAAGCTGACGCACAGCTCAAAATCAATAAAAAAAATGCCCAGCTCATCGCACAGCTCCAGGCTACCATCAACGTCTTGGAGGCCACTGTCGCACGTCTCGAGCTCGCTCCCACACCCCCCCCCTGCTCCCATCCTCCCATTCACGCTCGGCAGCCACCGGCCGTGTTCGTTCTCGCTCCAGGTCCTTGGACGACAGCATCAGGCTCGTGACCGGCCTGCCTGCAATCAGCAACGAATGTGGCGAGCATGTTGCCATAGGCAGGCTGGTACAATTCGGGACACGCCAAAGGGCTGAGCCCGGAGTTTGAAATTTTGGCTGGTGCCGATCATCAGCATCGCGGTGGCTGTGTACTGTCATCATTTCTCATTAAAAATCGAGGCTTCGGAACTCAACACATGCGGACTTCCTGGAAATTGCGAAGAGGAAGATTTCATGAATATGGTATTTAGCCCATTCCTTATCTTTGAAATTTCTCCAACCAAGTTCATTTGAGATCAGAGCAGCAGAAAAGGAAAACATTTCAAAGTCCGCGCCCAGACCTTTCCACAGCCCGAATTGTACCAGCCTGCCTACGGCAAAGTGCTCGCCACATTTTTTTGCCATTTTTAGGCAGGCTGGTCACGAGCCTAGGAGATGTACCCGATACCTCTTGAAGATAGTGGGATGTTTCCTGCTCCCAGGGATTGGCGCTGAATGCTTAGGTGGCCGATTACCCTATTAGAGATAGTATAACAGTTACTGTATAACCTTCGAGGTGGCTCGACTTTTGGGCCTTTGAATAGCACGTTGCATAACATGGAAGATCGCACGCCATGAACAGCAACGTTTAACAGGTACCTATGGGCCAAAAATGTTGCGGCACTCGTTCCCTCAATGCGCCTGATATTATCAAATCTTCCGTTATATTTTGTCAAAGGCACACCTGGAAGATGATTCACAGTGGAATCCCCATTAGGCAGACGCTGCCGATCACGGTACTCGGCGCGAAGCGGCACGTTTCTCGTTTGAAGTTCTAACAAGCACATCGCACACTTTTTTTAGAAAATGCCGCAGGAGAGCCGCTCCGCGTGACCTACACGCGTTTTGCATGCCTTCTTCGGACCCACACCCGTTATCTTCTTGCCACCATGCCAAAGGAGCCTGTACCGACGAAGGACGCCCCCGCCCCCTTCTCTGGAGCCGTTGATCCAGAAAACCACAGCCATCTCCCCGACTTCATCCTCAGATCCGGCGATGGCGTGGATTTCCATGTGCACCGCGACATCCTCAAATTTGCGTCCGATTGCTTCGATGGCATGTTTGCGATCCCCGGGGGTAATTGCGATCCCAATGACTTGCGGCGAGACGGAAAGCCCGTGCTTGTCCTTCCGGAGCCGGAGGGCGTGCTCTTCAGACTCCTTCGTATATCCTACCCGGCAGATACAGTGGCACACTACACACTTCAACGGGCGGACCTCGATATTTTCGTCGCTGTTTATACGGCGGCGCGAAAATACCAGTTTTTGCGCGTGCAGCGGGTACTGAAGGAGATGCTGACCAATTCACCCCTTCTCGATGCGCAGCCGCACCGATTACTTGCCATCGCGCGGCTCTGCGACTTCCCCGAGCTTTCTCGAAAAGCGGCCCTCTCAACACTTACAACCCCGCTCTCCGACGGCGTTCCCGCATTTCCTGAAATGAAGCTCGTCTCCTGGGAGATGTTGGCACGGTTCCATAAATCATGCGGTCGGAAGGCGCGAGAAATTGCGCTCGACAGTATCGTGGACCGATCAAATTCCGAGGCACAACCATTCTGGATCTCGAATGCAGACACCGATCAAGTGTTCGCATGGTGGCAATATTATGGGCATAGTTCGCAATGCACCGGAAACTGTAAGGAATGTTGGGGATACCGGGGGGAAGGGGTACGTCGCGGCTCAAAAGCGCCTGTGAAATGGTTTAGAGGCCACATTCCTCGGGTTGCGGCGCAGCTCCGTCTTTGGCCCGCCTCAGCCACGGCGGAACGGGAGGCTGGCCGTGTCGCTCAGGCCGAACGTCTGATCATGGACGCATGTGCTGTTTGCTCCAAGCATGCGGACGCGGACCTTGCCTGCTTTGCGCGTCAGCTGGCGAAGACGATTGACCTGTCAAATCATCGCCTCGGTACGCTAAAACAACCATTCAATAGTACGCTTGCCTACTCACGAATTCTATCCCCTTATCAAAGCCGACGAAGCCTTTCGATGATATCGTCATTACAACTTCTGTTGACCTCGATGTCCTTATGGGACTAGCAGTCCTTGCCTGGCTAACGAGATGGACAGCACTATGATGTAGGCCAAGTTGAATGCAGCTTTTCAGCCTTGTCGTCTCTGAAAGTTTTGCTCCACCCAACGGTCTGATACAGATTCTCTTCTCCCTTATGTGCTTCGTGTTGATCATATAACCTTCCAAATGAATCAGGCCTCGGTGAATCTTATTCGCATCTAAAGTCGTATGTGAGCTTCGCGTCACTGACTGACCCTTCCATTTTCGCTCACACATGGCGGACAGATGACTACAAGATGAAATATGGAGCTAGGGAGGGAAGGGAAAGAATGAGAGAAGGAAGCTAATAATGCGCATGCCCGCCATTCGACACTATGGACGCGGAGAAGGCAGTGTAAATGGCAATGTTGAGAATGCGCGGGAGATAGGATTAAAGAAGAACGGCCTAGGGCGAGCACGAGGTGGAAAAATATAATGCGGATATGAAAATGCACCTCACAGGCCGTACCAGGAGGGAGCAGGAGAACGGGCCGTGTCGCAGCCTGGGCGTTCTTGCTGCGGAAGAACGGCCGTCTTGACCATCTAGTCTTTCCCAATCTAGTAGGTGGCGTATTTGAGTTGGTGGTTGTCGGATACGCTCTGGGAAGGGAAGAACGAGTGAACGGCCGCGGCTCTCCACATGAATGGACGCACCACATCTTTCTCGTGCAGTCACGGCGCTTGTCATCCTGACGGTCGCACTGCAAGCACTGACGTAGTCCTAAGCTCCGTCCCTGGTCTCATTGCTCCTCCCGATTCCGTCTTTCCGGTCGGACTGGTCTTCCACGTCGCTCCCGAGTCAGTGGTCTTTGGAGTCACCCTGATTTTCGCGTCGATGTCGCGATCATAGATCCTGGCTTCACAAATCACTCCCTTTATCACTGTCTTTATAAAATTAAGCATGTCCGTCTGAAACCTTTTCAAACCCCGCCATCTCCACAGCCTGCCCATCAGCTTCTAACGGTATAACCGCTTCGTCGATCTCTCTGTTTCCGCTAGGCTCTCATACCGTGCTTGTCCGGATCCAGCCTCACGGCATGTTTATAGGACGCCGCAAACTTTTGTCTTGAACGCTCAGTTCAAGGCTTGAAGCGTGGAATTTATTTGATTATGAATTACAGGCTTCTTCGCTCAATTCTCAACTGGACATTGAACTGGGTTGATCGAAGCGGCCGAGCAGCCGCTTGTAACACATATAACTAGCCAAACGGGCGTGTACTTCTATGATCTGTTCTTTTCACACGTAGCTTTTACTTCTGGTATCTCCACTGGTCCACTGGCCATCGTCTCAAAATCTGAGAAAATTCACCCAGCGCTTCACTCTCCATAGCAGTCTGTGCATTGTTTGTATTCGATGTCGACTTCCCACATGATTTATGGGATCAGATCACGCTCAACGGCTTTGCGGGCGGACATCGACCATTCGTGCGTCCAATTCTGGCGTACTTGCTTACAGTATGAATTAAGCACGTAATCGAAGGTGGTATGGGGCACACAGCCAGGCTTCTTCAAAATTCCGAGCGGCAGAGTGACTGGCAATCCGGGGTTCGAATGCGAGCGAGGCGATAGCTTTTTGTTAGTGAAAGTGTGGATTATCATACAGGCCTTATCTAGAATCCGACTGGAGGATCGACTCCGCGGGTGTAAATCTTCGACGTTGTGGCAGGTTCTTGCCATCTCAAGCTTTCGCTCCATCTGTTCGACTCGCACCATATTCGTGAAATATTTCGGCCGACATAACTTGGGCAACCAAACGTCGAGGAATATTAACACGATGTGGGCGAAGAAGTTTCGATACCCTGCGCTGAGCGGAAACCAGGTATACGTTTGTAGGTTGTGGAGCATTATTCGGCCCCCACCGCCTTGAACCAGAGCCTGAATGGATTATAGAGGATGAGTAAATCCAAATTATCTGAGGACGCGTAGAAAGGTCTTCAGAACGTACAGACATTAAACGAGTACACCTACTAGTTTGCCGCTGTGTTCTGACCCCAGCCACTGGTGGCTATGCACCAGCACAGCCACCCGTTCGGAGGGCCGTTCTGACCGGCAAACTAATAGAGCACATCGTTCTTCATGGGTTTAGCGCGCGCTTTTATGGTACAGTTCGCTTGTATAGTAGAATACGACAGCTCAATGATAAACCGGAAAATTCATATATGTAATGGTGTGTCCACTCGGAGTGATTCTTCTTTCAGGGGATGTAACAAGAAGGTTGACAAGTCCAGACGAGGAACTAATGATGTGAAATCAAAGAATGAGTGGTCATGGTGGTACTCGCCATATGTTTGGATGGGCGGAACCATGAAGAAACAGGGAGAGAGGATCAGAGTCGAAGGAAAGGCAAAGACCATGGACGAGCCTGCATACAACGAGAGTGGTAAGCTTTACCCCTGGGCCCAAGCCATCCCCCAGATGCGCTCGTATCCCCAGGACAGCGCATGGACCACAACCAGCGTCAACTGAATGTTCAGCACGAGCTTTAATGTCCACGAGATAGGTGGTTCTCCAGGAGGATACTGTTCATTGTTAACGAGTGCATTTACTGCACCTGCTGGGGCTCTGGTAAAAGAGACATGGGAAGGTAATGCAATTCACTAACTGTGGCTTTCAGCTGATGTTTTGCTGGCGGTCAACCGATTTTGATTATTTCCGTTGCAAGAATCCATATCTTCAAGTATAAGTTATTCGATCCGGTGATTCATTTGAGGATTGGCTACTCACTCAGAGTAAATGGAGAGTGTCTTTCGCTCAACAACTGATACAGTATGTGTCCTGAATGCCGTGAAATGTCCTGGCTCTCCGGATTGAATCCCTTAGCGTGGTGGAACTGACGGAGCCCAGCGTAAACATTAGCATCCCAGAGTCGTCCGCCAATCAGCATGAAGCGGCGGATAGACGGGAATCCGAGGTTTGCTGCATCCTCCACGCTCAGCCGCTCAGCACCCGATGGATCGAGGGACCAGTAGGCTGGACAGTTTGGCCAGCGGAATGTCCACGGCCCTGTTTGAAAATCCTCCACCGGGCAGAGAAATAAGAAGCCTTTGGATGGGTCTGATAAAGTGGACGAGATCGCGAGCTCAAAACAAATGGAATCCAGGACAACTAATGGCAAGTCAACGGAGGAGAAGGAGAAATAGTCGAAATTGTACCGTAATCATGGAAATCAGACGAGATCTTGAGGGAACTAAATATATGATTCGCTTGACTGAGCCAACAGTCAGGCTGCAAGTAAGATAAGTTTAACCAAATCAGAGTGTCGACGTTGTCCCAGTTTATCCTTGAAGATACAAAATTGTCAGCATACGGCCCGTTCAAGCCAAATAAATGGAAATACCGAGTCCAGCCATCCTCATTGACATGTTTCGATGGCTGTCCTGACGTCCCCCAACCAGCTCGGATTTGATAAGTCCCAGGATTCGGCAAGGAGGCAATCTCGACCAGGTCTTCGAGTTGATGGCTCGGGGAGTATATCACTGCTCCCAGTTCGACTGAACTCGGAGTGCGCACCAAAGCCCATCGAAATCGAGACAGTCTTCTAAAGCAGATCGTATGATACTGCTTAAGCGTCAGAATGTTCGTGGCCCTGACATCGTGGGCTGGTGCCTCCAATGATCGGAATCCTTTGGGATGATATCGTTCCAGTCGGGGAAACCAATGGCTTATTCCACTTCGTATGAGATCCACGCAGAGCCTTCCACTCGAGCGATGCATTAACAAGGTGCATTCGGGTTGGATCTGGATATATTACAATGAGGATAACAGCCACCCATGCGATTGTCTCAACTCGCCAGGCGATGGTGGAAAGCATCTTGGATATAGTGCTTTGCTGCCTAACAAACTGGTGTGAGCCGGGTGGGCTTCCGGATTTGCATCCATTCTACCTCGAAGTCGATAGACTGCAAACAAATTAAAATCAAGAAACAAAAACTGGAGGATGCCTTACACTGCAAGCGTAGATAGAAACAGTTAGCAGTGTATGTCGATGGAGCTCCAGAAAGTCTTGAAACGGGATTAATTCTGATTTTGGAGATCAAGTTCAGGACTCGTCAAACTGATTTTATTTCGGAACTCAGACCATCATAGAAGATCGTAGCATGTATACCGTTTGCACTTGCTGCTCCTCGAATTTGAATGATATTCGGATGACTGGATGTGATGTCAGTGAGGGATGGCGCTGCAGCTGCATAAAACGTGCCGAATGGACATATAGTTTGCGATATCGCGGCGCCATTGCTAAAAATGTTACTAAAGACATGTTGAAAAGCGGAGTAGAACACACCTCTTCGGTGCCGTCTCCCTGATACATAGCCACTGTTACCCTACATCTTCCGCTAACGATTTGAGCGGAATAAAGTCTTCGAACGTTGCGGTCGACAACACCAGAGTCACTGTCCACTCGTATTTCCCGCAGTAGGTGTATGTCGCCTAGCGGTATCATACGCAAATCTGAATCCCAAAATTAGCGTCCTTTCAAGCCGAGGTAAACATGATCACCCGACGGCGCAGGCGGAGCCGTTGTATAGTTCTTTGTGATGTTGTTGAAGGTTCCCCCGGACACAGTGAAATTCCGCGCCCGTGAAAAGATTCCGCTTCTATAGCTAGATTAATGGACAGATTCGACAAGTGAAGAGCGAGGGACCGACTCACGAGACAGGATGAGACGTCCCGGTGGTGGAAGAAGGAGTAGGCTCCGTCTCTATGTAGGCGTCTTTCTCCATGAATAGCGTAAGACCAGTGAGGGAAAGAGGAAGAGAGGGTAAGCGTCAGAGTAACAGCTTTCAGACCATTTTGGGAACAATGGCATCACGACATCTCACCCGGGATAAGCCGGAGCGGAAGAGAAGGCTTCTTTGCATACTGCACCTTCAAAGCATAAAGCATCCGACGTTCTGCAGGGGCAAAGAAAGAAAAAAGGAAAAATGTCCTGAACCATAGTACATGGGAGGAACACTCACAACAAGAAAGAGAAAAAACAGGCATCAACGGAGGAAATATTCAATAACTCACCGTTGAAATCCCTATGTTTCCAATCCGACGTTAAAGCCGGGGGATACACACCAGCAAGCATGCCAAGGAATTCGGAAGCACGACGGATGTTGCTCGGATACCGATAGTCATAGCGTTCGGGATGAACAATGACAGAGAGCTTCTCCAGTCCCGGAGGGAGGACAGAAAGGACGCAGGCCCCTTGCACAAGAGTCGCTACCTCAAACTGGCGCAGTTGTGGAAGAAATATTCCTGAAGCGGAGGCCAAAATATTGTATGCGAACGTCATTGAATGTGAGTTTTTTTCTATCAAGCTGATGCCCAAGGCCATTCGCTTACAGCAGACTCAGGTCTTCGCGACAGCATTCCGAATGTAAGCCGAATTTCAGTCTGGCAATTTGCATTGGTTGGTGCCTCGCAAAGTCATCGCCGTAACCCGGGCTTATCCCACATTTTCAGGAACCCATACGCTTACTGGAGAACATGGATAATCTATCCGACTTGCGAATCGCCAGGTACGATGGGATCCCTGTGACCAGAAGTTGCGGATTGATGACGAAGTGGGAGGACACGAAGATTCGGCAGAACGAGGAGGACGGAGTAGAGAGATAATTCCGCGCGATCCGGCCAGTACTACCAACTGGAGCTCCGGAAGGCAATTCCATTCCAATGACACGTCCAGGGAGAGCAAGATGAACCCTGCCGGCAGTGTCAAGGACTCGAGGCTGGACTGGCACACCCGCAGTACCACATTTAAGTTGTGAACTTCCCTTTCAAGCATATGCAGCGGACGTTTCATCTATTTATCTTGGGCTCAGTTCTGTGTGCAGACTGGTGGCTGTACACTTTTGAGTGTAGAAAAAGAAAACCAGATTTCTTTTTCTACACTCAAAAGTGTACAGCCACCAGTCTGCACACAGAACTGAGCCCAAGATAAATAGGACCTGAATACAGGCGAGCGTCAGCAGCGAAAAACAAAGAGGATCGTGAAGGACCGTACGGCATCCAGGCGTGGTGGAGAAGGTCTTACGAGCTCCGAGAACTTCTGATCAGCAAGCCGACGACGAGACCCAGAATCAGTTTGCCGTTAGAATGGCCGGGGGCTGGACGCACGGACTAGAGGTTGACATACCAGTCGCGGATCGCGTCCTTCGTGGCCACTTCAAGCGCTACGTGCAGCGTGATGCACAGGGTGCCGTCGGTGCAGCCCCGCTGACACCAATTTCATTCTCGAGA
Source organism: Mycena rosella (assembly GCA_029378255.1). Classification (NCBI taxonomy): domain Eukaryota; kingdom Fungi; phylum Basidiomycota; class Agaricomycetes; order Agaricales; family Mycenaceae; genus Mycena; species Mycena rosella. Next base: position 170,722 of record JARKIE010000057.1, read on the forward strand.
TGAGATAATTTGCAGCAAATGAAGAAGGAAGAACACACCTAGCGATCCCACACACCCATTCAGTGATACAGTAGTCCGACTCTCGAGGCGAGGGTGGGGACCTGCAGTTGTAGCAAAGAAGAAAAAGCAGGGAGAAAAACAACGCACTTGGGAAGAATGCCGCTCGGCACTGGGTAACATATCTACCTCCGAGCGAGTGGATGGAGCCCTGCGACTCGTAGCAAGAGCGGATAAGAAGACATCGTCCCTCGGGTCATGAGCCTCGAGCCTTGAGCATATCTGGTGTAGTGAGAGGAAGAGATGAGGAAGTAGAATAAGGAGGCAAAGGTGATAATGGACTATTTCATCTCATCTGTTCTTCATTCGCATATCCCCCTCCAAGCGATCCACGAAGATAGCGGTGGGAAAGAGAAGGATCGAGAGGCAGGGTGCGTATACAAGCATCGTATACAAGTATGGGATGGGGTCAGATTCAGAATGGAACGTCAAGAGAACCCCACACGAACCCTTTTCATGACCCACTCGCCGAGTGTCCCTGGTTTGGGTCATGTAGGGCAGGTGTACAACGAAAAGAGTCTGGGTGCATCGAATGTATGACTTAGGATGTTTTTAGATGCTTCTGCATAGTATTTGGGGCCAGGGAAGAACTTTTGGAGGCCTTGTTGGCGGAAAGTCGGTATATTGTGTGTTAGTGCGTGGACGGCAGAAATTGGGTCAAAAGCGCGATATGGAGAGCGTTTTATCGTGTCGTCGCATAGTTGGATCCGTTTTAGACCGAATTTGAGGTATCAGTCGCGCGGGATGGGTCGAGAACGGCGCGACATGGCAGCAGGAAGGAAAGAGTAACGTGTGACATGTGACATCACACACAGCCGAATTGAATCAGAGAACATTTCCCCTCACACATGGGGGGCGCCGTGGAATATTGAGAAAATATTAGAGTGGTTACATATCATGTATATCTTTCCCTGGAGGAAAAAATCATAAAGCAAACATCCCGAGTTATTATTTGGCCCAGCCCGCGCGCTCCGCTGATCGAGTGATGGCCGTGCCGCGTCGAAACTGGAACACCCTCCACTTTTGCCAGGAGAGCAGCTGGGCTTCCAGGAAAATTAGGAGGCACTCAAGTATGTCCCTACTGCTCGTAATTTACGCACGCTACCCTCCGTCTCGCATGCACGCTCATGGCGCATCAACTTTGCTCGTCGATCCTAATTCCGCCAACACACCAGTACCCGGTAAGACTGTGATACTCGGAGGATTGCAGTGTACCTGGAAACCGGAGCAGAGTAAATATCGTGCCGAAGATTAAGGTCAAGGAGTTCAAGGACTTTAGCGGCACACATATTGACAATTCCAAACAAGTGGGAGAGATTCCCAGTTGTCAGGGGTATGCATCGGAAATTTCTATGTATTAAAGAGCTTTAACGACGGTAATTAAGTGGTTCAAACGTTTCAAAGCTCCAGTGCTTTCGTTTTTGATCGTGTACCATAGGCGGACTTGATTTGATTCATATTCGTATCAGCCTTGGGCTTCTAAAGGACAAAGTCAGATCTGTGTTCCCCAGAAATCGGGGGAGCACACCTTTTCGGACCCCTTCTCCTTCTCTACGGTAGCTTTCTTCACTTTGGGTACGGGCTGGTAAGAGAACATGAGCCAAGTCGTAACGATGAATAGCTAGCTTACCTCCACAAAATCATCCACGGAAATCGTGTTCATGGGTTTCGCTTTGGACTTGAGCGGCTTGGGCTTCTGCTCGGGCTTCTGTTACATGTCAGAGAGCTGTGCGTCATTAAAAATTAAAATTCATTCACTGTATTGGTATTTGCTTGAGCATCCTGGGCGGACGTCATGAGAAAAGGACATATAGAGCTTGCAGGAGAGGAATCAAACCGTAAGGACTGGCTTTCGATGACGCAGTGGTTGCGAAAAGAATGGGTTATTGTGGTCACTCCTAGCCTTCATCGCTCGAATATTAGCGCGGTGATCATCGATCTCCGGGTCGTTGTCGTCTTCGGGCTGCATCAAGTCACCTAACGCGTTGCTGTCATCTCGAACATCCGCTGCATCTTCAATGGCTAATTCTCGATCTTCGCCTATGAGCACAGCGGCGGTGAATGGTGTCAGAATAAAGGACACGAAATCTTTGAGCGAGATGAGGTCAGAGCCTGGATCATATGTATCGAGTTTGTCCCCATCCAGGAGGACAATTTCATGCAAAGTCTGGTGAAGGTCGTAGGCGTACTCCTCCTCGGCGATGGAGAGCAGGCATATCAGAGTAGAATTTATCAAGAACTCGCCCTTGGGGCCGTAACTGTGTGGAATGTTCACCAGTGTTGACTTGAGAGCGAAATTACACTTACTACCCGCAACGTCGGCCGTACAGAGCATGTGTAAATGATAGCTTGGATTGCGACCGAGAGAAGCGAAAAAATTGTTGTCGATACTCGCTATGAATGTTTGCCGAGCTTGAGAGTTTCGGAGAACATTGGGATCTTTGATCATGGGGAAAATGATGTCGCCGAGTTTGAGAATGCGAGGAGGTAAGGTACTGTAATCGATTTCTTGCGGCCATTTGTTACGTTGGCCAATTCTGCAGTACTTTTCCCGCTGGGTTTCTTGAGTAATAGCAGCACAAATGTGGAGATCAAGCCAAGCAACGCCGACTCCGGAGCGACCGACTTCACGGATGAGCTCTCTTCGTTTGTTGAACAGAGTCAGAATTCGGGATTGGGGGTTTCAGGAAGTGGTTCTTCACACAGGACAGTCGGACATTGTTGAGGGAGATCATTCCAGACCATCGCGCGTGGAGGAGGAGTTGACTTTGGGGAATCGAAGAATGAATGCTGCGTGAGGTCGAATTTCGGGTTCGGAGTTGATTTTGAAGACTCGAAGAATGAGTGTTGGGTCAGATCGAATTTCTGGCTAGTTTTTGCCTGTAGAGATTTAATTTCCAGTTTACTTGGGACTCTGCGTGCGTACCTTTTTGAGATCAGGTTCATCGACAAGTTGTTCGGTTGATTTGCGCTTGAAATTTTTGTCCTTCTTGGTCTAATCAGGCGAATTCAAGTACCAATTGTGAACGCATATATGCACTGACCTTGGCATTGGAGCCTTTCTCAGCGTTCGGGTTGCTCTTTGCCTTGTAAAATAAATGAAAGTTAGGCAAATCTTTACATATCCATCCACACCTTGGCGGACGGCGTTGGCTTAGACTGAGATGCGGGCTTTTTCTTCTAATAAACTTGCATTCGAAAGGGGGAGATGGCTGGATCATAATTCACTCACCCTGATTGCGGCCAATGTTTCTTGATCCTCGTCGTCTGAGTTCACGCAGAACAAGACTTTCTGGTTTCCCCGCTTCCGGGGTGCATTGTCTTCATCCACCTCCGTGTCGTCCTCTAGTTCGGCCTCAACATCTTGCCCTTCTCTGCCAGCCTCTTCCTCTTCCTCTTCAGATGAACTACCCGTCTCGGTCCAGGCCGCCTCATGCTCAAGATCTTTGCGCCGGCGGGTTTGCATGTTCAGCAAGTAAGTGCGTATCATGTTCTTGACGGGCCAATAGCCTTCGAATCGTGCGAAAAAAGGTATGGTCTTTCCGATCTGTCGGGATTGGACTGAAAGAAATCCACGAAACAGAAAGTGAGCTACGCACATGGACAATGGTTGCCTCGAGCCTGACTTGGTCCTGGTCCGACAGTGTCTTAGAGACCTGGAGGCGTTGGTGGACGACGTCCTTGACTATTCGCTGTGAAACGGAGCAACAAGAAGATATAAGCGCGGCATTGAGCTTCGTTGGCTACTTACATGCAGACGACAGAAGTGCACAGAGTCATCTTCAAGACCCATAGCTTTCTGAAGATTATACCCGGAGCTCCGACCCGGCTGTCCCTTAGGTTTTGGAATGAGCAGGACCAGCTTCTCAGCCGCTTTTCGGGCAGCTTCGGCGCGCTCGAGCGCCGCTGGTGATGACGCGTCACTGAGCAATGGCAGGGACTAGGAGGGTTTTGAAACCAACCAATCTTTTTTTATGCGAGCTTTAGCTCCTTAGTCATGGCGTGATTAGCCTCTGCAGCATTCTTCTTCAATTTTGCGGAGGGCATGGTGAGGCGAAGAGGCAGGAAGCAAGCGATAACACGATCACGTGCTTCCCATCACTTTGATCTTTAAGGCGCCGCTGGTCGAGATAGGCTCAACCATGCACCAGGTACGAATTTCAAGCAAAAAGCAGCCGCATATATAGCCAATTAAATTTCATTCACAAGAATTTTCATGGGAGAAAGTAATTGCATCGTAGTCTACGGTCGGAAGGTCATAGATTACTGTCCTGGATCTACATCCTGCTCGTCGTTTACAAACTCCGGACGAATCAGACCTCCTGTACGGTCTACTATCTTCCACGAACCTCGTGTTTCTACCCGCCCGACTACAGCCACCACACACTGAAGATCAACCACAATTACTGATCCCATGCCGCGGTAAGTTACGATCTCTGCGGAAGCATCCTTGCCATGGGTATTTTTGCATGGTGTGATAACTGAAAAAAGTCGTTTCTTTCCCGAGAGGGTACCGAGCACCTCTTCCTCCGGAAGATCACATACCAAGACCCGTTCAAGACGGTCGTATAAGATTTGCGACTGCCATTGGTCCGAAACAAGCCGTCGAGTTTGGACCTCGTACTTGGGGGCTGTTCAATTTGAAAATCGAGTGAATCAGCGTAGAAACTCACGCGAATGAATGACATGTTTCGCTCAGCCACTGACCCATCTCCACAAGCCGATTCACTTCGGATAGAATCCCCGTCGACGATCCGGAGCTTGCCAAAGCTAGGCATGATTTCGGGCATAATTGGGAGAATATCCTTGAGACGTTTGCCCAAAAGGGCCGCAAAATACTGCGCCGCTTTCTTCCGTAGATCGTGGTCGGGGGTGTAGGTTTTCTTATACGGTAGTCGGAGGACAGCCTGGGGATCTAAAGAGATGTTAAACATATCACATAAAGGTGCGGGGTTTCAACTTGCACTCATCATAAATATACTCGCCAGAGGACAAAATATACCTCGACTTCGTAGGGGTGGAAAGTTCTTCCTCCAAGTCATACCTGGCGCCGAGTTGCTCCAAGTAGGCGCAGTGAAGAATGATTTTGTTGAGATTTGCCCACGGAAAGCGTCTGGAGCGCAGGCTCGCCTGTAGAACTCCACAGTACCTTTCCATCCAAAATGACCACGTAGTCCAAGAAGGCCCGCAGAACAGAATGTCGTCTGGTATATGTAGTAAGCCGTGCATCGTTAGCGGACATGCACACAACCAATCCTCCGCAAACTGGTAGTAATATCTATGCAGGATTAGATACGACACCGGTATTTCAAAACATACAATGGGCTCACTCCTCGTATTTGCGTACCCAGTTGATTATATCGTGTCTGAGGTCGTGGATTTGTGTGTGGGTGGAGGTAAAGCGCAAACAGCATTTGATGATGTCGGAGAATTGGCAGGCATGCTTGTAGTATTTCGGATCGGGAAAGCGCCCCTGCAGCAGGATAGGAGCGAGATACACAAACCAAAAACACCATGCTTCGGCTGTGTAATATGCGGGGTTGTCGCCAAGAACACGAACAAAATCAGCTGGGAGATGCTGCACAGCAGCTGCAGTTTCCTGCCAAATGATCTCCCAAGTGGCGTCGGGGATTTCGTAATTACCAGTGCCGGTATCAAGGCCCTTGTACCGTCCGCTCCAATGCTTAACAAGATTTTGGATGTTTCCCTCGATGATGAGATGCATAAACTCCCATGGCGCCGACCTTCCGTAACAGAGGGAACCAACACGTCGGAGTGCGGGCAGTCCTTTGATTCCGTGGAATTTTGTGAGGTCTTCCCGGCCTTTCGCAGTGCTACAGTCGGCAAGCTTTTCAACTACCTCCGCCAATTTATCCGGCGATCGCATTGGCAGATCTTCGGGGTTCCATGAACGGCCGTTCGGCCAGGTCAGCGGAACGTAGTAAATCTTTTCTCCGCCTGTGACGTTCCGCACACCTTTAATCTCACAGGTTCGGCATGGCGAGAAGCTGTTGTGGCCTTTGATGTTCAGCGCTTTTTCGATCGCTATAATATCACTCATTTCGAAGATGTTGTATCCGCGAAGTTGGAAATATTTCCGTTCGAGGGCGTCGAAAGTGCGGACTCTATCTACGGCCAATCGTGCACATTCATCGTCGTACGGCTTCAGGAAGCTATGCATGTCCTTTGGTGGATGTGGACCAGGGATCGCACCCGCGGACATCAAGCCCAAGCCGTCGAGATGCGTACGAACTTCTGGCTTGATGCAGTAATTCTCGACGAGGATAGGTGTGGCAGAGGGGCCTCCGCGGTTGCGGTTGAACAAGAGATAGGAGTCGGAGCACACTCCCAGGCACACGTCATATTTTACAGAGAAATATTTGTGTCCAAGCATTTCACCATCGACAACAACGTTTTGCGCACAGAGCGTGCGGTAGTGCTCGCCGTCAAAAACGTCGGAAATGGTTCCCGGGTGGTGGATGTAGTTGTGGCGGTAAAGAAGTTGCTGGACGGATTTCGGGTTCTGGAAGAACCCTTGGAGGCGGGGAATGATCGGGAGATAGCCAAACATTCGCCGCGATTTACCAGTCTGAGATAGACGTGGCTCGTCGCAGTACGGACATTCAGAAAGATCAGAAAATGAACCTGTGTACGCTGCGCAAGAATTGAGGCAGCAATCGTACCAGGCCGGCTCGATGCGCGAGAGGATGGCAATACGATGAAGCATCACCCACTCCGAGCTGAGATCGAGTTTGTAGCGGAAAGTGAAAACCATCTGATTGTATGCGGTTCGCGGCATTTTCGACATGATTCTGAGCTTGAACGCGCGGATATTATCCCGATCCTGTTCGGTCAAAATCACATTCCCTGGACGAGATGCCCATGGTAAGCCACGATTACAGGAAGATCAAAAGAGGACAAACGTTCATCCCACTCCATCGCTGCTTCGTCTGGGCCAACCATATCATCCAGATTCCGCATCATTTGTTCTAGGGTAAGTGGTTCGTCCAAGTCCTGGAACTCATCGAAGCCGCTCCAGGGGTCAGAGTCGTCGGGAGGTGGTGTGGCACTGTTGGAAGAATTGGAAGATGCAGTATCGGGGTTTGGATCGAGATCCATGGGCTCCAGATCATCTGCTGGATTGGAAGCTTCATTGTCTGAGCCAGATGAGTGAAAATCCCAGGCCATATTGATATCGGCGGAGACTGCACCCTGAGAAGCTGTAGGCTCCAAGTCGAGGTCGGTGATATGTGGAAATGGAAGAGGGATGTCGTCATTCCTATCGCTGGGAATGGGGGAGACAGAGTGGGATTGGGGGATCGGGGAAACTGAAGGTCTGATAGTCACGCGCGGAACCTTGCCGTAATGGTCTCGGCGAGTTCTTGCACTACTGAGTTTGCCACATGTGGCCTTACAGTGGCATATTTTGTAGTTTGTTTCACTTGTCTTCTTCTTCTCGGCCAGCTTCGTCTTTTTCGACCTGACCATTCTGGTATTTTCGGTAGTGTAATTGGGCAAGCGGCGGGTTGTGACAGTGTGTGATGGAATTAGGAAGGTACAGGGAGTGTGCTGCGAGCGTAGCCAAGTGTAGCGAGTCCGACAGTTGTCGATCGAGGTGGGTGAGCGCAAGCAAAAAAAGCTTGATCCGAGATGATTGGCGCCGGCTTTCGCGGCAAACACGGTTTGATGATGATCTATTTTGTTACCCGCTGGCTGAAATTGACCCCCGGACGGTGGGGGAGGCTGCTCAATAAATTCATCACAAGTCACTCATGATAAGTGTATTTTACTTGAGTGTATTTCATACACTCAGTTTGAGTGCGCGGAAAGTCACTCATGATCGGAACACTCGGCTTGAGTGACATAATCACATGCTGAGTGACTTGACACTCAGGCCGAGTGTAAGTTCTTCCCACGGTGACTGGCATCCAGTTGGGAGGGATGTCTAATAGTACATTCGACGTGGTTTTGTGTTTAATTGGACACTTTAACGCCAGAGAGAAGAGGTCCAGGCTGATTTGGAGCAGATTCGCCGAGAGACGCAAAAGAGACTCAGAAACACGAACTGCCGTGATGCATATGAGATCGACCTGATGGCATCACGGCGCGGTGAGTCTCATCCTCTGCCACCCTGAGGAGCGAACGCGTCGTCGCGGAAGGCATCCAACCCTCGTGCCCCTTTATCGTCCATCTATCTCGAGCAATCTCAAGATTTATCCTGCACGCTCGATTTTCCGCGCTCGACACCCTCCTTTGCTCGTCCAGGTTGATTCTGGAGTCCGAACAAATTCAGTCATCGTCATCGTCCCGCACCAGGCCCCGCGAAGCTCAAGCCCGTTTGATGGAAATCCAATCAATTTTTGATGGCACCTCGATTTTGCTCGTATCGCTCGCCGCTTGAAACCACTACTATCCTTAATGTATAGAGGACCCCTGCAGCTACCCGTCGATGTAATCTTTGTGCAAGGGCATCCTCTAGGAGAACCGAAAAATGGCTATTGATGGCAACATTTGATGGATTGATTGGATTTTCTAGGGCCTCGCCGAGGAAAAAAAATTCTAAATCATCCACCACGCCATGGGGTGGCCCACAGCAAGAATTTCGAGTGTCGGACCATCTAGCAGCTACCTTTGCGCAACTTTCTGTCTGTTCAGAAAAAAACCGGGTATCAAACTGACCCGGCAAAATTTAGTACGGAAAAGGACAACCCTTTGCGGAAGCTTCACGGGGCCTCCCGCACCTGGATCGCCACCCGATATAAGTTATCGTCGCATCACATCGCCGAAGGTCGACGTCGTGCTACTTGGTTCATCTCGGCCTGGTCCTCTCAACGACATCTAGGCTACATCCTTTGCGCAAATAGGAAAACCGAAAGATATTGCATGGCTGCTGGTATTTTCCAAACGATTTTCAAGCCAGATCAATAATGCAGTCGCGACTCATGAAAATCCAGCGCTGTAACGGAGGACGGGCAGCATCCTTTTCAGACTAAATCTGCTACTTAACTCGTGCCAATCGCAAGCATAATTTTCTCCGATCACTGTTCGAACACTCAATCAATGAACTTGTAAAGTCTCGAATGGACTTGAAGTGGTTATTTAAGCTACAATGGTGGCTTGCCGGGGTTCATCGGTACTGTCTAGCGCTTACTCTGTGTTCATTCTGGTCCGCAGATTGCGATCGAGGCGGTCCTCAACCCGGCGTTTTCTAGTTCAGAGTGTCTTGTCGGCTGCGACATCGTTTTTGGAACGGGCACTTCCCTGCCACGACAAAACGAGGACATGGAGATCTTGGTCGCTAACTGTTGAGTGGTCATGGGAGATGGTGCCTCCAGCCGAGTTATTCGCCAAAATTTCTCCCATTGCTCTGCCCATCCTCAGATTTAGGACTCAACTCTAGCGCCTTTCCCTCGTCATCCTCCCTTCACACCCTCGCGCGCCCTACCGCCCGCAGGAACTGGAGCGTCTGCATCCTGCACCTCTAGGTCTGGACCCTGCACTCCCATACCATGGCGACCAATAATGTTGACCAGGTCAATCTGGCTGGGTGTCCAGGCCGACAGGCCCTTACTCGCCGACTGACTAGTAGTTACCGGTAGTGATTGACCGGTTCACGGGTGTTTTGGTTCACGGGTGTTTTGGATTCCAATTTTGTGGATAGGGCTAGCTAGATCAGGAAAAATCAGTGGACCCTCTCCTGTTTTCAGTTTCTCCAATTATATATTTTCCGGGCCTACAGGGCCTTGGAGCGCGTATCTTCTTTCACGAACCAAAAAAAAGAAAGCAAAAAAAGGCCCAAAAGGGACACGCGTAATATGCCTGTGATTTTGAATAGGCCCGGCCGCCGGCTCTCCCCATACTCCATACCCCAAACTTTTGTAGGAGAATCACGATGGATAGGGACTCTCCAGGCTCCTCGCCGTACTTCTACAGCTCCCCAACGACCCCCGGCGAGCCTCTCGAGTTTACCCCGCGCCGCCAGCCCATGGCCTCGTTTGAGAACCTCGTCGCGCTCGCAAACTACCAGGAACGCCTCAAGGGCGCGCGCAAGATCGTCTGGCGCGACCGGGGCCAGCCTGTGGTCGATCTCTCGACGCTCAAGGACTGTCTCGAGCACGCAGCGACGGGAGCCTTCAGTAGGCTGCCTCCTTTGCTCGTGCGCCGATTTTGACGCCAAGCAGGATCGGCGACGCTTGCTTTCAATATCCGCGCCTCGTTGAACCTCGTTCTGGCCCTTATCCGGATACACAAGGTCCCTAGGTGCGTTTGGTGTGGCCCGAAGCCAGAGTAGCCAATGGAAGCTTTCTTGTGGCAGGGATCATCGCCTCACTCTCATCCGCAATGCTGTCTTCGGGTCTGATTCCTTTCGGTTCGCCGCGATGCTGGGTGCGCCTTAGTCCTGCTCATTCTTTGTGAAAACTGGCTGATTTGAGCAGGGACGTTCGCGGCGCTGTACAAGTTTCTCATCAATGCGCTGCCCATTCTCATTCCCGCCATGAACCCCCGGCCACGCGTACTGTCGTCTGCGTTCGAGGACGAGGAGGAGGAGGAGATGGACCTCCCTCGGCCCGTGTCATACCCCAACTCGGGGCCGGTGACGCCACTCCACCAGCGGCGGCGCTCTGCGCGCCTCTCCCTCAGCGCCCACGCACAGATGGTGCTCATCCGCAAGCGCACGCGCCGGTGGCATGCCGCGCTCGCAGGAGCCATCTCGGGCTGCCTCGCCATCTTCTGGGAGAAACGCAATCGGCGGGGTGTCATCGCCCAGCAGATGTTTGTCCGGTCAGTCCCACTCTATTTGTCGAAAGTCCACGAACTCACCCCCGTGCATCTCAGCGGCCTGCAGGGCACGTACAACTCGTACTCGGGCAAGTACGGTATCAGCGTGCCCTACGGCGCCGTCATGGTGTTCTCGATCGCATGCGGGCAGATCATGTACGCCTTCATAATGCGTCCGGATACGCTGCCGCGGTCGTACATAAACTGGTGCGCGCCCCCCTCTCCTGACAGTGCTTCTACCGCGCTAATGGGCGCCCAGGATCCAGGGCGCGAGCCGCATACCTGCCGAGTCCATCAAGCTCAACTTCCACGCCGTGCGCGCCCACTCGCTCGACTACGCCTCGCTCGACACGCTCATGGCGCGCGCGGACATCACGCCCGCGAACCTCGCCGCGCTCGCGACGCTGCGCGACACGGCCCTCGCGGGCGCCGCGATCCCGCACTATGGCCCGTGCCCCGCAATCCACCCCGCGCTGACGAGCTGCTGGAGCGTCCCGCTCGACCGCTTCGCGGACGTCTTCAAGTGGATGCTCCCCATCTACTCCGCGCTGCACTTCCTGCCGAGCATCCTCCTCCGCTGGCGCCTCTTCCGCGCGGACCCCGCCCGCGTGCTCCTGCGCGCGTCGCTCGGCAGCGCGCGCAGCTCCGCCTTCCTCGGCGCCTTCGTCGTCATCTACCAGTGTGCGTCCCCCCCTTGCACCGTGTCCCTGCACGCGGCTGACCGCCCGCCCCAGCGACGAACTGCTTCAAGAACCAGCTGCACGCGCGGCTCGGCGAGTCGCCGCTGGCGCGCGCGCTCCTCCCGCAGCGCCTCGTCGACCTGCTCATCTCGAGGCCGTCCTTCTGGGTGCCCGGCTTCCTCGCGGGGCTCGCGCTGCTGATCGAGGAGCCGCGGCGGCGCGCGGAGCTCGCGATGTACGTCCTGCCGAAGGGCCTCGAAAGCGCGTGGGTCGCCGCGCGCGGGCGCGGCCTCGTCTTCCGCACGGGCAACTGGGGCGAGAGCGCGCTGACGGGGCTCGCGATGGGCATGGTCATGGTGCGTTCCCCTTTCGCGTTAGCGCTTTGTTTTGTTTATTTACTTTGCTTGCTTGCGCGCAGAGTATATATCAGAACGACCCGGAGCATCTGTCGGGGCTGGTCCGCAAGATTTTATATCAGTTCATTGGGCCGAATTAGCGGCCGTATGATAAAAGGTCGGGACGGTACAGAGGAGTGTAGAGTAAATAAACGAAGTCGGGGGGCGAGCGTCGAGTCCTCGAGTCGGAAGTTGCCTGATGGCCGGCCCGCATCACCGAAGATAAAACGCGATCACGTTGGCCACATACGACGTATTAATATCCCACGCGAAAGCACACACTCTCCATTTGGTCGCGAAGCGTCGAGTGCGGCGAGTTGGTTGCACGAAAGATCCCACAGGTGCGTTGCCGGGGTCTCCTAATCCTGCCCCTGCCATGATCGCCGCTGGGTTTGCTGAAAATACAGATGATTGGGGCTTCTTCAGAAGTAGGCACGAGAGAGGAAATTTGTCAAGAGAGACTAGGCTTCGACATCGCGCAGAGCCCCGTCAAACTTACATATTGCAGTTTCTCCCTTCTGTAAAACAATTAGCCAACATTAATGTACAAAATCTGATCCACTAAATCTGCCTCCAAAAAAAAATGAGCCATGAATATAATGCTGCCAACTAATACGCCAATACTCAGATAAACGCAAGGGAACCGCTCCGACGAATATCCTCCCAAAGCTTCACCCCTTCCGCCTGGCTCGTCCACACGGCATTCTCGTCTTCCATCAACACCACACCGTCTCCGTGACACGCTAATTTCTTTCCCGCAACAGTAGCTTGATAGGAAAAAGACCACACGGGCCTCTCTCTCGCATGCCCCAGAGAAATCGAGCTCCGCGAACCGCGCCTTGCGCAAATTCGACTGGACTACGGCTTCGCCGCCCGGGAGGCAGGGAAGCCGGCACTTCAGCGGGTTTGCGAAGAGCCAACGCAGGTCCGCCTCGATCCCACCGAGGTCCGCGTTGTATGCCTTCAATGCGCAGCGCAAGCTCAGCGAGAGACTCGGTGCGGAAGGCGTTGGCTGGGATGGGCGGTACGGCAATTGTCCACAACGCGTTGTGGATGTACGGTGTGATGAGGCTGGACGAGCCGGCGAATATGTTGTAGTCCCGCGTGGCGTCGTCGATGCTGCCAACGCCGTATAATGTCTAATTAATGGGGGCCGTTAGACAACGTCAAAAATTAATGTGGTGCAGGCGAACCTTAAACCACCACGCCATGAGCACGTCGGAGGTCCCAACCCACTCGCTGGAACCTTGAAGTGTAGGAGCATAATTTATTTCGCGCTTGGCCTCGTCCAAGAAGACTTTGGGCACGCGCACGAGGCGCGTCACATCCTGCTGCATTGCATCCTTCGGGCCCCACAGAGTCTGCATCAAGGAGCGCACTACGCGCTGCACCCAACTGGGCTGCTCGGGTTCGAAGTAGCCACGCAGGGTCGTCACGGCGGTGGGTCCCGTAAACGCCTCGAATGGCGCCGCGTACCATTCCATGCCAAGGATAGTATCGATCGCGTCCCCGTTGAGCAGACGTGTCCACGCGTGGATTACCGTCCGCAAACCGAGGCCATCAAAAGCCATGTGCGAAACTGTTACCCCGATAAATGTGAGGTCGTCGAATGTCGCGACGTGGACGTGGAGGGAAGGGGTGTTCGGCACCAGGAAGCCATCAAGCGACGTCGGGGATTGCCTGCTCTTGACATATACCTCCAGTTCCGGTATCGAATGAATGGATGGCTGTGTGGGCTCGAACGTGTCCGGAAAATGGGTCGGGAGCTCGGGGCGAGTTGCAGACGGGTAGCGCTCAGAATGATTATCCACAGTGAACACGATGGGTGGTGTATCTGCATCGAAAGTGCGGGGAATCTGAAACTCGTACACCTCGGCCAAGGGTCAGTGTACATACTCGGAATAAATTTTGAGCCAACCCACCCCGTTCCTGAGGGCAAGCTGGGCTCCCGCTCTGGGAAACTTGCGCTCGACCAGGGTCGAAAGATTCTGCTCCATTATTTTCGCATCCAATCGTGCATCAACGAGGAGGCTGGCAGTCAGGACACCATTGCAAGCCCAACTGTCCAGTCTAGTGCATGGAACGGTGCGCATCCCTGCTGGCGGTGGACTCGGAATTGATACCTGGGGTGAAAACCATGACAAGATGCGGCGGGCGAAAGACGTCTCAAGCGCCATATGGACTGTTGTCGCGGGGAACTGTCTGGTACAACTGAAGCTTTTGAAGCGATTCAAGCACTTAGGCCGATTTCAACGTGGCGCGTACGTGTCAGCCAACCAGCTAAGGGATATTCGCTTCTTGTGCGTTGAAAACTGGAAATGGCAGGTTTCTCGCTCCTGTGGAGAAGGCAGTAGGGATTAGTTCAGGAGAAGTAGTATTGAAGTAATTCGGGAGAAATGAGATTGAGGTATGCTTGACTGGACCATACGAGCTACAATTAGTCAGGATACAACTGTCAGCAATGCTTGAGGTGACGCTCACCCGTCTCATTTGAACTTGGGGATGGTGTTTGGTTAAAGATCGCGTGAGATCGCTAGCATGTGGATTGGTATTTGAAATAAATTGGGCGATTCTCGAGTTCAGGGCTGCGAAGTCCAGCACCACAGTTAAAAGTTTGCTCTTGCTTTGCTCCGGCCAGCCTCGAGTCAAGCGCATCAAGTAGGGAATTTGCTAAGTTCCAACGGAGGTAGGCATAGGAGGCGTTTGATATGGTCGTTCCCTCCCACATCCAAAAGGGCGTGCTGTTAGAATGACGGTGGCTTCAACGTCACGCGGGAATGGTAGCAGAAGACCCTGGCAAACGCGCAGGGGATTCGTCGAAAAACTACAACATAAATACTACAGCAGAGAAGGGTAATTAACATGAATATAGAGATATGAAAGGCCCACTGGCAGGTCCGCAGGAGTTAAGATGCAGAGGGAAAGGAACAGGTACGGTTGCGAGGATAGATAAATAAGTAATGTTACCTTATTGGGCTCCTTGGGGTTGTGCGAGCGCGGACTCGTAATTCCAACACGTGCCGTGGATGAAGAGTAGTGCGAAGGTCTTCCAGCGGTGAAAAGCGACTCGGCAATCCTGCCGGCATTCTGTGATGGCTCGCCGTATCGGGAATTGAGCCCCTATTTGAGTGTACTACCACCATCACCCTGGGCTATGTCATGCTTACACGCGAACACTCCGAGTATAGGACGCGGGGCTGCGCGCGTAGCCCTTCTTGACCCCGCCCGTCGTTCAGCGTGCAGTTTAGTGGGACTACTCCGTTTGCGTCATCGAACAAACGGTGCGTGCTGCTAGAGCCCGCCCAGCCGTTGTCCTTTGTCGCTGTTAGACTTTTAATTACTTGCGGCGTCTTCGGCTTTTGCAAAAGACACCAGCCCCGAGCCCGTACCGTTAGGCCGGGCAATAAAGGAAGTAAAGTAACCCTATAGCTATTAGTGGCGAAATGACTCTAGGAACTTGCTGAGTAGAGTAGAGGAACGGATGCTGATTGGCAGTGATATGAGTAATACGAGTGGATATTGCAGAATCGGGACGAGGAATCCTTTCCTGCCGAGTTGATATCCATCCACAAAATGTGTGCCCTACATAATCACGCACCCGCTCGCAAACCACCTACAGACGCGCGGTGCATCAGCGCTAGGTCGGAGGCAGACAACGGGCGCCGACGCACCAGGTACTGTTCAGCTGCTCGATCCAGTGGACGACGAGTCGGAGGCGCATATGCGCGCTCCGCATGGGGAGCAGCTTGGCCTTTTCATGCTCGTCGATGGGGAGGACGAGCGCGATCCAGAAGGAGAACGCGGCAGGGTCGCTGGGTGGCGGGCCGTAGACCGTGTCGAGGCGCTGCACGACCCAGCGCGCGGTCCCGCGGCGTAGTTGATGAAGGAAGGCGGTGCAGATGTCCATGAGCTCCGCGTTGCTCGCGTGCACGAGCGCAGGAATGGCGGTCAGCGCGTCGGGCACGTCGTCGATTCTGCAGCGAGGAGTAAGAAAGGAGAAGGACGAGAGAGAGGAGACACACCGCTCAATCCGGGCAACGGTGTAGCCGTCGCGGGTGCCGCGCGCGAGGATGCGGAAGCGATAGGTGGACCAGGTCTCCACCATGCTGCGACCGTCAGCGAGCATCTGGACGCTCCGGACCTCGAGCATAGTGCCATAGTCGGTGGGGTTCTGGCTAGCGGCGCCGCGGCGCGCGGGCATGACCATGCCAAAAGAGGGCACCTGCTGCTCGAGACAGCGGCGCAGCATGAGGCGGTAGCGGGGCTCAAAGAAGTGGAGCGCGGTGGGGTGGCCGGGGAATATGAGCATGCAGACGAAGATCGGGGTGTCGAGGCGTCCGTCGCGGGTGTCGATTGTTTCGGCACGCTCGGTGTACTTGTCGGGAAATGCCGCGAGCAGGAGGGTCTGGAGGGTCTGATTGGGGGGGTGATCCTCGAAGAAGGAGAAACCGGGGAGGGTAGTGCGGCAGAGGGGGCAAAGGTTGCTGTGGTCGAGAGAGCGATGGAGGCATATCGCGCAGAAGGTCTAAGAGCGCGTGAGTGACATTACCGGGAAAGAGGGAAGATGAATTACATGCTGGCAGGGGGTCGTGACGGGGTTGTAGAGTAGCATAAAGCAGATCTCGCAGGAAAGCTCGGAGAGCAGATGCTTTTCGAGAGTGGGGCCGAGCAGGGGCGCACAGGAGAATGTTTCACGCTGGTGGGCGGGGGATGCGAGGCGATGAGATGTTTCACCCGGGTGGGCGGAGGATGTGAGGAGATGGGTGAGCAGGTCCCCGGCGCCGTCTTCGAGGCGCTGGCGTTTCCGGGGACGATCGGGTGGGCCCGCGGTATCCGCGCGCTGACGGACGTTGGATGACCGGAAGGGCTCGTCACGGTCGGCGCTGTCCTCGTCCTTATCCTGGAGAACACTGTCCAGTAGAGCGATGATTTTGCTGAGGGTCACGTCCAACTTGGGCTCCGCCACGGGTACGGTGGCAAGGGGAGCCGGCGGGGGCGGGAGGTATTTGACACGAGAGGTGCGGGGTATGCGTGGACGGGACGGGCCGCCGAGGATGTTGCACAGATGGAGAGGGCAGGGGACGGTCGGGTGTGTAGCGCAAACGGTGTGACCGCAGGCAAGAGTGGTGGGCGCGCGGAGGGGAAGATGACAGACGAGACATGCAAGACAGTCGCGAAGGGCCTGGGGGTCCATTACTCGCAGTTGCTGCGATGCAGGAGTTTTGTAGCCGCGTGGAATTGACCGATCTGATGCGCTTGCGGCGAATCGGTCCTGATTC
Organism: Mycena rosella; assembly: GCA_029378255.1. Classification (NCBI taxonomy): domain Eukaryota; kingdom Fungi; phylum Basidiomycota; class Agaricomycetes; order Agaricales; family Mycenaceae; genus Mycena; species Mycena rosella. The sequence goes on from JARKIE010000057.1 coordinate 187,912, forward strand.
CGACCACGAATCGAAACCTAGAGCCAATAGGGCGATGGCTAGATGGCCCGTGAGATCTGGTGCCCATTGTAGGCAGGGCGCTGGCTGCGTCTAAGAGCAACATCAAGTAGGCAAGACCCATTGGAAGACACAAGAGATCTTCAGAGGGACCGCCAGCTACGCGGACGAGTTTTGATGCTGATAGGACTATAGTCTGTCTTCAAAAAGTTGTTTCTGTCGAAAACATTGTCAGTTATAACAAAGGTATGATGAAGAAACCGCATAAAAGTCGCACTCACACTTGCTCCTCATGTGCTTCTGGGCCGCGGAAAGTCGTCGCGCCGCGGGGATTCGTGAACTGGTCGACTTCAATGGGCCACGTCGGTGTCGGGAAACCCCAGGCGGTTCTCGACGTAGTGCCCGCGCGTTTACATCGCACTGGTATTGAACAGAAAGTCCGTGTCGTGCTCACCGCCCGTTATCGACGCGTGCGGGCAACATCTGCCGCTCCGCGTCCGAGCCGGCCCCGGATCCGATTCAGGCCCCACCCAATATAGTGCTCATGGACGAGTTGGTGCTTCTCGAGAAGTTGGCGGGTGCCCGCCAAGACGGCGAAGACACACTGGGATGGGATCGGGATCGAAGCCGTTCTCCTCCCGCTCCAGGATGCCCAGCCTGAATAATCGCATAGGCGTCTCATCGTAGTCGCTCCATGATCCATACCGCAGGCGGGCAGGCGAGAGAGAGTTGAAGGCAAAAGGCCCAAATCCAGTGGATCTATGATGCCATTTCATTATATCGCCCTTTAATTGCCACCGGAACCACATACGTTCCACTCGAGTCAGGATTCAAAGAATGCCTGCCACAGGCAATACAGCCCACTGGCCGGGGGTTATACGGAGGCATCCACAAGTGCGTTACTTTTTGATTGTCGCAGGCAAAAGGCGGACCCAAAGTATGCTCGTTTCGAGCAGATAACCTGCTATGTGTGCGGAGGATGGATACCAGCTCCTGAATACTGCGGAAGAAAATGAGAAAGAAAAACAAGCAGATATCGTAGACTCACTCATTCGTATCTGCTTAGTCCATCTCCGGCGTCGATTCCCCGGATGTCCAATTCGATACAGAGCCATCGGGAGGTGGAGTTCCCCAAGGCACTTGTCGTGAGAATGGAGAGGCAGAGAGCAACTGGGTCACCATCGAAAAAAGCGAAGGAAAACTTGCAAGCCCGACAGAGCCCGACTCGGAGTTGGCAAGGCCAAATTCGGCTTGATCCCCAACCAATCCCGAACCACCACCTACACACTCCCGAACTTCGTTGGAACAAGCTAAGGACGATAGGTTCCGACTTGGGACTTCTTCCATTGCGATCTCTCTCCGCCTCGGTTCTATAGAGGGTTCTACCTGCTTCCGCTATAACTTCATTCATCGCCGGTGTTGCGGGCAAGTTGCGACTCACCCTGGTGTCGGCTCTCCACAAGGAAATCGCCTAGCGCTCAAGACGTACCTTTGATATTCTACTTCTACATCTCTCTCCGCTGAGCTCTCATTAATGGCGGGGGTTTGGGGGCGACAAGCTGTATATCTCGTGTCACTGGGCTCCACTAATGAAATGGCTTTCGACAGACCTTTCTTCCCCCGTATCCTCACTTTCCTCTGTGCTTCCCACAACTTCCTCAATAGCTATCGTGCGCATTGTGTTCCTTCCGCCGCCAAAATGTGAATCTGGACAGTGTCTCTGCCCCGTAACATGGCTCAAGATATATGTCTTTGAAGATCCCACTGGCCAATCTGAAATTGAATTCGGTCCCCCTCCGAAACATCCCGCCAGCACAAGCATCTTAGCAGTGCGCCCCGCGTCCTCCTCACGCTTGAGGGCACGCAGGGCTTCCATCAACAATTGCAGAGACTTCTCGTGACGAGGGCAGGCTCCGTCCTAACAATTCGACAGCCCCTTTCTCAGGGCACAGAGCCTCACCGTGGAAGCCGATTAGCCGAAACTCGAACGCGAGGTCCTAAAGGGCCTTAGCAGTGAATGACGTCGGGACCCGTTGCAGCCAGTCTGCGATGAATGTCCGCCCCTTATTCGTGGGCGCTCAGTATATTTTCGGAGCGACCTACGGCGCGGAGGAATAGAGCAAGGCTCTACAGAGCCCCGAATCTTCGTAACGGTTGGTAGCGACGAAGCCGAAACCGAGGTTTTTCAGTGAACAGGTGAGATCATCCAGAGCTGTGGGTCCTCCCAAGATCCTCTGCAAACTTTCAGAAAACCTGAACGGCTTCTTTATCAGTTTGCACCGCATCTTTATACCGGCCATCAATGGCTAGACTGAAAACAAAACGGTCAAGATTCTCGCTGAAGATTGGGTCTGTTTCGGGAAGTTTCCGTTCAACTCTGACGGCCTCTTCTATAGTCCACTGCGTCTTCGTGGCGACCGAGAGCAAGATGATAACCTAAATATTCAAGTGATTTAAATTAACCCCTGGCAAAGATTGGGGTCCGTTTTCATAAGCTTGCGACGAAGGTCGACCTGCTTCTTCAATCGGCCTCTTCGTAGTACTCGGATTCGATGCCCAAGCTGTGCGAGTCCGCAGGATCCTTGGGGTTGGCTTTGTCTTGGCAAGCTTTCGACGAAGTTCAACACTCTCTTCATCGGCGCGCACTGCATCTTCTTCGCAGTCAACAAGACAGTGGTCAACATTGTGCAGTGAATGGTCTCAATGCATTCCAGCGATCGAGTCAAGTTCGACGGCCTCTGCTTTTGGGCCCCAATGGTTCGGGACTGCCAAGAATCCTGAGGCCGACGCCTTGGTTGTGCCGTGAATTGGCAAGGTTCTTGATCACGGTCGGATCCGTTTCCACAAGCACTCGACCAAGCTTGACCATTTGTACGTCGGCCCCCATCGCATCGTCGTGCCGGCTAACACGACGGAAGTCATAAGCGAGGTTGGACAGTGAGCACCCCACCAATGCTTGCCAGATCAATGCTCTCCAATCTTAACAACCGTTCGGTCCTGATCGGCGAGTCGCAGGCTCCACCACCAACGAGAAGAGCCTCGATCCCAATTTAACCATGCTCCGCATCCGGCAGGACGTCAATGCACACTACCAGTCGGACGCCAACACGATCCAAATGGGAAACCTTAGCCAGCTGGCCTCGGAGTCTTTGAGAGGATTTGGTAGTAATCATGCTCGCAGTACATCAGGTGTTCTTGGGTCACAAGCGCTCCGCCCCCCATAACTCATACCAAGGAGTCTACTCTCAGTCGCTTGCCGCCAAAGCCACACAATGCAGAATGCGATGTTGGAATCTCGCCCCATGAAATCGATCAAGTATATATTGGCAAGCAACTGGCAGTAGACCGATCCCCCGAAACATGATCATGAGGCGGTCCACACAGCTGCGTTGCAACTGCGGTGGCTACTAGTGATTTCTAGAGCCTCAGCTCACCATCGACGAGCGGCACCGAAATTTTGTCAAGGGCCAGGGTGCCTGGCTCGAATCCAGCCTGTTTTACATGGGAGCAAGTCTCGTCTCCCGCCTTCGAGTCATAGGTAACCATGCTCTCCAAAGTTAACGTCACTTTCTCGAAACTCAGGGATAAATTCGTGAAGCTTAAAATTGACAATCTACGCACAAAGTCCGAAAAAGATATGTACCGGAATTGTCGGGGGAAGTTTTAATCTGTTGGGATGACAGCGCAACGGTCGTAATTGCCTACAAAAACAGTTAGATTGGAGCGTTTGTCCCTCGCAGTGGTCGTGACTTGCCTGCTTGGTTCGCGCCCCACCACTGCGGGAAAAGATGGGATTTGCCCGACGCTCCCTGTACGGCAAAGGAGAGAATGAACACCATCACCTGGGTTCCTCCATCCAGTGCTTGATGATTAATTGGCCGTGAGATTTACTGAATTGAAAAAGACGAAGAAACGAACCAGCAGCAAGGATGTAGTTATATTTTGTAAACCACCTCGGGTACCGAGTCCTGAGCCACCACTGTGAAAGATAGGCGACGATGAAGTACGATAATACGGAAGTGTTGATTCCGACAGAGAGCCAGCCAATGTAATAACTGATGAATATTAGTTAACCAGAGGACCCGGCAAGTCGGCCCATTGTCAAATGGCAACGTACCAGATCACGGGCGTGTAGAGATAATCGGTGCGCAATTTAGGCCAGAAACGGTAGATGATCCAAAACGGGACAGGCACAAAAAGTCCGACGACGTAGCTAGGTAAGCGTTAGAGCCGAAGAAGAAGGAACAGGAGTGAACATACGCCCATGCAACCCACTGATAACGCTGGTGGACCGCGAATAGCTGGTGGCTGAAGGATTATTTAGATGCTGGACGAAGCCAGGGTGTAAGGAAGCCCGACCTTAAACCCCCCCATGCAACGGACTGAGAGTTATACTGCTGGGGTTGCTGACCCTATTTAATGTGCTCCGTTAGCATAAATGTTGACCCAGGAGTATCATCTGTGACTCACAGACCCTAAACAGACATGAGTCCACTGGCAGGCGTAGACGTTGAAATATTACTCACAGATGTTTGTTCCTTCAACTGAAAGCAAGATCGGGCGTTGATTATCGATAATAGTATTCATCAGCACTAAGGCACTTGTGAGCGAATGAATACTGGAAGGGGAGCTGCGGACCAAAATTCAACACAGCACCTGGTATGTCACATGAGTGGTTGCCTTTTGGTTGAACTCAAAAACGAACCGAATAAAGTACCGGATATTTGGGCTGTAAATGCTGCTCTCGGTGGCAATTTGGTGTCTGTTTTTGCGGATAAACAAGTATAGCAAATCCACGAAGTTGAAAAATACATTGGGCAATCTTGAGATCTTTTAACAAGAGTTGCGCCTGAGTAACCGAATCTACGGTAGTTTCAGCCAGATAAGGGTAAGAGGTGGCAGAGCGGAGGTACTGTAGCTGAAGAGAACGAAAAACATGTTTGCCACCGGTTTCCCGGGATGGATAAAGCCCCCAATCATCTGCAAGTCGTCAGAACCCCGAAAAGTTGAATTAGAAATTCCCATCGCACCTGAACAAACGGCTGAATTACAAATTGAAGCCCGGTGATGGCATACAGAGAGCCGAAGAACACGATGGAAATCGTCCCCAGAAGCAGCGAAACGAATAAGCCCCACCTCAAGTATATTCAACGCCTATGCAGGTGTCCGAGTGATGGTACGCACCACGGAAGGGTCGAGTCTGTCTTGTAAATGATGACAAGGGCAACCATTATGGATATAAGTAATGTCGCGAAATACCTGCCCGTAGGTGCGTAACTAATTATGGTTATTAGAGTCGCATTGCTGGGTATCTCACCAACTGTTCGGGGCATCTGGATACTGGACAATGAAGATTGTTAATGCTATACGGGCAATTTCCAATGTGGGGCAAACCTTGAGCATTTCTCGGTAGTGTGGGTCTAGATTCGTATCCTCTTTAGGAGTGTGCCGCATTCCGTCGTCTTCCCAAAACTTCCAGTTAAAATCGGCCCAGGACTGCTTCAACGCAGTGGGTCTCATCCAGCCCCATGCTCCCCGAAGATCGTTTCTATTCCAGAGCAAAAGATGCGTGAATGTAGCAGCCATACCCTGAACGAGAGTAAGACCGTGGCATTACACACAAAGAAAGAAAATGACACTTGCCAAGTTGGTTGTGAGGAGCGCGATTACCCAAGTTGATGCATAAAAGGGCTGAAAGCCGGGTGAGAATCAATCGAGCGAGGATAAGAGGAACGCACCAAGCCTTGCTCTGCCAACAAAGTAGGATCGACTTCAAAGTTGTCGTTCAAGATCAGCAACTGCTTATACTCGCTGCAGTATACTTTTCAGGACAATCACGGGGCAGCTGTGATTTATCCTCGTACCTTCCATTGGCGTAGAAAAGCGTCTGAGACAGCTGGGGCCGGAATAAGCTTCAAGTGTAGTATGCCTGCACAGATAGAGAGTTTACGAATGGGAAAGACTTGGCATTCCAAATGTTGTTGTAGTACACGGAGCTGAACACGACCCTTCCCGCACGTTGAGAGTTAGCAATCTCGATACTACATGCAAGCTCCAGCCTTGACTCACAAACAAAGTAGGTACCCAAGGAGATTGGAAAACTGGGCTTTGAGAGGGATAGTCATCGGATTAACCCCTAGGAACCCACGGTGAATTCCGGGACTGGATAAGTCGGAACCGTACTTGCCAACTACGAAACTAAGCAAGGTATGTGGACCTCCAGCTGAAGAAACTCGCCTGAAATGTATTGCCAATCAAGGCATATGCTCAGAAATCCCATCCCTTCATTGCCGTTGGCTCCCCCAAAAATGCGGGTGAAATCAGGGGAACGAGGGTTCGCCAAACAGAAGACAGAAAATCCTGTCAGCAGCGGGAACATCCACTCGGGAAGAAGTTCCCAGAAAAAGACCCTGATGGTCTTCATCAATAACTGCTCCAAATGGAAGACGGGGAATACACAAATACACGGTAAATGCGATCCAGAACAACCGGAGTTTCTTTCTAGCACCCACTGCATCCCTGTACAGCGCGTCAAACATCGAAACTAAGGGAAGCACCCCGGGGTATAGCATTTTGGATGGGTATAGCAGTACGGCTGCACATAAGAATCAGGTCACACGTGTTGAGAAAGCGCTGAAAAGGGTGCGGCGTACGTCTGAAAAGGCCCCCGATGCCGTAGCCGGTGAGCTGACTCGCGAAGAGCAGAAAGATGGAGGCGCCGGTATTGGGAGTCTTCTGGTAGTAGAGCCTCTGAACCGCCAAAACCTCGGTCGCGAGAGCGGAGTTCGCCGCGGCACTGGCCATGATGACGATGAATGCGTTCTCCTTCTTGTTGAACGGATGCTAGAAGCTGATTCAGAAGTCGGAACGCAGAAAACTTGATTCACTTGCCGGATTGAGCCAGCGGAAGACACCTCCACTTGGAAGGACACTCTCCAACGCTTTCCCGAGAACAAAAGCGATGATGGCCAGGAACATAGTTGATACCAACACCGTTTGCTGCGAAACCGGTGGTCAGCATAGGGAAGATATCAGCAAGCAGACGGACCGGTTTGAAGAAGAATATTTCAGCTTGTGGGAGTAATAAGTTACTCAGTGATGTTGTTAGAAATTCAAGACCCACCCAGAACACCTCCAAACGCAGAGAGACCCAGACCGAGGATTAAAACGCGAAATGTCCAGGGATTCAAAGTCTCATCGTCGGTGACAGTGATAACATGAACCGCAACAGTTTCGTCTTCAAGCACCGGAAATTCTTCCGTGGAAGACTCTTGGGCGGTTTCGATATCGCTCCTGTAATCCTTCTCCAGGGGACTTGAAAGTACTTTTTCGTTGGACATGTTTTCGCTCCTAGGTCCGTCCGCCATGGATTTGGAAAGGGAAGAGCGGGAAGAGTGACAATTTCGTCTTTTCTATATAAGCAATTGGCCGTCCATGTTCTTCCGGTGGAATTAAGGATGTCCGGAGATACCATACCCTGGCCATCGTGCCCGCGAGGGCGAGAATAAACCACCAGGAACGCATATGTATCCATATTAGTCGAAATTGGTGCACTCGTGGTCAGTGGCATAGTAGCCCAAGTAATAATGATCACTACATACATAGAATAAATAAGCTGGGTTATAAAGGAACATCTCCCGGCGGCCTTGAAACACATCGACATATAGATGGTAAAACGACGGCCGCGGATATCCGAGAAAGTCGCAGATGATCGACTGCATGCTGGTGGGAAGTGATTGAGATTGAAGATAGACATCCGGAGAAGAAATATCTGATAGAGACTTGATAAAGTGGAGCCGCAACAATGCCGGTGGGACCAGTCTCCTGCAGATAGAAGTCACGAAAGAGATACCCACGAGTTAGACTCGTAACCAGTCTGCCTATGATGTGGCAAGCACTTTGCCGTAGCCAGAATGGCACAGAATAAATTTGCTCTCAATTGTTGATGCGGACAAAGGAGGGGCGGGGGGACTATTTAAAAAATAGGCCATCTTTCTAGAGCTTGATAATGATTTGATCGTGGATACAGTCATTAACAGGTCGGAAGCGCAACGCAACGTAGAAGCGTAACGGTAGAAATTACGTACCTTTAAGGCTTCCGACAAGCTCAGAAATTTATGTGAATATAGTACAGCATTCTATCTCCCTGCAGACGAAAGGACCTTCCCGAAAAACTCCTGTGAAGCCGTCAAAAATGCAATGTTTGTCGCCGCATTTCGGGGCCTTTGATCCTCGGAACTCCCAGATCATTCCTTTTTTCCATGTTCGCGGTGCTGGCAGATGTCAATTTCGTTGCGTTGGGGGGTTTTCAGCATGGCAGATACATATGTCAAGCCCCCAAAAAGCATGCCTTCAGGACTACAATTGATCCTGTTGAAGTGTTGCGCTTCTATGTTACTGTATAATTACAATTCGACCGGGGGTGTGACGCGTGACCCAAATTTCCAGTTCGACCATTCGACCACGGCCCAAATTTCGCGTGACAGAACCAAAATTTTCGACCCCCGGAACGAAAATTTTCATATTTACGTGTCGCAGAGGTGATTTTGCCGCATTCGACCAAGGGGAGGGTTACGCGTGACAAAAAACCAACATTCTCCGGGTGCGTGATGCGTGACGGTCGAATTGAATTTAATTATACAGTATTCGGGGATAATTGGGGTGCTGGAAAGATTTGGCCCGTTCTCGACAACTACTCAACTTTGACAATCGGGGTAAATTTTACCATGGACTAGACATTAATCCGGTCCAGAATACAGTTTGTGCCCAGAAATTTGAGTGAGATCTGCCTGAGATATCCGTCAAACAATCTGAGCATTGCTCTTCCCTGTTAATAACTGTACTTCGGACGATGCACCCCAATTTGCAGTTTGAACATGCAATGTGAAGATGCCCAGAATTCTACTTGGTGAATAGCTCTGGTATGTATTCTCTACTAGCAGACTAGTGATGCTGCAACTTTATCTTATTCAACCACCCACGTGACATGTTCAATTTGTCCTGCCCTGCTGGCACTGCCACGTCATTTTTCCGCAGGACCTGAAGCAGCCAGGCTGTGAACTGTACTACTAGAAAAGGAAGAGGAGGATTTACGAGACACGGCGGCACGACACATTATGAACGCGCGGCACATCTGCTCAATATGCCGCCTTTGGTTCAGAATGTGCCGTTTGATTCTAAATTTGAACTGCCGACAATGTCGCCGTTCCTCACGAGTCCCTTCAACAGCATTACAAGATAGCTGAGCCTAAATCTAACCGCTAAACCAAACCTCTAATCTCCAACCTCTAACCATTCACCCAAGCCGCTAACCGCTAACCGCTAACCAATCATTAACCCAAACCGTAAACGTGCCGTGTACGAGCTTATATTTGGTCTATGCACTGGGGATTCCCATGGATGTGCCGTCTTCTCAATGTTTCGTGTGTGCGTCTACTAGTACTTATCCTGCTCCGAGGCTTATCAGTCAAGTAGTAGTATCGATGTCGGAGTTTGAAAATAGCGATCCGAATTCACATCATTCATCACTCCATCACTCCCCCTTGACTGGCGCGCTCAAGGCACTTATCCGCGCGGCTTGGATCTGCGCAAGCCGTAGGACACACCGGAGCTTCCCACCCCTGGACTTAAAAACCGCTCACCTCTTCTCAGGTGCTGGAATCCTACATTACTGTCCCTTTCGACTCTCACCTTGCTCTTATCCGTGTTGCTGTACTATTCAGACCAAGTGTTCACAAATGTTGAAATTTTCGATCACCGAGATGGCCGATAAATTTTCTTTTGATTTGTCGTGATTTTTAGAAGCCTTGAAAAAATTGGCTGTTACCGTTACGTGAACACTTGGTCTGAATAGTACAGTATTGCGAGTGCGACCTGTAATTCTGTGGAGAATGCCACTGACCTTCTCCAAAGGTTCTCGCCCTCGAGGCAGTGGAACAAGAGGTTCGGGTCTATACCGTCGGACTTCCAGGTCCGCAGACTTTCCCTCATGCAGCGCGCAAGCTGACCTTGAGATTATTCAGGCTTAGGCATTATGTCGCCTTACAAATTCCGTCTTCTCCTGCGCTCGACGAAATGTGCAGCGACCTTTAAAACTGTACGGAGAAGTTTTCATTCGCTCGCGGGCGACTAACACGGGTGTTTCATCTAGCCGGAGGAGGAGTTGTATTTTAACCGCCATGGTCCCATTAAGCCGGTATTCCCGACTGGCGAACCATGAAACCGTGCGCATTGAGGACGATCATCGTTTCTATCTTCCACAACAAGATAATGAGATAAATGTAGTTCGCGCGGTGTAATGAGATTCATTCAAGTCGTTGATTGTGCAGCTCAGACATCTTTTTTGCCTCATTGCGAGACCAGGGTACAATGAATTAAAGGCTTCTGTCTGCTTCTCGTTTGGAGTCGCCGCCTTCATGCACGTTCTTTCCCGACGTCGCCTCCCCCATCTCACTTACTGATGTAAACGAGAAGTGTTTCGAGACCCCTATGTGAAAAACAGCGACGAATTCGAGCAAGGGAATTTGAGGGGCACAGTGGAAAGGTCCGACCCGAGGACACGAACACAAGTGTTCTGGTGGTAAAGACAGCGTTCTTTCATCTCTCGACCGTTCGATTCAATTCCGATTTTCAGTTCGGTTCGTAATCGGCGCGCTTCAGAAGCTTACTCAACGCCTCCTCAGACAACCAAAGGCACCGCCTGTCTCGTTGCCTGCCCCCGCCAGCTGTCCGCGTCGATGAACTTGGACGCCCCGCCCCTCCGCGAACTACTGCGCTCCGCGATGCGCCCGCCAGGCCGCCGCCGCGGCGCCACAGCCGGCACCACCCCAACATTGCTATCCTGCAGCTCGTCCGGGCTGGTTTTGCGCTGCACGTACTCGCGCGAGCGCTTTGCCACTTGTTCAGCGTGATCGCAGCGGTGAACTCCTGCCCGTGCAACGCGTTGTGCACGGACGCGGACACCTGCGCGGCGAGCGGAGACTGCGCGAGGTGCATCAGCTCCGCCGGGGTGCAGATCGGCACTACGTGTGTGTGTGAGGTTTTTGGCGCGGCGACATATGCGGGGCGATTCACAGGCGCTGTTGGATTCTCTGTGCACCGGGATGTATACGCCCGAGTTCGAAGTTGCCGAGGACGAGGGCGAGGGCGAGGACGCCGTCGACGCGGGGGCCGATGCGGGGGCGGCGGCAATGGTAATTGGCACCGAGGGCGACATTAAGCGAGGTACGAGCTTTTTTTGTTGAAGCGTCTAGACTAGGCCGACATCACAGGCTGACGAGTGCTCGCCGAGCAGTGCGTTATAGTCAGGTTGGGATGTTGCAAATCTATGCATATGCTGGTACAATGTTTTACTAGTACGTGTAATGTCTGTGCACCGTACTGCATACAATTAAAGAAAAAGGATAACTTGAACTTGAAAACCCGATACTTTTCTGGCTCAAAGTTATTCACTGTATTCACTCGAAAAACTTGCGGAACCGGGGGATGCACGACTGCTAGCGGTAGTCTGGGAAACGACGGCAAAGAACGATATCGTGAAGGCCGCGCAGAGTGAGCGGCGGGCGACTAACTAAGCACTCTTAGAATTCCGCCGCACCCCTGTGTCCAAATTAGGTGATTTTGAGGAATGCGGCCATCAAGCCTTGATCAATGGTTTGCCGGCTATACTGCAGGAGAGGACCAAGGGAGGACGGTAGGGACAATTGCTAACTAAGTAGACGCGGCTGCCCGAGAAGTACCGCCGGCCCGCCATCGGGAGTGATCCGGAGGGTGTCAAAACCTTGATGAGTTGATCTTGAGTTGATCCCTGCCTCTTGCCTCTTGAGTCTTGGCCCTTCGTTGCCTTCGAAGTATCCGTGAATCATCGGGTCTTGGTTTCGCCCCCGCGTCAGATCCAGCCAGTTTCTCCCGGTCCCAAATGTCCGCAATCGCGCTTGACCTGGTACATACTAGGCCATGTCATCTAATACTCGCCGCCGACGCGAGCAGCGAGGCTGATTTGTGTTCCGCATGCCCTATCCCCGCGCTACTGGCTCCTCCGCGGCCTCCACCCCCGGATTCACTTGACAGAGCAAGCTTGGAGCAAGCTGTGGCGTTGGAGCCGAGTCGCACCCTGACCATAGACGAGTAGTAGGAGGCGTCCAGTCGTAAAAGCACGCCATACGCCAGAAGGCTGATTGTGGCTTGTTCCCGTTCCCCTCGCACCAAATGTCGGTGTACTCCTCAAGTGGCAGCTTTGCTGCACCGGCGGACTCTCTGACGGTCCCAGAATTTATGCTCGACAACCCATTTTTGCAACCCGACTCAATCGATCCTTCCAAACCGGACTGGGTCTGCTTGATTGACGATACGACTGACCATCGAATGCGCTTCAGCGAAGTCGGCCGCCGATGTATGATTTTTGCAACGTCGTTGACCCATTATATAGGTGCGCTCCAGGGTGGGTTACCTATGTGCTGCCCTCCATGAGCAGGGACAAATCAGTGAGTTACTGCTCGATTTTGAGAACGGCAACCTGACTGGAAATTGTTCTCAGATTCCGGTGACATTGGTAGGCCTTCGCAGCGCACACCACCTCGTCGTATCCTGATTCGTTCGCAGTGGCTTTAATCAGTAGCAACGACATAGGTACACTCCAGCTCCGCGATCCAAGCGCTCATTGTATATCTCTCGCAGATTATCCCATCTGTTGTTGGGCTGCCCACCGTCTCGGGGGGATCATCGCGTATGTATATATGACCGACATCATGTTCCTCAGCCTTCACCTCACACCCCAGTCCTATGAACTCAGTCATGACGGTAGACGAGATGGGTATCTCGTTTCCGAGTTCCCGGCATATTTAAATGCTCATGCTCTTCACATCAAGCGCATCTATTTAGACTCGTGAGCCCGGCGGTTATAATCGTTCAAAACGAATCAGGGGCACTTGTCAAGGATGCAGCGAAGCGCGCAGGGTTATCTAAATATCGTACGATTATGATGGATGCTAACGTGGGATCGGAGTACCCCACGCTTGACTCCTTAGTTGCATACGGGAAAACCCTTCCGCCGTTTTCTCAACCGGCTCTATCCCCGGGTGAGGCAAAGACGAAAGTCGCGTTCATGGGTGTATCGTCCGGGACAACGGGACTACCCAAGGAAAGTGCATACAACTAAGTAGTGCAATCGAGACATGATCCTGGCTCCAAACTTCACAGGCCGTCTGCATTTCCCACTACAATGTCATCGTCAACATATTACAAACAGAAGCGTTCAACCAAGTATATGACCCTCAACTAGAATGGGCAGAGAAGCGATATAGGCCTGGGGATGTATGTTCTGGAGGTCAGAAATTCCACTCTCACCTTCCCTCGGCTGACCACCGATTCATAGTTTTGCCTATGTACCGTCAGCCCAACCGTTTTCTTTCTACCGATTCGATGTTGAACCGAGACCGCCAGATGTGTACGGACTTGTTGTGAACGTTAGGCCGTTCTATTCTGGACTAGAACTCTACTGAATTGAGTTTTTAGCTTCACTTTATTTTTTACGCGCGGGTGGGTCAAGCCATCGCTTTCTTATCTCGAATCTGATGGTTTAGATGACGTTGGTGGTCACAAAACATTTCAAGTTCGAGAAAATGCTTGACAGTATTGCACGTTATCGAATAACGAACCTGATGTGAGTATTGCCTGCTACTATATCGTCAAGGCGCGCTATAGCAGGGACTAGGATTGTACCGCCACAGGCTCTTCTCATATGCAAGGTGCAACTCCGATGCAACTGTCGTTTATTACATTGGGTTTGACTGCGAACATCAAAGCATCCTGCTGTACAGCGCTACGACATATCCAGCATTCGAGCTTGCATGATTGGTGCAGCGCCGATCAGCGCCGAGCTTACCCAGAGTTTGCTACGTATGTTGCCAGGCATCCATCTAGGTCAGGGCTACGGTATCAATCGAGTTCTTTTCAAGTATCGTTGAATCGTTGACCAGCGAAGCACAGGGATGACTGAGACCTGTGGGACTGTGAGCATGGTTTGTTTTCTTTCTTCCTTCATTTCCGCAAATCGCTCACACTATCTCAAGTTCCCCGTTTCACCCAAGGTCGCTGTCTTGGGAAGCGGAGGAAAACTTGTGCCTGGCACTCTCGCCAAAGTGGTGAAGAGCGATGGGACACTGGGTTCGATCGGAGAACGCGGGGAATTATATATACAAGGCCCTCAAGTGACGTTGGGGTACTATAAGAATACGGAAGGGTATGTTTCTTCTTGAACGCCTAACCGAACGACTCGCCCACTCCTCGGCAATAGCAACGATGCAAGCTATACCGATAGGTAGGTTCCTCTACAAAGTAAGTCCTCCTTGACTCATGCACCGCAGATGGCTGCGTACGGGCGACGAGGTACTTGTGCATTATGTTTGACAGCGAATTTTAACCACTCTCCTAGGCCTGTTTCGATGAAGACGGGAATCTCTTCATTGTCGACCGAATTAAGGTGATTCAAAATATCTGCCTACGGCCCCCAACTCATACTGGTTGTGCGCAGGAATTGATCAAGGTGAAAGGCTTCCAAGTCGCGCCTGCCGAGCTTGAAGGCCATCTCTTGGATCATGCCCATGTCGCGGATGCAGCGGTCATTGGAGTTCCGGACGACTTTTCCGGGGAGCTTCCTTTCGCTTTCATTCTTCTGAAGCCGCATATTGCTTCCGAGGCCAAGGACGATGCTCAAGCCCTGGAGAAGGTCAAAGATAGCATTTTCAAGGTGAGGTCTTTGATACATCGAACATGTGCTTGGCCTCACCGTAAAACTTTAGCATGTCTCGGCAACGAAGTCTCCGTACAAATGGCTCAAAGGCGGAATCGAATTTGTCGAAGTTATTCCGAAGAGCCCCAGCGGGAAAATTCTGCGCCGTTTATTGCGGGAGCAACTAGCCGTCTCGCGAGCCAAACTGTTGTTGCCGCCGGAAGATGCGACGCCGCATCTGTTCTTATAAGTATATGTCTGGATGTATTTTCTGCGTATTCTTAGCATCTTCCACCCGATTCCCCATCTTCTCCGCAAAGTCTGTAGATCTGGCGGATCAACTTGAAGTAGTTTCCGTTGTAATAGCGCTACGGCTACTATCCCGACGTTTCTCGGTGGGACCCACCGGTCATTGTTCTCCGGAGCAAGTGTACATAGAATATCAATATCACCTCTGTTGGTTGGATCCGAAATGAAACTGTTCAAAGTCGCGTGCCCGGTGACCGCCACAACTTTTCCCCTCGTAGAATTGCCCATGCTTCAATCGGGGTATGTTTAACGGTGTTACTCATCCGCTTCGAACTAGAGAGCTCCGACTATGTCGGAAGAGACCTTGCTTGACAAAACAAAATTGAGGAGAAAAATTGTCCCTTTTGACTTTGCCAGCTCCTGCTCGCGCTCCCGGAAAGAACTTAAACAATAGGCACAGCGGGAATGCGGAGATTTCAGGGCAGCCGGAAATGTTTCTGAAATATATAATTTAAGTATCAACTTCAGAGGGTCTGAAAACGTACCCGAAACTTCAAGTTTCCGCGCGACCCAAGTTGAAGCCGAAATTACTCGATTTCGGTATGTTTTCGGCATGCCTGAATTTTTTAATTTCGGACGCCATTTAGGTTCAGCTGAAGCTGCTTCTGAAGCTATAGGTTTCAGTAGCAGTTTCAGCATGCCCTAAACTTATTGTTGTGCGTAAACTTGAAGTTTCGGGCATATTTTCAGGCCCACTGAAGTTGATCCCTAAATTATGCATTTCAGAAACATTTCCGGCTGCCCTGAAATCTCCGCATTTCCGCTGTGAGGAGGGTTGATATTCTTATCCTGACAGTCGGTAATGTGTAACAGCCGTTAAACAGCCGCGGATTTACCCACCATATAAAACGCGCTTCGATTATGAGGGTGGAGAGACCTTGCAAGCAAGGTAATCTCCGTCCTCGACAGTCAACCTCCGCACGTCCACTGGCAGGCGTGTACGCAGCTCCCGCCGTGCTGCCATTCTTTTTATGTTAAATACAGTATCGCTCTCGGACCGGAGCTGCACCCTCTTTAATGTTTCTTACATATTGGCTCCTATTCGGCCCGAAATCGTGTCAAACGTAACGTGTCCTGGGTCAAAAACGAAATGCTGACGAGCGTGAGAGCAGCGCAACGCACGCACACAGAGCGTCGCTCTGTCAGGCCATAAACAGGATGGCGAAGGCCCTTATTAATGACGTTCCTCACCGACGCTCTCACCCCGCGCTGCTTCCACACAATGCGCACTGAACTCGCGAGCCATCCACGTTCTTCTCATCTCCGCGCCTCGTTGCGCGTCGCGGCCTTGGCTCTTCGTCGTTCGTTTGCTTCAGAGTCCCTTCGATTGATTTCGACGTGCTTCAAATGGCAGTCCCGTGAAAGGGCACCGTCCTACGCGCGCGGATCGCGCTGGGATTGCACTTCTGGATCACTCGCTCGCTTCCCTTAATTTATCTGGCATCGTGCTGCGTCCCGATTATATTCCCGTACAAATACTAGTGATGCGATTAAGAAGCGAGGAACGTCAAAGGAACGTACCGATTCGGACGAACGGGTTGAAACTTGAAACTTTGCTAGCCAGCCTAGCCTTGCGGCGCGGCCTACAGCAGCGAAGTTTCTGGGGAGTACTGAGTAGTAGTCGGCTGATGGCTTGACATTCAAGCTAGTCATTGTTGAGCCTGTCGCGATTTGAGATGGAAAACGGGCTCCGGCTCCGCTTCACACTGGCTCACCTTACATAACGTTCAATTCCCAATTCGGCAATGCCATCAGTGTCATCACTGATTTCCGGGCAGGCCCGGGGTTGCCGACGGCCGCTTTTCATTGACCACTGTGATGACGGCTCGAACCATTCGCCCGACTTCGCTGCTCTTAACATGGCGAACTCTGTCGGACGACTGGAAGGGAGCCAATGCCATGTAAGCTGTCCAAATACCTGCCTGTACTCCATCCGATCTGGCCAACTTTCTTAGTCGCAGCTGTAGCGCTGGGACTTCGGACCCCTCGAGAAGCGTTCCCCTTCTTTCCCTCGACTCCTCGGTCTAGACGATTACGAAAGATAATGGAACGGCTGACCCGGATCTCGAAGCGGTATCGGGACGAAGATGCTGTTACGTGGTACAAGTCCCCGCCAACGTGCAGAAATCCAAACGACGTGTACTTTCAATCTCATGCCGAGCAACCCTTCCTCTTTCCACATCGCATCCACTGGAATGTCGAAGAGCCCAGAGTACCACCCGCTCATTAGCGATCCATCTGAAGAGTTCGATGATGTCTCCCTACCAGTGAAGCCTGTGTGGACATCCAAGTTCTCTCCCAGTGTTTTTATCGGACTCCTCGCGGCTGAAACTGCTGTACTCGCGATCGCTCTCTTTTTTATCTTCTCGCGGGCTCCTCACGGGATCGTTACTGTCCCTCTCGACTCTCACCGTGTTCTTTATTGTGAGTGCGCCCTGCAATTCATTGGAGAATGCCGCTGACCTTCTCCAAAAGCTCCGGCCCTTGAGGCCGTGGAACACGAGGTTCGGGTATATACTGTCGGACTTCCAGGTCCGTAGACTCTCTCTCATGCAGCGCGCAAACTAACCTCGAAATTATTTAGGCTTAGGTATTATGTCGCCTTACCAAATTCCGTCTTCTCCTGCGCTCGACGAAATGTGGAGCGACCTTTACAACTGTACGGAGACGCTTTTATTTGCTCGTGGGCGACTAACACAGTGTTCCATCTAGCCGGTATCTCTAAGATTACAAAAGAAGAAGCGACTAGACTGCCAAACAAGACCCACGCGATCCCCGGAGACGACAGCAACTACGTGCGCGGCCACATTTTCTCGCCGAATACTGTATAACTCCATGCTATGAAGGTCGTCACATTGGATGTGTTCCATTCTCTCCACTGTCTGGTACGTTCATTGCGCCAAAGCCCCAAACTCTATAATCTGATTCGCAGTAGAACAAGATCAGGATGGCGGTCCGTAGGACCTCAGCTCGCGAGTGCACAGCTAACTTTTCCCCCCAGCTCGACCCCGACTATTATCCAGACTGGCGAACTTCTACCAACCGCAATTCGAGTACCCCCGTGAGAAAGGCGACAGAACATATCTGTAAACTGCTCCCTTATTTCACCCATTCCGAAACTGACAGCTATGTTCCCTAGCCCACTGCGTGGACTGGCTTCGCCAGTCCCTAATGTGCGCCGGTGATACCAGCACAATTGTGTAAGACTTCCTACTCTTTTGTTACGAAACGTCGTTGATCGTCTTGTCTTAGATGGCAGTGGAACGACTCGCGAAACCGCACCGAGGCGACGATGGCCACCGCCCACACTTGCCGCAAGTTCGACAAACTGCAGGAATGGGCGGAGGAGCGCATGCTGAAAATCGATTACGATGAGACTGTGCACATTGAGGACGACATCGTCATTCCCATCTTCCACAACGAGATCTGAAGCTACATTGTCGTGCTTGGATGTAGCCCGATGTTGGTCTAGACAATGAGAGAAATGCAGTTCGTACAGTCACTAGTACAGTGTAAAGAGATTGGTTTTAAGTCATTGATTGTCACACTTAGACTTCGTCGGCATCTATTGCGGGAACAATGAGAGCTTCTGGCCTCCTTTTCGTTCGTCCGCGGCCCTTGCACATCCCATTCCGATGTCCAGACGCCGCCTTCGCCATCGCACTTACTGATGGAACCGAGAAGTGTTTCAAGACCCCTAGCTACAATATAGAAGCGTGGCGATTTCGGACAAGGGACACGATTTATAAGAGCATGGAGGCAAGTGTTGTTCTAGTGGTAAAGATGTAAATATGACGTTCGAACTCACTTCCCTTGAAGCGCTTCGGCTTCAGCTGCGTTCGATTTCCTCGGGTATCCGCATACGACCGCACTCCTCCGCCCTCGCCACTCCATATCCCCCCCGATCTTTGTGTAGCTCACACAAGGGCTATAAACCACTTCCCGGGGCATTAGTTGGAAAGTTTGATGACTCTTAGAAGCCCGAATGGTGGCGGCGGCGGTTGAGCGAGAAGCGGTGTCCGACAAATTTTCCGTCATCTCTCTTTTCTAGACTGCTCGATTCACCCCGATTCTCAGTTCGGTTCGTAATTGGCATGCTTCAGAAGCTTCTCCTACCTCCCTATCCTATCGCCCAATCGGAAAGTGCCACACCGTGGCGCGCTCGCAGTGAAGACTTACGGAGGGGTTCGTATCTGACCGTATAAAGGACCAGCTGGACGAGAGCGATAATTAGAGTCCTCCCTCTGCCGATTTTATATCTCCCAGCACAAAATGTTGAACACCAAGCTCTCCGCTCTTCTTGCTTTGACTCTCGCGGCCATCGCAGTCGCTCGTCCTCTCGCTCGCACGACTGCGGCTGCGCAAGGGGCGGCCTCCGCTGCGCCGGTAAGCCAGCGCCGTTTCCATGATAATCTGTTAACAATTATTCCCCAAGGTCGACGCTGTCTTTGACTACCGCAGAGAGGCCCCCGCTGCGCCGGTAGGCCAGCGCCGTTTCCATAATCCTCTGTTAAAAATTGTTCTCCAAGGTCGACGCTGTCTTTGACTATCGCAGAGAGACCCCCGCTGCGCCGGTAAGCCAGCGCCGTTTCCATAACCATCTGTTAACAATTCTTATCCAAGGTCGACGCTGTCTTTGAGTATCGCAGGGAGGCCCCCGCTGCGCCGGTAAGCAAGCGCCATTTAAATAATCCTCTGTTGAAAATTGTTCTCCAAGGTCGACGCTGTCTTTGAGTATCGCAGGGAGGCTCCCGCTGCGCCGGTAAGCCAGCGCCATTTCCATAATCATCTGTTAATAACTGTTTTCCAAGGTCGACGCTGTCTTTGACTATCGCAGAGAGGCCCCCGCTTCGCCGGTAAGCCAGCGCCGTTTCCATAATCATCTGTTAACAATTCTTCTCCAAGGTCGACGCTTCCTTTACCTACAAGCGAGGCGAGAACGAAGAGGCCCCCGTAAGCCCACCGCCATTTCTGTAAAATCGTCTGTTGACCTTGGTTCGCAGGTCGACGCTGTTTTTACCTACAAGCGGGGCGAGAACAAGGAGGCCCCCGTAAGCCCACCGCCATTTCTGTAAAATCTTCTGTTGACCTTGGTTCGCAGGTCGACGCTATTTTTACCTACAAGCGGGGCGAGAACAAGGAGGCCCCCGTAAGCCCACCGCCATTTCTGTAAAATCTTCTGTTGACCTTGGTTCGCAGGTCGACGCTATTTTTACCTACAAGCGGGGCGAGAACAAGGAGGTCCCCGTAAGCCCACCGCCATTTCTGTAAAATCTTCTGTTGACATTGGTTCACAGGTCGACGCTTCCTTTGCCTACAAGCGGCGCGAGAACAAGGAGGCTCCCGTAAGCCCACCGCCATTTCTGTAAAATCTTCTGTTGACATTGGTTCACAGGTCGACGCTTCCTTTGCCTACAAGCGGCGCGAGAACAAGGAGGCCCCCGTAAGCCCACCGCCATTTCTGTAAAATCGTCTGTTGACCTTGGCTCACACTGGCAGGTCGACGCTTCCTTTGTCTACAAGCGGCGCGAGAACAAGGAGGCCCCCGTAAGCCTACCGCTATTTCACAGAATCACCTGTTGACATTGGTCCGAAGGTGGACGCTCATTTCGGCGGCTATACCGACCGCAGCGTAAGCCCCCCGCTACTTCCGTCAAATCATCTGTTGACATCGGTTCGAAGGTGGACTCTTCGTTCGCTGACTATCCCCAGGCGGTAAGCCCACCACCATTCTATGAACCAACTCTTGACATTGGTTCGAAGGTGGACTCTCATTTCGGCGGCTATACCGACCGTAGGGCCATCAAGGAGGCCCCCGCTGCCGATGCCGTAAGCCCAACGCTATTCTGTGAAATTGTTCGTTGAAATCGGTCCGAAGGTGGACGCTCATTTCGGCGGCTATACCGACCGCAGCGTAAGCCTCCGCTACTTCCGTCAGATTATCTGTTGACATTGCTTCGAAGGTGGACTCTTCGTTCGCGGACTATCCCAATGCGGTACTAAGCCCACCGCCCTTCTGTGAATCATCTGTTGACATTGGTTCAAAGGTGGATTCTTCGTTCTCGGGCTATACCGACCGGGCCATCAAGGAGGCCCCCGCTGCCGTAAGCCCAACGCTATTCTGTGAAATTGTTCGTTGAAACCGGTCCGAAGGTGGACGCTCATTTCGGCGGCTATACCGACCGCCGCAGCGTAAGCCCCGCTACTTCCGTCAAATCATCTGTTGACATCGGTTCGAAGGTGGACTCTTCGTTCGCGGACTATCCCACTGCGGTACTAAGCCCACCGCCCTTCTGTGAATCATCTGTTGACATTAGTTCAAAGGTGGATTCTTCGTTCTCGGGCTATACCGACCGGGCCATCAAGGAGGTCCCCGCTGCCGATGCCGTAAGCCCAACGCTATTCTGTGAAATTGTTCGTTGAAATCGGTCCGAAGGTGGACGCTCATTTCGGCGGCTATACCGACCGCCGCAGCGTAAGCCCCCGCTACTTCCGTCAAATCATCTGTTGACATCGGTTCGAAGGTGGACTCTTCGTTCGCTGACTATCCCCAGGCGGTAAGCCCACCGCCATTCTGTGAACCAACTCTTGACATTGGTTCGAAGGTGGACTCTCATTTCGGCGGCTATACCGACCGTAGGGCCATCAAGGAGGCCCCCGCTGCCGATGCCGTAAGCCCAACGCTATTCTGTGAAATTGTTCGTTGAAATCGGTCCGAAGGTGGACGCTCATTTCGGCGGCTATACCGACCGCAACGTAAGCCCCCCGCTACTTCCGTCAAATTATAATATCTGTTGACATTGGTTCGAAGGTGGACTCTTCGTTCGCTGACTATCCCACTGCGAAGGCCTGAGTCTGTCCCTGCCGCTCGGGCGAGGCGTCGCAGCTGGTGAGTCTCTATTTCTCCAATTTCATAAGTCTCACGATTTGCTCTCAGCTATCTCCTGAGTAGAATCGTCGGACGTTGCTATTGTTTCTCTAAAGCTGTTTGTTTGCTATCTCGATCTCATATATGAAGTGTTTTTAGTTGGGCGGGTTCAACACCCACCAAAATGTGATGAAATATACGAATGTCGTACATTCCCAACGGTGTTTTCAGCTTAGCACAGAAATTACAGCTATCCGGGCATCCGGCGTTGAGTCTGAAGTTGGTCATTTCTTTTGGCAGTCCGTGCTGAACTTCGCTATCGGTGAAGTTTGAACTCATTCTTTCCTAACTGTACACGGTCAAACGTTGAACATTGTCGGATATGCGCGAGTTCTATTACCTTTTACGTCGAACTGGAAAATCAAAGCAGATCAGGAGAAGCGATGGGTTTTGACAGAATGCCATCTGGTTGCGGTCGAGTTCCGTGCGAGTGTCTTGGCGGCGTGGGATAGGGGCTCCTAACAGAAGTCGAGTCGAAAATCTGGCCACATTGCCATCAGATAATGAAGATAAGATAATGAGGGGCGAGATCAGAAAATGATTGGCAGTCACAGCCGCGGGCTTCAACGACCCAAAATTCTTGGAACCTGAAAAGGGCTGGTAAAATAGGGTCTAATTGACCCTAATTGACCTACTTGACCCAGTTTTTGAAGTGGGAATCCTCGGTGTCAGGCCTCCTCGAACGACTATTATTGAGGCCTTCCGCATCGTTCTTTCAGAGTTTGTTGGTTTGGGTTTGGGTAGGAATTTTCAGTAAATTGGACGTGCCGGGTGGTCCGAGACAGAAGTTTGACAAGATCATGTTGAAATTGAGGTCAATTTGAGCGTAATCTCGGTCTGAAGTGTTTATTTGGTGCCAAAAAACGAGAATTTTGGTCCCGGGAGCGTCTCCCGGGCCACTGGGAGCCCAGGTTTGAATTTTGAGGTAAATTAGCATGATTACAGCTAACGGCAGTACCGAAGGCGCGAACGAAAATTTCCCGTTTGGGATGTTTTCGAAGAATTACCCCGAACTCGGTCGGTTCTCAACAGATTGGGATAAAAGTTAGATAGGTCTGCTGGGATAATTCATTTGCAATTACTGATAGAAATAAAGCAGTCAATATGAATCATATTGGGTCACCGAGGTTTTCAGCCGGTTTCGGCAATTAATGAAGTCTAGCGATGTCCAAGCTTGTTCAATTCACCCAGTTCTTTGCGAGGGAGCACTCAGAAATGTCCGGGTGTGTATCATAAGCCCAGAAATCAAAATGTTCTAATTCTGTTGGTTTATTCAATTCTCACAATATTTCTCAGACCCACTCGACTGCGAAGTCATTGTAAGCAGCGTAGAATGGCTCAACCGCACTTCTGGCTCTATGACATGCTTATAAATGTTTGTAAGTACTCACTTGCAAAAAACTAGGGTGCTGGCTTATGCATGGACCTCACTAAACTTCATTCATTGCCGAAACCAGCTGAAAACCTAGGTGACCCAATACGATTCATATTGACTGCTTTATTTCCATCAGTAATTGCAATTGAATTATCCCAGCAGACCTATCCAACTTTTATCCCAATCTGTTGAGAACTGACCGAGTTCTGGGTAATTCTTCGAAAATAGCATCCCAAACAGATTTTTTTTTATTCGCGCCTTCGGTACTGCCATTAGCTGTAAATAGGTCAAATAGACCCTGGCTGAGACCTCCAGGTAATTTACCTCGGTCAAGCAGCTCTCCGGGCTATTTCCCGCCACACTAACTCTAAAAAACAGGAGATATCCCTTGGGCATCAAGCAAGGGGTACTCACCCTTAAAATTTGCTACACAGGGTCGGAAAATTGAATTAAGGCCCGTCATGGACCCTCCCTCCCTGTTACGTAATCGCCCAATTGGGTAATTCCGCCTTTGTCGATGTTTGTCTGTCTAAGCGTGGACACAAAGTGTGGCCCTGGTGTTATGTCCTGGCAAGTATTTGAAACATTTTTCTTTCAAATACTCAGGTAGACACGGGTTGAGTACAGTAGGGTGGCTTTGTTATATATGAGTTGTGTCGTTGATTGGTTAAGTGAATTAGCTCCAGTTTTTTGACATCATTTTAAGGTCGCAGGTTCAACTTAGCCGCAAGTCTGTCCTTTTTTGCTTCACACTTCCCGATCACATTGCCCTTTGTCAGTCTGTTCTCCTCACCATTGCTCTCTTCTTTGAATAAACTACTATGTCCTGCAGAGGAACACTGTCAACATGGAGATCTAAGTACCACTTGAATACAATGTCAAGGCCACCATCTTTGCTGTCTGACACCATCAACAATATCAAGGTGAAGATCCAAGACAAGGAAGGCATCCCTCCTGACCAGCAGCACCTGATCTTTGCCAGGAAGCAGCTCGAGGACGGCCATACCCTTTCTGACTACAAAATTCAGAAGGAGTCGACCCTGCACCTTGGTATGTGGCTGTCTGTGTTTTTCATTCTGTGTGCTTATCTTGTATTCAGTCCTCTGTCTTCGTGGTGGCATGCAGATCTTTGTCAAGACCCTCATGGGGCAGGATGATCACTCTCGAGGTCGAGCCGCCTTGACATGAGTCGTCTGACACCATTGACAATGTCAAGGCGACAAGGAGGGAATTCCCCCAGACCAGCAGCACCTCATCTTTGCCGGTGTGAGCTATCACGTTGTGATCGCCCCGGAATATGGAAAGGGAAACATGAAAGGGGCATGCCGACCACCGCAGCTGGGGAAAAACATAAACAACATTCCAATTATACCGCATAACCAACCACCAACAATAAAAATGGCAAAGGTCCTAAACAACTGCACACATGAATCAAACGCGCATGTTTGGATTATGTAAACATAATTTCGACGACATACCAACTATGCCACGCAGGCGACGCAAGGTCTCAGAGCACAGGGACAAAATAAGACACATTCCGAGCACCAATACATTGAATCTACAAGCAGACCAAGCACCTTTTACTCGACACCGAGCTGTGGTGGGCTACTATCTGTAGGAAGGCTAAAAGAAATCAGCAGCCAGAGGCAAGAGAAGGTCCTACAAGTAGCCGGGAAACGCGGATTGCCAAGCCACTCGCAGGAAGGCTACGGCAGGAATCAAACCTGCGACATTCTGGTCCGGGCAGGCAGGCAATTTAACTGTTACACCACATAGCTGATAAAGAAAGGGAGGTAACAAAATACAGTTGGACAGAGGAAAGAGACACCGAGTGAGGAGGACATATACTGAACCGGGATATCTGGGCACCGAGCAACGGGAAGACCGTCTGAGCGCACAAATCCAGACACCGAGTGGGGAAACGTGTACTGAGCACAGGGAACGGGTCGCCGAGCAGGAAGAAGGGGCATTTGGGGATAGACTGAGCAGATATTACGAACGTTTGATGAGTAGGCACCGAGCGGAGAAGGAGCCAAGCAAGGAGGACTGTGGGAGGGCACAAGGGGGGGTAGCGCGAGAATGGGCGGCATTATCCGGGAAAGCAGGAAGGAGAGCCGGCTGCGGAATATGGGCAGTATAAATACAACCTGTACGCTGATAGAAAATCATCTCAGTTTTGGACCCACATCCTCTAAAGCTGTAAAAAGCTCAAAAGAACAACTCGGTCTCACCCAAAACGAACTGTTATCACCGGAAAACACTCTCTTGTTCCTCGGAGACACATTCCTTCCTACACCGAGCCGTCTGTCGGCAAGGTCAGGTTATCTTCAAAGCCTAGCTCTACACTTCCCTATCTGATCCAACTCTCTTTCTCGCTAAAAGAGGGTAGTTGAAAAACCCTCACACAAAGCAACGCAGCCAAGCTCGGCGTGTAGCCGCTAGCCTAGATCGGATTATTTTGCCCTCGGAAGGCAGATAGGAGAAGAAGAGAAGGAGACAATTTGGTTGGGACATTATTACGGAGAGGTTGAAAGAAGGGAGCACTCAGCCGAGGAACCAAGCTTGTTAAAACAACCTCCACCCAAGCTAAAAACAACCTACTCACTGAATACCTTCGGAGTCAGATTATACAACTAAGGAGGCCCTCTAAAACACATATTCCACCTTGGCGTCCTTGATTCGGAGCCAGCATCACACTCGATCATCCCTTCTTGACAGGCTGTAGAGCTCGGTCTGACAGTGCACGCTGAGAAGGCTGTTCTATTGCACTAAAACGCAGTGACCAGTTGTAAAATACATCTTCTTTACTGAAGAACCACACACCTCCTATATAAAAACCACACTCTGAATTAAATAAACCTAGCACCGAGATGCACTGTTCACAGTGACAGAAATATTCCCCCTAGAGGATGTACTATTCTAAACTAGCCCGGGTTACCACCTCGCTCGGCAGTTTACGAAACTGCAGTCCACATCACACCAGTAAGCAGCTCGAGGACGGCTGCACTCTCTCGGATTACAACATCTAGAAAGAATCTACCCTTCACCTCGTCCTTCGTCTTTGTGGCGGCACTTGATAAATGTATCTTTCTGTTTTTGTATCACATTATACTACACACACTGTACACATGCACCCCCACCTTCTCCATGCCGTTGCCTTCTTTCACTGCACCATGCTAGCGCTTCCGCCACCGGTCCTTGCCCAGGTTGATACTGGCCGCCACAGCCACCTCTTCGCCCGGCGCAGTGGCAAGGTCATGCATAGGGTCATGAGTAGTGTTCACCGGTCTTGCCCCGTTGTATCGCCCTGCAGCTTCATGTCGTTTGGCAAGGGGCCCGCAGTGGTGAGGTCACGGTTGCGATCGGGGGCGGCATACTCGGCAACACAGAGATGTTCCACGGCTGCAGGCATGCCTTTAAGGGCAAGTTGTCAATGAGGAGGGTGGTTTCTGGGCCGTGCAGGGGAGCAGGGGCGCCATGGAGTTGTTGTCCAGCGCTGATGCGGATGAAGAAGGGGGTTGCAGCAGGGAGGAGAGGGGGTTGGATGTGGGGGTGTACATGGCATGGGGGAGGGTGGACACAGAATTTTGAGGGCAGTGAAGAAGGCCCACGGTTTTGCGAGGTCTTTTGTCGTTTGTATCTTCTGGTCTGTGGGGGCTGTCGGTTATCAGTGCAATGAAATGGCTGCTTGGAATGACACACAGAATGCATCCCATCCGAGCCCACACCGCCTGCAGGATGGGCCTTTCCCTCACCCTCATTGGTGCTGAACACGTGCTCGACCATCTCGCAGATGTTGTGTGTCTGCGCGCTGCTCCACACCATGTGGTCGAGCCACTCATACACAGCGGGGTGCGCGATATATGCCACGAGGATGCAGGCATATGGGTGCAGATAGATCTTGCGCTGGCTGATGTATGAGCATGGGGAACACAGGAGGAGTGTGCTGTTGAGATCGAAAATGAGAAACTTGCACTGGTCCGGGAGTGCTGTCAGCTGTGGGCTGGAGAAGTGGTGAGGTGGCAAGGTATTCTGGGGAGGGTTCTGCAGGTGGTGGAGTAGGTGTTCGCTCCCTCGGAGGTTGAATCTTCATCACGCATGGGCAGCAGGTCTTCTTCTGTGATGCATCACATGAGGGTGTGCGGTTGCAGCACGAATGACCGCAAGGTCTGTCATTGCGTACATGGCAGGGGGGTGCAGTGCTGTAGGTGCAAACCAGACTAAGAGAAAGACAGCCCAAGCTGGATGTCAGTTAATGTGCAGTGTTCCTGTGGTGGATATAGATTACAAGGAGATCCAGGATCACCCCCAGATCCTGCAGAGACCGACACAAAGTACGGAATATAAAGAGCTTTTTGTTGAGAGATGAGCAGGAGAGGCTGAGTGAAAAGCTTGAGCTTTATGCAGTTTCTGGCATAGGATCTGTTCACAAGGCATTGGACGTGCTTCAGCAATGAGAGGGACGAGCTTGAGGCCAGAGGATGTCAAAGCATAGAGCTCACGCGAAGGTGGCTGTGTGACATAAGTCATGCCCTAAAAAGGCAAGCTAAGCCACCAGGGCCCAAAGTGTATTGTAGCCATTTAGACCAACTTTGGACCAAATATTAGCAAATTACCATGACCTGTCAACCTCTGCGCACTTTTTTTCGGGCCCTACCCCCTGCCTGTTCACGGCATTCCTCATTGCAGAACCATTCACCTGGAACATCAGTGTTTTTTATCCCAACACAGCACAGATGGAACTGGAGTTGCCATCAGAATCATAAGGAGCATCCGAAGAATTAAGGCACTCACCCGAGATTTGCATACTGGACCCCTGCACAACACTGTAGGTAGATTTCCTTCCATCTCGCAATCTGGGGCAGAGCAAACGAGCTCCTCATCCTCAGAAGCAATAACCGCCTGTTTAGTGCGCCTCCAGACATGCTAAGGCCTACGGGCAGAAGACTCATCATCTGGCATTGCCGGTGCCAGGGTCAGGTCCACGCTGGCAGCAGTGTCTGGACAGCGGCAGTGGCTGGGAGCTTGGCCTTGTGGGGGCCATTGTTTTCGTGAATTAAGAAGTTTTTGTCACTGCCATTGCCCAGGTTAATGTATCTGTTGCACACGGTGCAGAGGCACTGTTTCTAGTAGGTGTTATAATTAGATAACATAGATGAATGGAGCGGTGATAAGCCGGCCCTGTGACCAGCGGTGAAATCTTTCGATTTTGCTGTTCTAAGCAGGAGCTTTGTATAGAATAAGGGCTATATCACTCACTATGAGCTAGGATGAGGTCCGAGTTGCTAGCTAAGGATGAACGCATGTGCAAGTAGCTCTATTGCTTACTTGGGGATGACAGCCACCACAATGGGTCAGATTTGTCAAGTCAAGTACTAGTCTATTAGCTAAAGGTGTTCTTACCATCCTTAACCAAGGGATTGGGAACGACCTGCATGTATCCTATCAAGGACATACCAATGCACTCCATTCAGACTATGAGACTTACCAGGGGCATGTACGAGGGATCCAATAAGGTTGCGGAACGGCTCTAGATAATAGAACCGTGCGCAGCTCAATAGTCCGAACAATTCCGAAGATCCGATGATGCTGATCACAGAAATCACCGATCTGAGCACGGAACAGAGATCCGATGTCGGAGATAGTACCGAGCCCTTGGCCCGTGATGTCAGGACTCACTTTGACCAGGGCTGAAGGGTTGACTAATTGGGCAACTTAAGGGTTGATGGACCAGGGGTCGGTGGAGCTGGCACATGGATTGATCGCCCAGGGCACTTACGTGCTATGGCGCAATTTCCCTTCCAATCTCCTAGATTATCTACCAAAATATACCATTGAATCAGAACTAATTACCAACAGGGCTATTTCTTGGGCTAATACTGCTCATCACCCCGATATATCCGTGTTCTGTTTATCCGTTTGTACTAAAAAGTCGGTTTCAGAATCATTTCCTTATTTAGAACGCCAGTTTGTATAAATACCCATAGAAAATAGAGGGAAGGCCAGTAGATCCTACCCTTCCTCTTCAGTGAGCATGAGCGTGAGCTTGAGCACACAGGGGATGTCTAGCATCTATTCGGAACACCTTCAGAAAGCTTATAAAGTTTCCTTTTGTTGTTTCTGTTGCAATATATAAAGTGTTGGATATTTGTGGAGTGATATAAGACAGGACCAGACCAGACCAGACCAGACAGGACAGGACAGGACAGGACAGGACAGGACAGGACTTGCTTCGTTAAAAATCACATAAACACTTGAAGACACTTGGCTTTGTGCAGTAGTCAAACTACCAAACTCTAGCTGAAACATTGGTTGTCGGAAACACATCGTTGGAAATAAAACTCCCGATCTATGGATCACCCCTTGGGCTTAGTTCCAAGTCTTGCACATAAAAACCAACTTTCCTTACCCTCTAAGGTTGTTTAAAGCGCCTAGAACGGTTTCAGTTGTCTCAAAGTCACCTTTAGCTATAAAGCTACTGCACTTGCCTATAAAACCCAAATTACCACTGCCTAATACCTGGTAGGAACCCCAAACCTCGCACATTTGATAGTTAGATTTGTTGGTTGTTGTTCAGCGGGTTCCCATGCCTTGCTCGGATCTAAACCAGACATGCTGTTGAAAGAAGGTGCTCAGAAGGAACATGATGAAAGCGGTGCAAAAAGTGGCTCTACTTGGCCTTGTTATCCATCAGCAACCAATTCCAACATCTTCGAACTCTATGCATCGGTTTGGCAAGGATTATATATATATATCGCCCAATTTTTTTTAAATGTGTTCAAACATGTTTTTGAAGCATCCTGACTGTTTGTCTGAAAAGTGAAATAAGGGGTCCCGGCAACCCACCCGCCCTGTGAGGCTGTGCCTTGGCATTCTCCGGCGGGTACCCCTTAGTATCGAGACGATCTTGATAACCTCGGTCCAGCGTCTGTTTGCTGATGATATTTGACCTGGTCATTCTTGGCAAGTTCTTGGGTCATTGGCTTGAAAGTTGAGGCTACTGTCGATCGGTATACTCACTTCCTTAGATCCAACCAAGTTGACACCCAGTGATGCAGCTCCGCGACCCACTTGATTTCCCTGTGACCTCTTGTAGTTATGATTGCCACAAGCGAGCTTTCGGTTATATAACACCTTCAAGCCATCACGTGCATGTCGAGATCTTTTCTTCTCTGCCCCCCGACTCCCTGGCCACATACATGAGCGAGGTCGACACGACCATTGGTACGTCTACAGCTTGCGTGTTGACTATGTTTCCAATCCAATCAATAATGAAGGCCCCCTCCTTCTTGGCCTCTTTTGTATGTTCTTCAAGTTCCAGGCCTCTGAGTCCATCGGAGTTGCGCTGATCCTGACTTCCTGGGCAGTCAACACTTATCTATATGGTGCCAAATTCTGCCTGCACAGATAATGTTGAATACTCAACATTTGGAACCCAAGGTCTTGTTACTTCTCAATACCTACATCACTGGAATCTCAATGCGCTCTTTGTTGTAACCACACTCTAGATTTCCCTGCTGACCGCATCACAATAGATATAGAATTCAAGGACCCCATGTGGATTAAGTACACCCTCTTTTTGTGACCTATGCTGGATGGGTCCTGACATGTATTAGGACTGTCGGCGTTCTGGCACTCTTTATCGTAGACACAACACACAGCTCAGTGTAGAACTCGCTCTACTTCACCTTCCAGGGTCCTAAATATTTGTAGAGCCATATATGAGGCATTGCACTTATGGTGAGTGCAATTCTACCAGACCAATCTCTACAGGCTCGATACCAACATGAACAGTGTAATGAATTCCAACAACCTCCCTGCAGTGAACTGCGAGCTTGTATCATTCATGGCAGTGCTTTTCGATTCCCATTGTATTTACAGATAGTTGTGGACTGGACCATCCCTTTCACGGCAGTTGCCACATCCATCACTTGTCACAATTTGACCCCAATCTAATCGCTCCAACACCGATCGATGAGCACGTGACCCCAGCGCTTGTTGCACGAGCGCTTCACGCCGATGGCATAACGTGGGAGGACTTTGCTGGCTAAAGATCACACGGCAATGGAACACAATAGTTGTTTCCATGGACTATATTTAGTATTGACACTTGACACTTGACGTCTCCGATCACGATTCGCCTGGTAACCTCATTGTATTATATACTTAGCTACTTAAGCTCACACGGTTCGACAAACAGTATAAGTAGAGTAGCTATTCACTTGTAGTTCTTTAGTCTTTTATTTGATCATCTTTTCGAGACATCTCCCTGCACCTCCCAATCCACTCTCTTGAAGAGTTGGACGCAAGGTCTTGACTGTGACATAATAAAAGACTCACCTTCTTACCCTGGTACCGCCCTACCCGACCTCCTTTCCCTTCCCCCCTCCCCCTCTCCACTTCTTGGATCCCTACCTCTACTTGGACTCTCATACCTGCAGTTCCATTTTCCCCCACCCAACACACACATCGTCCACAGCGACATAAAATAATTGCAGCGCCCTTTGTGCGCGGTTCACTCAAACAGACAGACGCTAGGCCACGGGAAACGTTGAGTCCGTCCCAAGCCGTATAGCAGTCGCAGGGGTACTCGTACGACCTTTGGGGAGGATGATCCCGCTATCACCGGGGGTGTCATAGAAGACCCGGGGTAGTTCTGTCAGCAAAAAACCGCCTCAAACCTCACCACACCCTTAGTGGGCCGACTTACCACCATCCGCTTCGTGCGGCCTCATTTCCATCACCGTGTCTTTCAGGGCACCCACCGACACTGACTCAGAGGACGAGTCGGAGCCTTACCAATACGCCGCCTCACTTCCTACTCACATCCCGACTCCGCCGCTGCCACCCCCATTGCAATTACCTCCGACCCCACCCCGACCCCTTCCACTACCACTCCTATTACCCTTACCTGTCTCCCGACCCACCACACCACCTAAACCAACCCAACAAAGAGCCATGTCATCTAAAGTCTCCCTCGCCAAACAGCTGTCGTGCTTTGATGGCACGAAGTCCCAATGGGACAACTTCCGAGACCAGCTCCTGACCTACCTGGGAGCCTACGACAATGACCTAGACACCGACAAGAAATGTGTCTTCTTCACCATTTCCTACCTCCGATCGGAGGAAGGAAAACCTTGCATAGCGGCGGACTGGGTCCGCAACTGGAAGCAGAGGACCCTAATCAACGGGGTCACTCTTCCAGCCGCCAATGCCACGACCAGGGCCCCTGGTTACACCTTCGACCAGCTCCTCGCAGAGCTGGATGCTGCGTTCAAGGACCAAAACCTTGCGCAGTCCGCCCACGTCCGCCTCATGACCATGAGGCAAGGAACCAAAAGCCTGCAGGCATTTCTGCAGCAATTCGAGCTGGACACCGAGCTCGCGGGCTATGCCCCAAATGCGGCCGCCACCGGGTACAACTCCTTCCTGGTGGAGTTACTCGAGGATCTCGTCAACCATGAGATCAGCAGCCAGGTGTACGCTGGCAGGGTATCAGTCCCCAATATGTACAGGGGGTTCAAGGACCGGCTGTTGGTGATCAACGGCAACCTTGAACGGGAGAAGCTCCGGAAGAACCGGAGGACAAACACGTGGGGTCAGAAATGGACCCCGGCACAGACGGCACCGCCCGTCTATAAACAAGGGACAGCACAGGCCAAGGCTCCGGCACGAGACCCGGACGCCATGGACGTGGACAGGGCCCGGCAGACCGCCCGGCCCTTTACATGCTACAACTGTGGCTTGGAGGGTCACATGGCACGGGAGTGCCCGAAACCGCGCCGGGAGCATGGAAAGATCAATGTCCGCTCGTTGCGGACTGACGACATGTCCAAGGAGGACTTTAAATTCCTTTTCGAACAAGCGCGGGCCAAATACGGCCAGGATTTTTAAGGAGGGCCCCGGTCATGGCCGACCCAGTGCCCCCTTTCCCGAACAATAAATATACTCTGCTAGATACAGAGCCCCCCATGCAGACCCCCAGACCCCTGAGAACAATTTTGTAAATTATATAAAAGAACACATTAGTCTATGTACCCAGGACAAAATAGTAGTAGATGGTGTAGAAAAAGACCAAAACAAATACGTATCATGGAGAATCAGAACCGCATTCGTAATATTAGAAATTGTCGCATGGACAAAGAGAACAAGCGCTGGAGCGCATTCAAAAAGGCCCCTGGAACCCAAACCAGTGAGAAAAATAGTGCGGAGAAAAAGGGCGACAATGTCGCGATGGCTCAATCCTTGAAAGAGGAAGAAGCGCCAAAAAAGAAGCGGCCCGGTGGCTGGCTCGACGCGCAATGGGGATAACAGAATCCCGATTGGCGCAGGAACTCAGGGAGTTCCAGAAGCAACAGAACAAGCACGAGATGCTCATTCCAGTTGAATTGTTGTCCCCCGAGACCGGAAAAACACGCCGCATTAGGGCGTTGTTGGACAACGGATGCACAACGATGTGCATAGACCGGGCCTACGCAAAGGCCGAAGGATTTGAGCTCAGGGAGCTCGATCAGAAGATCATTGCTCGGAACGCAGATGGTTCTGAGAATGTGGGCGGACGGATCACTCATTACGTAGAGTTGATCATGGGAATCGGAATCCACCGCAAATGACAGAGATTCCTCATCACGGGCCTTGGGAAGGCCAGGATATTTATCAGCTATGACTGGTTGTTTAAACACAACCCGGAGATCGACTGGCGGGGCCAGAAGATCAAATTTAGTTGATGCCCGCCAGAGTGCAACATGACTGGCACCGAGGCAGCCGAGGGGTGTGAGAAAGGACCCCTCGAGGAGGATGAATCAATCTTGATGGTTGACTTTGTGGAGCATGTGGATCTCCGCATGAAGGGCACGCAGGCCCAGCAGATGGCCGAAGCGGCCATGGGAGAGAAGGAGGAGATGACAGAGGATTCCGTCCCGGAACAATACTGCGAATACATCAAGGTGTTTGTGAAAGATTCGTTTGATAAATTACCAGAGAAACGACCCTGGGACCACGCGATCGAACTTAAGCCTGGATCGAAGGCTGTAGATTGCAAAATATACCCGTTATCGCAGAATGAGCAGGGGGAGTTGACCAAGTTCCTGGAGGAGAACTTGCAGAGCGGACACATCAGGCCGTCCAAGTTGCCGATGGCATCGGCATTCTTCTTTATTAAAAAGAAGGACGGAAGCCTTTGACCAGTGCAGGATTACCGGAAGCTCAACGAGATGACGATCAAGAATCACTATCCCTTGCCACTGATCTCGGAACTAGTACATAAACTCCGAGGCGCAAAGATCTTCACCAAATTGGATATTCGGTGGGGATATAATAATATTCAGATCAAAGAAGGAGATGAGTGGAAGGCGGCTTTCCGAACCAACCGCGGCTTGTTCGAGCCATTGGTGATGTTCTTTGGGCTTACCAATTCACCTGCCACTTTCCAAACAATGATGAATGATATCCTTCGCGAGCTCATAAACGAGGGAAAAGTCATCGTCTACCTCGACGATATCCTTATTTTCACGGATACCCTGGCGGAACACCGAACGATCGTCAAACGAGTATTAGATATACTTGAGAAAAATCAATTATTCTTAAAACCACAAAAATGCGAGTTCGAGCAGTCCGAGATTGAGTATCTCGGAGTTATTATTGGCCACAACACAATGCGCATGGATCCCGTTAAGATCCGTGGTATCACCGAGTGGCCCGAGCCCAAGAACCTTAAGCAGGTGCAGGCGTTCTTGGGATTCACGAACTTCTATTGAAGATTCGTGAGAGGTTACAGTGAGGTGGCAAGGCCACTCACATGGTTAACCGGGAAGGAGGGCTTCTCCTGGGGAGAAGAGCAGAGATCCACGTTCCAGAAGCTGAAGGACCGGATCGCCGAAGACGCTGTCTTGGCGCTTCCCATGGATCACGGGAAGTTCCGGCTAGAAGCTGATGCATCGGAGGGAGCGACTGGAGCTGTGCTCAGTCAGGAGCAAGAGGGGGGGTGGCACCCAGTGGCATTCCAGTCCCATGGCCTCAGCAAAACGGAGCGGAACTACGAGATCTATGACAAAAAGATGCTCGCAATTATGCTCGCGCTGGATGAGTGGAGATCGCTCCTGATGGGAGCGCGGGAAACGTTCGAGATTCTGACAGACCATCAGAATCTCCAGTATTTTAAAAGTCCTCAGAAGGTCAATCGGAGGCAAGCGCGCTGGATAGTAGAACTATCCGAATACGACTTCACACTTTCTCATCGGGCCGGGGCCCTGAATAAGAAAGCCGATTTATTATCCTGCCGGGCGGACCACGATCAGGGGAAGAACGACAACGAGAACGTTGTCCTTCTCAAGCCGGAGTATTTCCGATCATGAGATCACGATGGAAGGGCCGGAGGCTGAGATCATGTCACAGATCAAGGCCACGAAATGTGTGGACAAGAGTGTCAAGCTGGCACTTGAGAAAAACCTCCCGGGATGGGAGAAGATCAACAACCTTATTTATTATAACGATCTGATTTATGTTCCTCGTGACGAGGAACTTAGAAATAAAATTATTGGTCTACATCATGACTCGGCCCTGCTCGGCCATCCAAGGGAAAACCGAACGCAGGAGTTAATAGAGCGAAACTACTGGTGGCCGAGGCTCGGCAACCAGGTTTCTATTTATATCAAGGAGTGCGAAGCGTGCCAGAGGACCTATCAGCAGGGAAAGCTGAACCCGCACAAGATCGCCGAAGGGCCATGGCAGATCATATCCATGGACCTAATCGGTCCGCTTCCGATCAGCAATGGCTTCAACGCCATACAAGTCTGGGTGGACACATTCACCAAAATGATTCACATCGAGGCCGTGAACATGGAGTTGAACTCCGAGGGAGTTGCCCGGTTGAACCGGGATCACGTGATTAGATATCACGGCGTGCCGCGGAAGATTATCTCGGACCGGGATCCGAGATACGTCTCCGGTTTCATGAGGGAGCTCAACCGGCTCCTTGGGGTTGAAATGAACCCGAGCACCGCCTTCCATCCGATCACTGATGGACAGACGGAACGCATGAACCAGGAGATCGAAAAATATCTCTGCGTGTTCGTAAATTATCGCCAGTCAGACTGGGCAGAGTGGCTCGCATTGGCCGAGTTCACTCACAATGACAAACAAAGCTCGTCAACGAGCATGTCGCCGTTCTTCGTGAACACTGGATACCACCCCTGGAAGGGGATTGAAAACACAGTTGAGTCACGCAATGAGGCCGCAAACGACCTTGCCGGGAAAATGAAAAAAATTCGCGACGAGGCGGCAGCTGCGCTGGAAAAGACCCAGAAAACAATTAAAAAATATTATGATATTCATAGGCGCCCGGCGCCTGAGTTCAAGGTCGGTGATAAGGTGTGGCTGGAGGCCAAAGATATCACCACGGATCGCCCGACCAAGAAGCTCGATGATAGAAGGCTGGGGCCTTACGAGATTTTGGAGAAGGTTGGAGCTTCAGCATACAAGCTCAGGTTGCCTGAAACGGACAAGTCACATCCGGTTTTCAACGAGGCACTGCTGACCAAGTATGTTGAACCTCCAGCACATCAGAGAGAGGAGCCGCCAGCACCGCAGATCGTGCAAGGTCACGAGGAGTATGAGGTGGAGGAGATTTTGAAGCACCGCAAGCGCGGAAAAGGCTTCCAGTATCTGATCAAGTGGAAGAATTACCCTCTCGGATAGAGGACGTGGGAGCCCAGGCGGCACCTATCAAACGCAAAGAAGATACTTGATAAATATAACAAGGATCACGGGATCGAGATTCGCGCAGTTCCGGTCATGCCGGCCGGATACTGGGATTATTTAATCAAAAGATTCAAACACCGCGAGGAGTCGCAACAATACTCGACGAAGAAATTATTTATCCCAGAGACAAACACGTTCACCAAGATCAACGAGGATGTTGATTCTAGAGGGGGGGTAATGTCACGATTTGACCCCAATCTAATCGCTCCAACACCGATCGATGAGCACGTGACCCCAGCGCTTGTTGCACGAGCGCTTCACGCTGATAGCATAACGTGGGAGGACTTTGCTGGCTAAAGATCACACGGCAACGGAACACAATAGTTGTTTCCATGGACTATATTTAGTATTGACACTTGACACTTGACGTCTCCGATCACGATTCGCCTGGTAACCTCATTGTATTATATACTTAGCTACTTAAGCTCACACGGTTCGACAAACAGTATAAGTAGAGTAGCTATTCACTTGTAGTTCCTTAGTCTTTTATTCGATCATCTTTTCGAGACGTCTCCCTGCACCTCCCAATCCACTCTCTTGAAGAGTTGGACGCAAGGTCTTGACTGTGACATCACTGGCCTCATCACCCATTTTTTCTTCAGCCACAAGTATTTCGTTGCAATTGTTTACTTCGGGGTTAAATTTTACACATTTTGATACAGTTACCAAGAGCAAACCCCTCGTCACAGTCTTAGCCACATTGAGTTTCGGCGCTTTGTCTGTGGCTGCATTGCAGGGATTCCAGTCGGTTTTATCAAAGAGTAAATCTTTCCCACGTACATTCTTGATAGTGCTGATTCATCTCAGTTTGTGCTCCAGAGTCTCCAAATTCCAACCAATAGAGGCAATCGTCATCTGTAAACAGAGACAGAATAATCCCGTTCAATCTCCAGGGCTAACATCCACATTCAGGCTGATTCGGTTTCCTCAGCCTCACTGATCTGCTTATAACTGGTATCTATGATTTTGTCTTCCAAATGCCCGCCCATGAAAATTCACATTTTAATAGGGGTCCTCATATATGTGCTCTTGCACTCCAACACGGGTTTCCAGCACACCAACATGATCATCAACAGCTTAATCCACGGGGCAGTGCAGACGGGGCTTTTCGTGACCATCTTCACGCTGGGCGACCTTTTCACGTTCATATTTTACTGGAACACATCATTTTATTTGATGTTCACGTACCCCATTGGACAGATATACACTAATGTCCGTTCTTGAGTGCCCTCTAGTGTTGCCGGTGTCGGGTTCAGAACCAATTCCGAACCTGAACCAAACACGAACCGGACCCCAATTCAGGTTTGGAGGCTGCAGAAAAACCAGACCAGACCGTGGGTCGGGTTCGGGGCTCGAGGAATGTCGGAGTTTGCTGAACCTGTGTGCACCTGTCCAAACCTGTTCAAACCTGTATCTTTTTCCCCTTGGAAAACCAATATTTTGACCAAATATTTTACGCTTCTGGGATGTCCTGGGCAATACAATGATACGGGAGCATCTCAAAGTTGAATGGAGAGAACAAGTGACAAGGATGTTGACCCAATGCGCGACTCTGCTCTCACCGCCAAATAGTAACTGGTCGTTTATTTCGCCTTCCATCTCTCCTGGGGGTTCCATAGCCCCAAACTTCACTTTTTCAGTTTCAATGACCATTATCCTCTCTTTTTCAGTCTCTGTCTTCTTCTGTTAAAAAGTTTATACCCTAACCATGTTACCAATTAGGACTGCAGTGGAAGCTACAAAGCATATAATTGGCCTTGCTTGCCCTGGACAATGATATTGATGCCTAGTCTTACCTGGTTCCTCGTGTATTCGTGCCAAAAATCAGTTGAAAAACAATTGCGGTTCTTTCAGGTTCGAACCTCTCCAGAACCCGAACTGAACCCCTTCTGAACTGGATTGATGTCCGGTCCGGGGTTCGGAAAATTTGAGTGAACCGGACCCCAGGTCAGGTTCGGGGTTCAGATTTTTTGGCAAAAAGCCAGACCTAACCGGACATCGGCAATACTACACGGCTATCCCGGCTTTCATCTGAATTTGACGGGAAAAATATCTCTTGGAATCCGATAGGAATTGATTGCCGAAAAAGTCCTTTTTTAAAACCCCAGCCTTCTGGTGCAGTTCCAAAATTGTGGGAAGCCGGTGGAAGGGATTGATGACCCCTTGGTCAACAAACCATGGCCTTAGCATACTTAAATCGAAAAAAGTCCAAAAAAAAATCATTGGATTCCAACAGTTATTTTTCCCGTCAAATTCCGATGAAAGCCGGGATAGCCGTGGTAGTGCCCTCTCGAAATTACACACTGACAAATGTTCGGTCGCAGACTCTCCTCCACACGCTGAACGCACGGATGGTGTTCCATAGGGTAGACCAGAGCAGTGATTCCAACAGCATGGAGATACGAGGTTCCCCGCTGTTTTTTTTCCGTGTGTGCTCATTCAGATTTGTCGTCCCAACAGGCATATTTGTTCCACATACGGACGGAATATCCACCGGTTCCGGAAGGCGGTAAACAGAGCGACACCTCCGTCGAGAGGGAAGTAGCGACTCTTACAGACACAATCGTGGAGGCCCCACCGGCAGACAAGTTGCTTCGGCCTCCATCGGAGAATACGACCCTGCATGATAGATCAAAGGGGAGAACTACACCCTGGGCACATAATGATAATGTATAACAACATCCAGACTAATGAGAAATAATTTATCAACGGTAGGTGGGTAGGTGCATTCCGGTCTTGGGTATGCATGGCATGCTGACAGTAAGACCACGAGCAAGTATGTACATACAAGCAACACACAACTACCACTAGGGCATAACCTTTGCCTTCAGATAATTGAATGAAGTTTGCAATGTGCTGGAACACAAAACGGTACAGTTTTGGACATGTCAACAGGCTGCCCAAATGACATTGCCTCGCGGGTTCCGATTTGTCGCAAATCAATTATTCTGAAGTCGCAGATCTCTTCAATTACATCTAAACAACAATCATATAAAGTGTTTGAATATTCATAGCACAGTTGCGGTAGGGACGGTCAAGAAATCTGCAGACACTCAACGGGCTGTGACAATCGTCCCCATTCGGTCAGTCGGCAATCTTCGGCATACACCACGCGAGTGCGTTGTTCATATCCCACGTCCACCGCACTTACCTCCAGATGTCGATTGGTAGGTACATACGAGAGGTTAGTCCTGTTGTTACCGCGGGGGTCCGATCAGGGTATTTGCTTATTACCAATCACCTTTGTAGGGGTGAGATTCATGTATTTTCCGCGGAAAACGGTGTAGACCGATACTTTACTTGGTTGCAAAGAGATCTGTGTCTTCAGAATTTTGTGAATTGGCCGGGGCCTCTCGGTATTGGACAAGTTTGATGGCCAGTTTCGAGCATTTGGCAAATGATTGGAAATCACCAGCCAAAAGATTGGTAATAAGCGGATACCCTGATCGGGACCCCCCGGTAACCAACAAACTTCAACAAGCGAAGTATGAGCTTCGAGCTGAAGCGTCTGTCTACGAGAGACTAACGAGAGATGGACTTTGCTCGGCCTACCATCGAGAAATGCGTCGGCAGGAGGTGAGGAAGATCAAAGAAAATTTGAGATGATCGACGGCTGCATTGAGACTGTCCCCTTTGGGAATGATCCACATAATGCCAAATGGTTTGGCGGCGGAAGTCGTTAAAATGCATATTCGCATTTGTGTATTTGGATTATGCGGGTGTGCAAATGCTAGAGACATCTGCAGGAATTCCCTCTATATTTCCCATGACTCAGATTTACAATCTGTACAAAAGCAAGGATGCCATGAATTCATTTAGATCACGGACTGATGCTGATTTCAGCATGTTTTGTAAAGATGATTTTGCATGGCGGCGTACACTCGCACTACGGACCTGTACTTTTGATACAATTGATATAGGATGTCGATATATCTACGGTTTTTTTGGCTAAGTGGTTGGACTCCTAGGGATGGCATAAAAGTCCACTAGCCCTTTGACCGTCTCAGCCCGTTGACATGTCCAAAACTGTAGTCGAATACGAGCGTTAGAGAAGCGATACCCGCCATTTATATTACAAGTCATTACTGCACTAATCCGCCTCAATTAGGCCCAATAAACTGATATAAGATCTTGCGGACCAGCCCCGACAGATGCTGCGGGTCATTCTGGTATATGCTCTGCCGCCCCACAAACAATCAGCCTCTGCAGCTAAGCAAAAAAGGACACCCACCATGACCATGCCCATCCCAACCCCCGCGAGGACGCCCTCACCCCAGTTGCCCGTGCGCCACACGAGCCCGTGCCCACGTGCGGTGAGCCACAGGCTCTCGAGCCCCTTGGGCAGAACGTACATCGCGAGCTCCGCGCGGCGCCGCCGGTCTTCGATGAGCAGCGCGAGCCCCGTGGAGAGGCCGCAGAGCCACCAGGTGCCCCGGTGGATGAGCACGTCGATGAGGCGCTGGGGGAGGAGCGTGCGGAGCGGCGACGACGCGGGCAAGGCCGTGAGGCGCTCGTAGAGCCCGTGCTTGATGCAGAAGACCGCTGGGAAGCCGGGTCAGTATGGCACGTTCGTTAGCTAACCGGCGTGGAGCCGCACGCACCCTGGCATAAGACGACAAAGGCGCCGAGGAAGGCCGAGCTGCGCACGCTCCCCACGCTGGCGTGCGCCAGGACGCGGGCAGGGTCAGCGCGGAACATGTTCCAGCGGAAGAGGATGCTCGGCACGAAGTGCAGCGCCGAGTAGATCGGGAGCATCCAGCGTGAGACCTTGATGAATTTGTCCAAGGCTACCGCTCCGCAGCTCGTCACATCCGGGTGCAAGCCGTAGCAAGGTACATAGCGCGGGAGGTCGGGCGCACCAGCGAGAGCGCGTTCGCGCAGGGAGAGCAGGGACGACAGATTCGTCGGCGTCACGTCGGATCTCGCAATAAGCAAGTCGAGCGAGGGAATGTCGATGACGTGCTCTTGGACAGCTTTGATGTTAAACCTGAACGACTCTGCGGGGGCCCTGCTGGCTTCATGTATCCTGAGAGGCGGTCAGTCGAGGGCGGTCGGATGCTGACGCAGACGCACCAGGTGACGTATGATCGTGGAAGCGTATCGGGGCGAAGGAAGAACGCGTACATTATCTGTCCGCATCTGGGGCTACATCAGCACTCGACGGCGCTCAGAAGCGAATGTAGACGCACGACAGGGAAAACACGATTACAGCGCCGTACGGAATGCTGATACCCCATCTTTCCGAATAAGTATTGTACGTACCCTGCAGTCCTCTGGGATCGCGGGATGAATTGGGGAATTGGCATGAATGAAATCAAAGCTGACCTCACGAAGAATTGCTGAGCGATGACCGATCTCCGGCTCCGCTTCTCCCAAAGAATGGCGAGACCGCCTGAGATCGCCCCCGCCAGTGCGGAGTGCCAACGCCGCGTACGCTTGCGGACAAGAACCATCTGCGCATGGGCGCTGAGGGAAAGACGCGGAGGGCGGCGCCCACGGAGTCCTGGGGTCGATAGCCCCGAGTCTGAGGAAGACTCGGAGTCCTCCTCCTTGTCGAATGTAGACGGCAGGTCATGTGTGGAGGGGTGCATGGCGGGAATAAGAATGGGAAGCGCATTGAGCAGAAATTTGTACAGCGCGGCGAAAGTCCCTGGGCCGTTTGAGTATCCAAGGACGACGATAGAACGTACGGGACTCACCCAACA
The DNA here is from genome assembly GCA_029378255.1 of Mycena rosella. NCBI lineage: Eukaryota > Fungi > Basidiomycota > Agaricomycetes > Agaricales > Mycenaceae > Mycena > Mycena rosella. The sequence goes on from JARKIE010000057.1 coordinate 230,712, forward strand.
TGGCTCCAAACCTGAAAGAATCAGATCCAAAGATTGCATGCCGAAGTAAAGGCAGCCATTGAGCTCTGGGACGTTGATCAGCTTACATCTGCGACCGTGACTGATACCAGACGAACCTGGGGACCCTGCGCAGCTTTATAAGGGCCAGAAAGAGATTAAAGGAGGCCCGAATATTGAAAGCAAGCGCAGCGGATCCTGCAAACGATCAAGCACCTGGAAAATCGCGAGTTGGTGGTACGCACTGAAGCCTCCGATCGCCGCGTGTTCCAGACAGCGCCTCACCGTCGGGAGGTCGGCTACAGGTTGTCCCTTATCGCGCCAGACAATGTTTCGAGCGTCTTTGATTCGCTCCTGGTAGTTTGCGAGTGCAACAAGGTTCTCGAAAGAGACCATTGGCTGGCTCCGCGAGAACTCTGTTGGCTCATCCGCTGGGCCATTTCGTGGGACCGGTGAAGAGGAAGAAGTTTCCAAGTCGCCCATCTCTGCATCCGTGCTTCTTGGAACACTTTATGAAAGAGAACGTCGTCGTCCGTTCATAAGCGGTGTTGGCCCAAAATACGACAGCCTAGCTCCAGATCTGAGAGATCCGTGCCGTCGTGCGTCGTGTAGGTGGCTTTGACAGCGCGTGCGTCGCGCGTTACCTCCTCTTACCTCACAAGTCTCGGAACAAGCTCCGACTCCTAACCTTCCCAGTAATAAGTACGGGTGTTTTGGCTTCGTCCGGCTCGTCGTGGACGAAAAGCAGAAGAGCAGCAGGAGGAACATGGCCCGGATGAATTTTCCATCATTGATCCGCCGTCTTGTTGTCTGTTTTGAATTTTCCGCTCTTTGTTTCCTGCTCATTGACCAGGATGAGTCACTCTCCAGGATCTATCCATCGAGCCACTCAATTACGAGCGGCTTGAGAAAAGGTAAACCAATCACCCATGGAGGAACGTTTCGGGTTCGTCTGTGCACTAAGTTATTAATAGGTTCGGGCCTTGGTTAAGCTTCAAGCTTCAGTAATGCCACTCTCACGGAATCACCGGTACTCGGGCCAGAATACGAGTTTTTAAGTACATTCATGAGGCTGTCTGCCGCCCTTCAAGTTGGAATCCTTCCTACTACGGTAGCACTACTTAGACTCCTTACCCTCATCAAGCCACGGCAGTCCTCCCTTCCTTATCCAGCGGTCTTGACGACCACCTTGCATGCGACATGGGCACACTGTATATATGCGTTCGCATTGTACTCTCCGATGCGCCGCAAACGAGCTCTTCAATTGCTGTATAGTAGGGTCTGTCTACTCAAAGAGACTAATGTTCTCCAGGATCTATCTCAGCCTACTCTCCGACTCCCAAGTTCCTTCTCACCCTTGGCTCAACTTTTGGCAGGATCGCAAAAACTGACCTTGTCGTTTTTGTTGGCATTTTACAGACCAGTGGCTTGTCTATGGACGCGAGGTCCCATATCTAAACTTGCTTGCCGGTTGACAGCGCGATAGACAAACGCGAACTTTCCACTTGCCAAGCTTGCTCGCCATATCGAGCCACACTTGCCCACATCGGACTCGCTATTCTCCACGACAGGCGCTCCTGCAGACTTGGCCATCATGTAGCTCCATCGGCTCATCATCTTGGCTGATTTTGCAAGCCGCTAGCATGGCCGGGGGAAATTTCACCGGAAACACGCAGCTCTTGACCCGAAATGATTAACCTGCACTGTCCGACGGGCTGAAAATTGCGATGTGTTGCCACAATTCCTCGGACGGCGACAGGGAAGTCACCATGGCCCGGATATCAGACATGAACAGCACTGGAGGCCAGAAGACGCCGCCGGTGAACACGAAATCGGCACTTCCTTCAATTTCTCTCGTAGTATAAAACCCCTTCAGCCATTACTCCAGCACTCAGACAACCAACTTCACTCAAGTGAAACACCTGAGGTCCGTTCCTCCCTCCGAAGTTATATTCCCTGTTATTTATTTATGCGCTGCCCGATAGCTATCTTGCCATTTAGCAGTTACCACTTGTTACCGTTTCCGAAGTCCGCGCAGCATCACAATGGATCAGCCTACTACCAATTGCACGGCGCCTCGCGAGCGCGACACATGGTACTACCCACCCTGCATCGCCGACGACCTGACAGGTGCCAACCTGCCCGCCGAGATCAAAGGCGAAATCTTGGCTTGTACGTGGGAGTACACGCGGTGCGTGATACCGCAGTACACCAATTGGAATCGGTACATCGCCTGGATGCGCCTTTTGATGATGGCTATTGTCGTCGAGTTCAAGGGAAGCATGGTTGATGTGACGGCGGGCGACACCATCCTGGGCCACTCCCTATCGGACACCCTGACGGCTCTCTTCAAGGGCACGCCCGGCCATGAAGATATGGCGCGCGAGTTCCGCGCCTTCCTCCTCATCACGGCTGACAAGGCTAGCGACAAACGCTACGGAGAACTGTTCCGGCGATACGTCAACTGCCTGGCGCAGTCGCCAAAACTCTGGTTCCGCATGCGCGCCTGCGATTTCTTCGCACGGTTTACTATTGCGGCTGCTTTGGCGTGCAGTGATTTAGACGACGTTTGGTTCTCCGACGACGAGTTCGACATGCTCTGCGAGATCGGGATGACCATGTACGACGCTGTGGCCTTTTACAAGCACCGTTCTGAGGGCGAGACGCACAACACCTTTGCGTACATGCCCGAGGAAATGCGCGTCAAGGCTTTCCGACAGTGCCGCGAGGTACTCTGGGCCCTCGACGCCGCCTGGGCGCGTCAACCTAAGATGCAGGTGGTCACCAATTTTCTCCGCTTCTCCGGAGGGGCCATCCACATGATGATGCGCCGCTACCGGTTCGTCGATGAGGGCCTCACCATCGGCAAGCCCGAGACCGAACACGTCGTCACCCAGACCCGGGCAAATTTCAAGCTCTGGAACCGCGTAGACGCCAACAGGGTGAAGGAGGTCGGCGAGCAGGACATCCAGCGATACCGAGACGTCCTCGCTCGCAGCGACGAGCTCATGTTCCGGGGCCTCGCCGAGGCCCTCCAGACGGCCGGCGACGGACACTGCGACACCTGCCGCTACCGTGCCTCATACGGCGCGGAAGTCACCCACCGCTTCGGCGGCGTCGAGCTGTGTGAGCGTTGCAGGGCCGAGTGGCGCGACTTTCTCGAGCGTTTCCCCGAGCGCGCAGCGCAGGTATTCCCTGAGCTTGTGGACATGTACAACAGGGCGATCAGCACCTTCAGCAACACCGCAGACGTTGAAGTTGGCGTGAACAGTTCTGATCGCACCGGTGGGTAAACCGCCGGTAGAGGTACTCGGGCTAACACCTTTGAAGCAGCTTAGCCGTCGGCCTCAATTGTGTCGGTTCACGGTTTTAGTCCGTGCCCGAATGAACAACCCGGCAAAATAATTGGTTTCTCTGGAATATGGCCTCCGCCAAGATAAATACCTGCTCGAAGATGAGTCTGATGGTCTGGGATTTTGAATCGTGTAGAAAGCCTCATGGCGAAATTCTGCATCGTATATAATATTCCCGGTGTGGTCCTGCCCCTGACCGTTACGCCACCATCTTCAACACGTTAATTACACAATACACTTAACAAGTACAGCTATTACACTATACACCAACCTGGGTGTATTCCCACAATGAAACCCCTGAAAACAAAAAAGAAAATCTCGAGGGAATCACCGCCTACATGTCCCGCAGCAGCCGCTCCGCAACGCGGTCATTCGCGTCCCAAATATCCTGCTTGAACGACCGGAAGTCGTCCTCGGACCTCGCCCACCCGAGGTCCAGCATGTCCTCCGCCGCCCGCGCCGTCGGCGAGTCCCGCGCGATCCCCGTGCGATTCAGGAAGTACCGCGCGTCGTTGGTGCGCAGCGCACGCAGCGCCTCGACCTCGCGCATCGCCGCGGGCCGGGTGACCGCCGGCCGGTCGTCGTTTATGTAGATATACGCCTCTTTGATGCGCTCGGTGACGAGGATCGGCACCTAGGAAGAGCCGGTAAGCAAGTGCGCGGGAGGGGGCAAGCGGAGGCCGCGCACGTTACACTCGACAGCCATCGCGATCGTCGAGCTCGCTTGGACGTCGTAGTAGCCGTCCTTTGGTGCGAACGCGGGCACACAAATATCCATGGTGTGCATCAGGGCGTAAAAGTCTGGAATTGCCGTCAGCGGAATGCAGCCGCGAATGGTCTCGACGCACCAGTATAATTAAGTCCCATATGAAGGGAGACTATGTTCTTCAGCTCTTGTGGGACGGTCAGCTCGCCCGAGCCAATGATGAAAAGCCGGAAAGGGGGGTCTCGAAGGGTTGTGTCGACGGCATACGGTGCGCTGTCTACGGTTTGCGGAAGGTACCCCCAGACTTTTGAATTCCCTGCAAATATTGTCAGCATAATTCTAGAGAAATTGAGGCCACGCACGCGCAAGGGACTCCTTCAGCTCGGCGAAGAATTCGATGTAATCCCCTCGAGTAAGTGAAAAGGTTCCTTGGATCACAGCGTCTGAAAGCGTTCGCGACGGCTTGAAGTTGACTGCTCTAGGCAGGTCGAAAATCGGTATATGAACATCGATTCGAATGTGTTCATAGCCAGCTGAACGGATGACCGCGTCTGGGCTGTCTGCACTGGCAAGGAACGATCGCCTAAACGCGGTGGCTACGCTACATGGCACAAAACTGTGTCAGTACAAATTATAAACGGAATGGAGGGCACCTACTGTTCGGAGATGGGCAAAATCCGGATAGCGCCCCTCTGGGCCCAGTCAGTAATCGAGTCCTGCCACGACGCGGACTGCAAATACCATCCGTCAGCTTTGAGCATTGGTCAAAATTGAGGATCCTCACTTGAATATTATGCACCATGCAGACGAGCATAAACTTGTGCGCCGCGTCCCTCGCGTCCCAGGCAGCTAAAAGGTCCTTAGCCCAGGCGTTGTGCAAGCTATCATGAAATTGATAAGCGGAAGATTCATGCGAGAGAGCCGAGCGACGCACTCGACTTCGCAGGTCCCGAGGACCACTATATCGATCCCTTCAGCCCCCTTATTGCTATTGATGTCGTCGATGAGGGCCGACGGGTTCCTCACCTCGCCGCGGTATAGCTGCAGGGTATCCACAATCTCCTGGAAGCCGAATTTGAATGGGACGGGCGCGTAGACCTGCAGGGCGCCGCCGGACGGGCTCCGGTCCATCACCCTCTGGAGGGTCCACACCAGGCTCAGATACACGTTGTGATGGTCGTCGAACGTGGAGGCGATAGCGACATTGTGCCTCCTCTGTGGGATGGCGAGGGTGTTGACCGCGACGGTGGGGCGGATCGTCGGACACGACGGGCTCTCCCATAAACGAGGGAGGGGAATGTCATAGAGCTGGCTGAGAGAGACGAACTGCCAGAGTAGAAATGGGATGGCGAGCAAGGCCGCAGCGGACCCGGAGACGCAGAGGTGGCGACGAGAGAGCATAGGATGTGGGAGGGAGTTGAGGAGCACCTTAGGGGTCTCGAACCCACTCGCGAGGAAAAGGCACGGTGATCGTGGCTTGGGGAATAGGGTTTGTGGACCTTCAGGAGGCGACGCCGTCGTGCCTGCTCCACATCGTCTCCTCGAAAATTGAGTCGACGCCTCGACGGGCTCTCTCCGCCGCGAAATTTTCCTTTTCGGCCGGCGTACGGATGATCGGAAGACGATCAAGAAAGTCTAAGACTGCGACTTCACGAATATTTATTCACTCGATTAGATGGGTGACCGTCTGTCTATGAATTGTCGATAGACAGGCTGGATTCGAGCCTATCACTCGACTACCATAAATGTAGACACCGGATTTCCTCAATAACGGCACTCCCCGATAACACCGATACTCACCGAGCTAAGGATACGCCCGCGTCGTCTCGCCTGCGGGGGTGGTAACCGTGATGGTTTTCCCGTCGTCCGAACACGCAATGGCGAAGCCGGGGGGCAGGAACGCATTCAACCCGGGGACGATAGCCGGGCGGCCGCTGAAGAGGTCCGAGGTGCGTGCAAGGACGTCTGCGACAGGGAGGCCGTGGATGAGCGTCAGCATGGGTTTTAGGACGCGACTATGTACTACTTGCCTCCCGGTACGAAACTGGCTCAGCGTTTGTACGAACTCGTCGTACGCCGCGCTCGGAAGCGTGGCCTTGACGGTGTCCAGGTAGTTGATACTATCGGTGACGTTCGCTTGAGTGCTCATGGTGGTGGTGTGTGAACGACAAAATGCAGCAGCGGAGCTTTATGCGCAGAGGTTGGGCGCTAATCAGCAGGTCAATCACCGGCATTGGACAAGAGATGTTAAGCAAAGTATTGATTAAATACACACATTTATTTGTTTTAGCTACCACCCCATCCCCACCGTCTTCCCACTCTCCACGCAGTCCCCGACACTGACGCCTCCCACCCCGGCACCAACGACCTCCATCCGCCCGTCCCAGCCGCTCCCGCCGAGCGCCTCCTTGAGCTTCCCCATCCGCTCCAAATGGCCCGGCAGCGGCGTCGGGATGCAGTTCCGATGCTGCCACGTCCGCGTGACGAGCGGCGCGGGCAGCGGCTTGCGGCGGTTGAGGTGGTACTGCAGATGCGCGAGCACAACGGGAAGCGCGGTGTCCGGTGCGCGGTGCGGCCCGCCCATCATGACGGTCACCTTCGTTATGCGCTCGCCGGGCGTCAACGCGTCCTGCGCGGGGAGCGCCGAGCTGTCGAAGGTGACGCCGAGGATGCCACCGTCGTCCGCGACGTAGTCGTCTTCGGGGCGGCAGACGAGGTAGCCGAAGCCCGGGGGGTAGATCTTGGCGGTGGGGAAGACGAGGTTGATGGAGGTGACGGAGGAGTACGGGTTCGTGGTCAGGTAGGGCAGCGGGTGGGATTCGGGTATGATTTTATTGAGCACGGGGAGGGGGAGCGCGGAGACGATGTGTGAGGGGAAGATGGGATTTGTTCGTTGCGTTGTAATCTGGCGAAAAGTTAATAGAGAGATACAAATCGGATAGAAAAGACAAGCCTACCTCAAACCCGTTCTCCTCGCCGAATCGTAGGGCGGTAATCTCCGTGTCGGAGAGGATCCGGACATTCGGATTCTTGGCGATTGACCGTGTCAAGGCGTCCGGGAGGGTGCCCATGCCGTCGCGGAACGAGTACACAGAGACGCCGTCCATGAGCCTCATGACGTCGCCCAATTCATACCGTTTGCGGTCTTCCTCCTCCTTCTGCCTCTCTGCCTCCTTGGCTTCCCTGGAGCGGGTGAGCAAGCCCCAGAGAATACGGCCATTCCCCTTTTCCTCAAGTTCCCAGAGTTTGGGAAACGCGGCACGGACGCTCAGCAGTCGGGAGTCGGCTGCGTAGATTCCGTGGACGAGTGCGCTCCCCAGAACACGCGCAGTCATTGGGTGACCGCGGCGCGTCAGGAAACTCTCGAGGCTCTCATCCAGTACGCCCTCCGGGCGGTTCCATCCTCGAACAAAGTCAAAGGACACGCCCGGAGTAATGAAGAAACGCAGGGGGTTCCACAAATACCGGATCCCGGGACTGGGAATCTCATATATTCCGGGAGTCCCCGGAACGTGCAAAAAACGCTTCTTGGCGGCAGGGGACGACTTCAGGGTGGGCATTACCGCGTCGGACAGGCCAAGCAGGTGAATCTACACCTGATTCTCTTGAGCTCGCGATTTGGCCGGCATGTGAAGAGACGTCACCAGCTCGAGAACGGAATTGGATGCAGGTCGGAGAGTGCGCGGACCGCCCTCCAAGATTACGGAACCGCGACCCCCAGGGAGTTGTACACGCTCTGTACTGGAGGCCCAGCCGCCCAAGCGCTTGTTTTTGTCGATAATGGTGATAGTTGACGACGGAAATCGACGCGACAGATGAAACGCGGACGAAAGGCCAGTGAGTCCACCCCCCAAAATTGCGATGTGTTTGGGTGGCATCTGTGCTGCGGACTTGAGGAAGCTCAAAAACGGACGTCGAGGAGCTTAAAAACGTCGTCGCCGTCGTTTGCCGTCGGCCCGCTGGTCGCCGACAAATTTACAAATTTCTGTGACGTGACGGGATAACCGTGACCGCACTTGTCTCCCTGGGACTTAGGCTATGCTCTTGCAGACCGGGCGGCAAGTAAGATGCAGGGCCATTCGCACTCTCTCTGGAAAGAATAGAACTCTTCATTCCGCCCTCGACGCAGCTGGGCGTGAACGAAACCATCCAATTCTTGTCGTCGATGAGTGAGAATTTTCCGTCTGCGTACGGTGAAGGGTTTAAGATTTGCGTTAGGGACGTTCATGCGGCTGACATGGAATTGTACCGCGCTTCGCTTAGAAACATTGTCTTTTCACACCTAGATGAGACGTCGCATGAAGACCCAGCCTTGGCGACAGCTACACACACAGACCCCACGCTTTCTGCGTCGGCCCTGGACCCTCCATCTTCAGCTGAGCACTCTGATGCACCATTTATTAACGATTCTGCCACTGTCAACCCTGCGCGCCATCAGGACAAAATCTTGGACAGCATTGTCCCAGGTCCGAACGTATCGTTCCCACAACGGAAAGAGCTTCCGTCCCATCGTAGCTCGGGTACAAATTTCCTCAAATATGTTGCTGCTGCCAAGTCCGCCTCGCAGAAGAGCCTGGCTGGCCGAGACCCGCGGCTCCCCCCGAGATCCGCTTTTCAATCTTCCAAAGGCCCGTCCACCGCCCTCGGCGACACCCTTGCCCGGATCGAGCTCGGCCGACTCGTGTCGCACGTAGAAGCGGGATTATTTTGGCGCGCAAACGAAATCAAGAAGCAGCTGGAAAAACGCGGGATCGACATACCCTGGCATCCCATTTTCGAGCAGTGCCTCATCAACACGTCCCCCGAGAATGTGCGCCACGTAAAGAGGTGGCTCGCTCTCCTGCCCCCAGCGACATCGGGGTTGGTTCTGAGCCCTCGCACACGCCGCTCCGTCGTTTCACTGCCCCACAACATCCCCTCAATAAAAGAAATGGGCCTGCTCGCGGCGTCCAAGGGCTACCTCGACCTCGGCCTCGGCGCCGTGCGTCTGGTCGTCTCGCAAGAGGCTTCGGAGACCAGCGCGCGCTATGTGGCTGAGTGGGAGAATGTAGCGATCCAATCGAGGGATGTCTTTCCGGTGCCGATCGTACAGGTGCTCGGTGCTCTGTACAGGTACGGTGTCGTAGATGGGCTATCCTCCGCCGGCCGTGTCGACGATGCCCAGGCGACCCTAGCGGAATTATCCTCCTCTGGCAGTCAGGTGTACAAACCCTCCCCCGACATTCAAATGCGCCCGCTTCAGAGCCTTCCTGTCCATTCGAATCAACCCCCCGATTCCACCCCTTTGAGAACCCACTTCCTCCAGAGCTCATTCAATCTGGTAAAGAGTGTCATGTTGCTCAACATCTCCCGTGTGGACGACGCTCCCGACCTAGATGCGCTCAACCGCCTGAAAGAAATGGCCCGCGGCTCGGTGACGATCAGAAACGCACGAGGCTTCTTGGAATTGGCCATCTTCATGCGCCGTTCGGGCCCGCGTGCGATCCCACATCTGGAAGCGCTCTGCGCACAGCTCGAGCACCGCGGCTCGGAAGTGGCCGCCGGGTTCTGGATCGCCGGCGCCATGCAGTATCTGATGCACGAGCGCCAGTACGCGGCCGCCGTGTACATGTACTCGCGGTACATGGTCCCGACGATCCTGCAGGCCGAGATCAAGCAAGCGGCGCAGACGTTCACCCCCTCTTCGTCCGCACCCGCCCCAGCTCCCGGCCAGCGGCTTAAGCCGCAGCTGACGCACGACTCCATCCTGCTGCACTGCCTCATCAAGCTCTGCCCCACCCCCGCCGCGCTGGACGCCCTCCTCGACGGATTCCGCGCCACAGCGCTCACCGTGTCCCGCCCGCGGCCGTCGGCCGCCAAGCTCGCGGTCATCCTCACCGAGGTGCTCCGGAACGCGGGGCGGACCGAGCAGCTCCGGGCCCTGCTGCGCGACGTCGCCGCGCTTCCGGACCACCCCACCCACTGGCCGGCGGTATGGCCGCCTCTCCTGCGCGCGTACGCCGCCACCGCCGACGTGCCCAAAGTCATCGCGGTCTTGGAGCGCATGCGGCACGGGATGCAGAGCATGACCGGGGAGTGCTTCGCCGTGCTCCGGATCCTGGAGGACGCGGGCTGCGCGGCGGTCGTGCGGACGTATATGCACGCGGTGCTTGGGGCGTCCCCGGGCGGCGCGAAGACGCGACTGGCCGCCGCCGACGTGCCGCGGGTCCTGGAGCTGCTGCGGGTGCTCGAGGCCGCGGGCGAGGTCCCCATGGCGGGTGTGTACGTTGCCGTTACGAGGCGGTTTCGAGAGTCAGACTGCCTCGAGGGCGTGCGGGCCGTGGAGCAGCACATTACCGCGAACGTCTCGGTCAAGTCCCCGAAGAAAGATACGGATATGGCGCCGCGGATCCTGGACGGACCCCGGTCCCAGCCAGAGGCGACCACTACTAGCGCCGAGACGTCCAACGCGGCCCCGCCCTCGAACGAAGATACGGCGCCGGAAATCTTGGACAGATCCCGATCCCAGCCAGAGCAGCCGCACGTGGGCAGTGCGACCATTACTAGCGCCGAGACGTCCAACGCGGCCCCGTCCTCCAACGAACTCCCCGAAGTCCCAACCTCGAACGCCCATAGCGACGCTCCTCTTGAGGTCGACGTGGCGCCGCAGAGCCCGTCCCAGCTCCTCGAACAAGACCTTGCACCGCTCACAACGACGCCCCCCATAACGTCCCCCGTAGAGGCGTCCGAACCCGCGGACGTCTCTTCCGAAGGCGCGGACGCAAACCCCTTCAGCGTCCTCTCGGAAGCTGCCGCCACGGCCCCGCCCTCCGATTCCCCAGCACCTGCCGCTCCGAATACCCACAAAGATGACGCCAGCTCCAGGATTCCTTCCGAGCCCGAAGCAGCGATGCAGGGCCTGTATCAGCTCAAACACGGACGTCTACCGTCCATCGCCATACCCCGCCCGCTGACGCCCCCCACCCCAGAGACATCCGAAGCGGAAACACCTGCATCGGGCTCGCGCGCCTGCTCCGACGCCCTCGCACACGCCGAGCGGAAGAACGTCCCCGCTGCGCTCGCAGTCATCGACGCGCACGCGCCCCTTCTGTCCACACGCGACCTCGTCGCCGTAATGAACGCGTTCATGCACGCCGGGTGCCCTGAGGGCGCGCTCGCGGTGGAGGAGCGCCTCTGGAACAGCCGGAACTGAAGCACTTTGTTTCAAGGAAAGAAATGAAAAAGTACAGCGAGACTGAAATGGCGTCCAACAAAATCCGTGCGCACCCAGCCGCGGATTTCCGTCCAGCTCGTGGAACAAACGCGAATGCGCGGGACTGAGCCGCGGCGCTGCAGTATATGGGACTTGGCGGGGAAGGGGACGCGAGGATCCGGGACGGTTTTTTCGTTGTCCGCTCTTTGGGTAGACTTGTACCAGGTGCGGAAATACAGTACAGTATCCGTTCTGTAGAAATCGGAGGTGCTCCTCCGTCGTAGCCTCGGCTTGCCCGATAGATGTACAATGGACCGCATTGTTCTGCACATAGTACTACCCAGCAGTAAACTAGTCAATGAGGTACTTCCGGCGGAAGAAGGAGCGCAAGTGGAAGATCTGCCATACGCCCAGGCCAGTGAGGGAGAAGATGGTGAACCAAGCAAAATTTTGGACGCGCTGTTGGGTGGATACTAGCGCGCACAAAACATATGATTAGTATTTTATGGTACCAATTGCAGGAAAGGGGACGGACTGTTGGTGTCGGCGAAGCGTTCCTCGCGCTTTTTGAGGTAACCCATCTCGTCAACGATCTCCTTCACGAGGCCCTCGAGCTTGCGCATCTCGGTTTCGAGGCCGGAGAGCGATTCCTGGTTGGCAATTGCGCTGCGGGGCGGGTTAGCAAGGCCCGAGGATCGGGGTGTACGCTAGAAAACACGAACTTGTAGTCCACCGCCTCCGCGCCAATGTCGACGTCCAGGTCAACTATGCGGGACATATTCTTGGCCTTTTCCACCGATACGGCTGACGGCGTACAATCAGCACCTATGCAGTATCATGGTAGTTGTGTCAGGTGCGTACACTTGTCGAGGAAGTTCTTGAAGCACACGCCGACCTCGCCGTCGGCATGCGTCGTAATTGCGAGCCGCGTCTCGGCCTTGATGCCGCGCTTGCTGAGGTAGACGTTCTTCTGCGGGCTCGAGTCGATGATCTCAATGTCCACGCGCTGGTTCTCGCCAGGGCCGACGTTCGCAGTGACGATGACAAGCGCGCCGTTGTGCGCCGTGTTCCAGATGCATTTGTTCGGCGGGAAGCGGTAGGAGCTCAGGGAGAACTTAATGGCTTGCGCTGGGGGGACGAGGAGGAGGGAGAGGGCGAGCAGCGTTGCCAGTGGCCTGAACAGTGAGGGGGCCATGGTAGACGTGTAAGTTTGGGCTAGGGTTAGGGTTACTCTAAACCCCTAGCTCAAGCACCGCTTACAACTTTGAGCTCGGAAAAATTGGGAGCTATGTATACGAAGGAGAGTAAATACTGGGCTGAAATATGACCGAAAAATAAAATCTACAGCTTCCCGCGCCCTCGCGGCGGTGCAGTCCGCAGACAATCAAGCTCCTCCGCCGTCCCACTCGGGTCCTCGAGCACAAACTCATGCACGCCGTCGACAAAATACCGCCAGAACTCCTCCATAATCCCGGGCGGGAACCCCTCCGTGTCCCACGTCATAAACATGTTGAAGCGCCCGAGGAACGTCCGCGTGGAGAGCAGCAGCCCGCCGTGTGCCTTGCGGCCCACGCCGATGCAGTCGAGCAGCTCGACCATGGGGTAGCGCGCGGTGTGGTAGAACGGCGTGATGTCGCCGACGTGCGAGATGCCGAGAAGCGCGGCGGAGGGCGCGGGGGGCGCAGCTGTCGGTGCGGTGGGGGCGCGGGCGGAGACGGGGGCGGGCACAGGGCGCCGCGGCATGGTCCCGTCCGCCTCGTCGTCCTGCCGCGCGAACGCCTTGGCGCGCTCCCCGCGCGCGGCGCCGACGAGCTGGGTGCGGACGGGTAGCAGCGGGCTGCGGGTGTACGCGTGCATCTGGCTCTGCACCGCGCGGCTTCGGGCCCAAAACAGCGCGCGCGCGTCCGCAGACGCGGGGAGGAAGGTCGGGAGGACGACGTTGCAGTAGCCGAGGGCTAGCGACAGGCCGGACGCCAACGGGGACACGGGCGGCGGAAGGTGACGCTGGAGCCCGACAGCGGTGTACATCATCATGGGGAGCGTCTTCGACGCGCCGAGCTCGGGGTGCTGCGCACACAGGCGGATCCATGCAAAGTTGGCCAGGGTGAAAGACACATTTTGGATCGTGGCGCGCTCCGATTTACACTTGGCTTGTATCGCAGCCGTCTGGGTGACGGAGAACTTGACCTGCACAATGCGCGGATTTTTGGTAACACTTTTAACGCGGGGGAAGGTGTGTCCACCCTGAGCGGTGCATAAATAATGTGAAGGGAAAAAAAATAATGGAAACTAGACGCACGATTGACCGCCGCTCGACAATTTGGTGGTCGACTCGCCACGCTGCCTCGTGGAATTTGGACGAGCGCGGGTTCCCTCCAAGCCTCGTTTCCATCGCGGGGACGATGACATCGTCTGGGCCGCGCGAGCGACTCCACCGTTTCCGCCACTCGTCGTCCAGTATTTTCGCAAGCTCGCTATCGTTCCTGGGGGGTCCTCCAGGCACGTCCGAGCCGCCCAACAGTTCCAGCATCATGTCGCATTGCCACTGGAACGGAACACCAGAGTTGATGGCGTGGTGATTCATGTAGACGAGATGGTATTCATGGACGCCGGGAGATACTTCGCCGTGGCGTGCGACCTCGAGGCGCGAAAGACACTGGGACGAAAGCTTTCGCGGGCCCCCGAGATAGTCAGTGAGGAGCTCAGGACCCGTGATATCGTCGTACACCCGCGACGTCGCTTCCGCCTCGTCGAGAGCGTGTCTCGGACTCGCGGGCGGCGTGTACCTGCTCGCCGGACGAGTGAGCATTCATTTGTAGAGCAGAGTCCATACGACACTCACACGAACTGCGCCTCGTCGTAGCACCCCGGCTGCATTTCGACCCGACAGCAGAGAAGCGTGTGGCGCAGGCGCATGATCGCCCAGACGATGCGGAGGCGCACAGGCGAGACGAAGCCCGGCGGGGCGCGGAAGATGAGGCGCGCTGCGAACTCGCGTCAGTTGCGGACTGTGGGCAACGCGGGAGACTGACAGAACAAGTCGTTCAGGCCGTACGCCCGGCTCGGCAAGAAGTATGAGCTGGCGCAAAGTTAATAGTTGCCGTTAATGACGAGACAAGACCAGACGCACAGTTCGTTCGGACCCAGGGTCCGCCGGTAGGTGGGCATCATGCGCAGCGGCGACTTTGAGTCCTGGGAGATAGCGACAGACATGGCGAGGAGCAGAGAGAGAGAGGAGAATGTCTTCGAGTGTGATAAGGACAGAGACAGGAGTGCCGCCCCTATGCGGAGTCAGATAACAGTTGTTTCCGTTAGAATTATCAAGGGAAGAAAACTTGACTCTTTTATGTACCGCCGCGTCAGCAATGGAAAAACTTTTAACTGGGTCTGGTCGACGCGTTCAAACTTGATGTCGGCTACCGATCGGGATTCCAGAACGAATCGGCGGGACTTGCTGCATGACGGCGGATAAAAGGACGCGTTCCATTCCGACGGTTTAGCCTAAGATCCTCAAGCCTTTAGCAGCTCAAGAGCCAAGACTCAAGGCGGTTCTTCGAGTCGGCCTTGCGCGGCCACCGGGCTGCGGAGATTGCACTGGCGGCAGTCTTTTGAGCGGTAGACGACTACAGCTGACTTGATTGCAGAGGGAGAGGGGTTGGCTTTGAGGCGATTTGAAGTTGTGTCTGGCAAGCCTGGCAAGGGACCAAGTGAATCAGACTGATTTGATTGATTGATCGTATCATGATGGCAGTGATGGTTGTGGATCTCCAACGTCCAAGTCTGGCACAAGCGTTCAATTTTAAAAGGGATTTCGGATTTCTACATCAGACTACTTACGGTCCGGTTAAAGGACTCTACAGGATTACATTGGGATTACTACAACTACAGAACCAGAATTAATGTAGGTGAGTTACTCATAAAGCTCATGAGGTCTCCTCTTCGACGCGGCAATACACACGACGACTGGCTCGTGTGCAATACCGCTCCTCGGTGCGACACGGGCGATAATTACTTGACTTTAAGCCCGCGCAGGCTGCGCACGACGTCGGCCATGTTCCGCACATTCCCGCCCCACTGTCCGCTCCAGGACAGCTCCTTGCGCTCCATGCCAGCGGTGGAGGGTGCGGGCGCGGTTGCCTGTAGGAGGCTCTCGCGCGACCCGCAGAAGGCCGCCGCGGAGGCAATGGTATCGGACTCGCGCACGGACCGTGCGCTGAACGCGGGGGTTAGCGACGCCACAGACGATTTGCGCACGCGGGCGAAGACGCGGCTCAGTGGTGCGTGCCGGCGAGCCGTTAGCGTCGAGCATACGGGCGCGGACTCGCCGACGGGTGCGTGCTCGCGGCACGGCGGCGGAATCACTGTGGGTGCGACGTTTTCGCCCAGGATTCGCATGATCTTCGCCATTTTTTGGCGGCGGCTCGCGCCGTCCGGGGGCGTGGGCGTCGACGGTGGGTTGATACTGAAGGTGGGGGAGAGCGGGGAGGGCATCGCCGAGCGCGGAGACGCGCGCTGCGCTTCCGGGCCCAGGAAAAGCGCGGGGCGCGCCTCGTGGCCGTGGCTCGTTGCCCGCGGGCGGAATATGAGGGGGCTGAGAGACGAGGTGGGCGGGGCCGTGGAGGGGCGGCCACGCGAGTGGGATATGGGGCGGCTGGGGAACGGAGCGCTGGGCGCGGTGAAGGGGCGGCCGGAGCGCTTCGAATTGGAGCTCGAACCCAATTTTTCGGGAGCTGGAGGGAAGGCGAGTCGCGTCTCCACCAGCAGCGGCGTTTCTTCCACCGACGCCCCGAGCTTGTGGGTCGAGTGCATCAGGTGGAGGCGCTGTGCGTGCGGGAGCGCTTGTGTCGTTGGGGGCGCCTGCGCTCTTGCCGTGGTCGTCAATGGCCACTGCATTTTCGGTGAGCAGAAGGAGAGAAGAAGAACAGGAAGACACTCGAGACTGAAGTAAGTGAAATTTCATCGCGACCTTGATCGGTCCTCATCGGTCGTGGATACTACAGGGTCGGACGTCGTCCGTCTCACGTTGCTCCAATTTCCAATGCAACTTTCCGAGACTGTGCGTGTCCCTTCCTCAAGAGAAACAAAAAAAGACTCCCGTAATCCATGGCCGTTGAGCCTTGGCATGCCGCTCGAGGCACCACTGGACGACGACCCGCGGAATAACGAGTTGGAATATCCCGCGACATGCCCTCCACTTTTCGCGTGGGCGCCCTTGATTCGAAGTCAAACAGGGTGTGCAAATACATTTCCAACTCACGAAGAGTACAACATGTCCGCTGTCTATCAAGAAACGGGCCCCTTTATTTCTTCCCAATATTGTTGGGCCGGACGACTTATTGGTTGGCTCAATCAGTTCAAAGCCCACAGTTCAGACCGCCCACAACGCAGGCACTACGAAATTGCTCGATGTTGAATGGGAGACAGACAGGGGTCGCGTCATTTGACGTCGAATTTCCTTGCCGAAGCGCCACTAGTGTGATGGCGGCTAATCTCCCCACCGCGAGGCCTCGAGTAGACCGTGTAAGTTTCGTTTTTCTCTGACGCTACAGCCGAACTTAAAGTTGAAAGTTCGAGCCCGACGGGGACTCGGATCAGATTTGTTCACGCCCGCCATCAAATGCGGGTTCAAATTTGCCATCAACTTTGGTTGTCCCGCTCGCCAAGACCTTTTAAACTGGTCACTCTCAGGCACAAATTTCCTGCTCTCAAACTGATTCCTTTTGGATTCAGCTCCTCGGAGTACTTTTTCCGACGATCGTTGCGGAACTAGAGCGGAACCAACCATGTCTTGGAACTAGTCTCATTTCTCCTTGGCTCCTACCAATACTCTCACTTTTTCTCTTTTGAATACTCACCACCATCGCCCGCCATTACGACCACACCAATGCAGCACGAAACACAACATTTTCAGTTGAAAGTGGCCGGCGCAGTATGCTTTTACATCGTCGCTGCATTGGTGGTACGCCGACGCTTCTCCTTCTCCGCACTGGTGTTAACATTTTCCCCGCAGATGGTTTTCGTGAACAAAGCAGTCCTGAACAAGACACCAGATCTTCCGTTCACATTCCTCGTAATCTCACTCTCATTTCTTTGAGCCCGCACCATTCTGACATTCCCTGTAGTTTATACAACTTGCGATCGCAGTTCTCCTGCTCCGTCTCCTCGCTCTGCTTTCACATAGCCCCTTACACCACATTTTGCCTGCCCAGTTCGAGCTGCCGAAACTAGACCGTATCATCGCGAAAAAGCTCTTCCCGTTCCTCTCCGTCGGCTTCATCGGCCTCATCTTCAACACCCTCTGCCTGGCCAACGTCGATGCCTCTTTTTTCCAGGCAAGTCCGCCCGTTCCGGGTACCGACCCGTGTTTAACCTGCATCCAAGATCGCCCGCGGCCTCCTCCTCCCCTTCACCATCCTCGTCGCATCGCTGTGCGCCCGCACTGTGCCGCGCGCGTACGTCCTGCTCGCGGCGGCCATCGTGACCGGCGGCTTCCTCGTCGGAATTGCGCCGTCGCTCTATCCCGGCTCGACCGCGGAGGCCGCGCGAGAGCCGCTGAAAGCGCTCGTGTACGGGTTCGTCTCGTGCCTGGTGCTCTCCGTCCATGCCGTCTTGAGCAAGGCCGCCACCGCACACGTAACGCACTCCGTCGTCGCCCTGTCGTACTGGGGGAACCTCATGATGTCCCTCATGATGGTGCCCTGCGTCGTCCTCAATGGCGAGATCGCAGCATACCACAGACGCTTCCTGTCCCCCGACGAGGACTGGACGACGTTCGTCGTGGGGTCGGCGGTCACCGGCCTATTCGGCTGTTTGCTCGGCATCGCAAACGCCTGGTCGATCAAGGTGATTGGATCCCTTCTTGCCCGAGAACTCACCAGTCTAACTCACACCGCGTTTAGTTGACGAGTCCCATTACGCACATGTTCTCCTCAGTACGCCCGCGCACTCCAACGCTGCATGTTATATTCTTACTGGTTGTAGGCCGCAAGGAGCGTCATCCAAACCGTGCTCGGCGTCCTCATTTTCGGCGACATCATGACAACGTACGTCGCGTCTCCCCCGCTGCAGAAATATATGGCTAATTGGTCTGCAGCTATCGTCTGGGCGGGATCGGCCTCATCACTTGCGGAACCATCTTTTATACTTGGGCGCAATCGCAATCGCACGCGAAGCCCGCCGGGATGACCCCGGTTCCGACAACCGACGTCGAGAAACAAACCGAGAAATCTGAGGAGACAAGTGATTCGGATTTTGATGAGGAATTCTGAGTTGCAGTGCTTTACTTTCTTACTTTACTAGTACATCCTGTGATTTGCTGTGATAATGCTTTCTTATTTGTTGTGGAGATGAGAGTGTGTTTCAAACTAATCACAACGTGTTGGAACGAGTATGAACCTTGGTTTCAACCCGAGGACCCCACTTTTCGAGGTGACTAGCGCAATTGCTTGGCGAATTCCGCTTGGATCGGGGTTGAATTTCAAGTTCGAATAATTCAATCGACTAAGTATGTACGTCCGAAATATTATTTCACTACATTTCGTCTACATTACAGCCACTGCTTGTTCCCAAAATGAGATACAAATGCACCCGTATCCTTCACGGTCCACCTGTTAATAACCTCCAGCTGCATCTTGACCGATTCTTCCGGCGTGATAGGACCCTTAAAGTCCGGCGCGATCTTCGCAATCGCCTTGCCCAGCATCTTGTGCTCTTCGAGCTCCTCGGCCGTGGCTATTTTCAATATTCAGACAAAGAGTTGAGATGGAGTGCCAAAGAGACTGACGGGCAGAAATTGACGTGTTGACCAGTCCCGGGCTGAGTGCCAAGAAAGTGAAGCCCTCCCCTTTGAACTGGGCTGCATACTTTGCCACGATCATATTAACCGCGGCCTTGGAGATGGAGTAGGACGGCTCGCCGGCGGCTTCGGCGAGCACCGTAAACTCTGCATCCGCAAGTCCAGTACTTAGGGTGATTACTTTCTTGGTCGAGCCGTTCCGGAGAAGGGAAAGGAACGCGTTAGTGGTGTGCACTACGCCGACGGCGTTGACCTTGAACTGAACAGAATATCAAGATCGGACCTTCACTTGTTCCAGTCGGCTTACATGATCGAGTAAATCCTTCTCGACGGCCTCTGGGCTCGGACTAGGAAGCAAAGGTAAATAAGAAAATTACACTACAGAAGCAGTGAGCTTACAATTGGTCGAGAGTGAACCCAGGATGGTTCATCAAGGCAGCGTTGTTGATGAGGTAGTCCAATTTGCCACCAGTGGCTTTAGAAACCTCGCTCGCAGCGGCCTGCAAAGAAAGTAAGCTAATCTTGATTACAATTTCTCGAATTCACACTGACGTTGAGAGCCTTCACGTCAGTAACATCTGCCTCGAGCACCGTGATGTTATTCCCGGGTAGAGCAGCGAGCTTGGTCGCTGTAGATTTGTTGCGAACGACCGCGAAGAGGATGTTCCCGCTATCGGCGCTGAGCTGTTTGATAAATTCGAACTAAAAGCACCAAGGATTAGTTTCAAGGCAATCATGAAAATAAATCCTCGAACCCCGATTCCTCTGGCGGCACCGGTGACAACGTAGGAGGGCATGCTGGTGGCTGAACAGTGGGGAAATTTGTATATCGATATTCAAAAGCTGCGATACTTATACCAGCCTTCCAGAGGTCCGACAAGCGCATCGATAATTCGGAGGGAATTTGTCAAGGAAGACTATGTCGATGACTGTATTTTGCGGTGCTTGATCAGCCCTGACGCAGGGCCATTACTACTATTATAGTACCCCTTCTGACAGCGCACCCTGATGTGGTAGTCTCACTGATGCCGACCCATTTTGCCTTCTTCTGCCCCAGGAAAATCGCGAATGTGGATTCACATGCCAGGCATGGTCTGATCAAATTCTGTGGCCATATGAGCCCTCTGAGGCGTGCAATAAATGAAAGGGACGTTTTTGTGACGGTTTGTGACCCTGCCAAATACATCCGAAATCCGCTACCACATGGTGTCCCGCCCTCGGGATGACAACATCTTTCCTCGGTCTCAACCTAAAATCTTGAAATTATTTGAGTGCATAGAGGACATACTAGAGAGCCCAATTCGAGGTGCCGAAGGGAAACCGTCGAATAGAAATGATTCTTTCGGCTGCGATCACTGCCTCTGTCATTGGGGGGACAACGATAGTATTGCTTAGAAATAACGAATACCGTCAAAACACCGTCAACTTCGGAAAGTGTCGGATCAATGCGGATCACAAATGATTTCAACCACCTTCGTTAATCGGGATTCGAAAAACGGATATAGGGTCGGAAAGTTTTTTTCAGCCCTCCTCAGGACCCCCTCCTGGTCCTTCCATATAGGGCAGGTAATTTGCACCCCTAAGCCCGGGCCGTGCCTCCGAGTCATGTGCGGCTTCACCGCCACTTGATACACAGCCAGCCAAGGTCATCGCGACCTCGCGCAACTTACACACAACTAATCTCTTCAACATTCTTGTATGGTACAATGTGTTCCAAGTATAATTTTTATTCCTTACCTATATATTTCCAACCAAAATTTATGATTCTTGGAGGCTTCAAACCGCAGTCCGAAGCCCCTGTGGCCTTGGAGGGTTGTTTACCACCCATTTTATGGTTCCTGCACTCTCCCAGCACATTCTATACCCATATTACTTGAAACAAAATATGTTGTAAAAAGTTTTTCAAAGCCTTCCCCGAGACCCCCCTCCCCCCGTCCCCATATCCATCCCGATCCCCCCTTGCCTTCGTTCCAACATTCTCAAAAACCAGTTTCCAGGCTCGCCACGGGATTATGATTCCAAACCATTTATGTCTCAGAAGTCTTCCCTATCTCTTTCCACAAAGCCTTCTTGTCGACCGAAGCCTTCGAAGCAGGACGAAATTATAGTAGCAGTTACGCATCGATATACATTAATAAGCCGCTCCATTGCGTCCTCATATAAGCCCACCAAAGCCTTGCAGATGGGGTGTATGATAGTCGAGCAACCGCCCCGGGGCTTCCTTAGATTTTGCCTGCCCCAATTATCTGCCATTCAGGTCAGGGACCTCTCGTTGACTTAGTTGGATGCACTTACGAAAGCCTGGTACATCAAGACTCAAGGTGTGGCTCAAGGCGGCTCTTTAGGATCCCGATCTGCGAATTGGTAACCTCCAATTCACCCTTCTCAAACAACCGCGTAAAGGTACTCAGCGCGTGCGAGCTTTATAAAATACAGGGTACAAAAATCAGAATATCTACATAAAACAACCACCCTCACATCTACCCTCGGAGCTTGCTCCTCAATCTCTCCAGCGCCTTTCAAGCTCGTTCCGTCCCTGCTGGTTCTTGCCTATGCCCCAGAAAGTGTCCTCGGCGGAGTCCTGCGTAAATATCGAATGAGAGGTTGAGACGCAGAGAGATGTGCCGCGCACTTCGACAAGTTCCGCATCTCCTGTCCCGAGCAGTTCCTTCTTCAGGTCCTCGTGCTCGCCAATTTTATGCCAGATGACGATGTCCATCTGCCCATTGGTCAATTCCTCCCTACGCTGACATTCCATGGAGAGCCCGGACTTTTTCTATATTCATCTTCAACCAGTTGGGGTGCTGTTTAACCTTATACACCCCGGCTTGCCTGAAAACATCCCGAGAAAATTCTGAAATGGTTCTAATCTCCTCCGCGATGGCTGGACGGCTGTACATAAACTGTGTGTCGCGCGTCAAAAATATCTGCGACCAGGAACGAAAAAGAACATACCTTGAAAGTCTGGAACAAATGTTCCGAGGTAGGATACTCCTTGCCATTGACAGGATGAGCAGAGAAGTTTGTGAATCCGTAGTACAGTTTGTTTTTCTCATAAAACACGCGCGCGGGCCTGGGTGGGGCGGCCGCGCAAGAGTTGCCCGACGACGGAGCCGACAGCTGAGCCCGCACCCAGGATGGACTAACGAGCAGGGAGCGAGGGTGAGAACGGTGTGCCTCGTCGTTGAATCGATTGAAGTGGCTGCACGGCGGAGCTCTTCGCAGCTTGCGCACAAGTTCTTCCGCAATACGGATGGTCCCGTGCTTTGGTTTAAGCCCACAATGCTGTAGGATGTGCTTACGACACAGTTATTAGTAGATGGTGCCGGGTCTGATTGATATTAGCGCGACCAAGGGCTTGGTTAGCACAAGTCCTCACAAGTCCTGGAGCAATAAGGATGGTGTTTGTGATTCTGGTCATCCCATATTTTGGGGTAAGAATGGCAATGCTGAAGAATACAATTTAGATGCATCAGTGGAGAGCGGAAGTGCTCGCTCACGTCACAGTTCCCATGTGTCGATGTGGTGGTGGTGCTGGTTATCTTAATATACTAGCAGAGATCTTTCGACCAAGAACCTGGTAAATGTGATGTAAGCGACCTCTTTCGCCCCCCATCCGATGTATCTCACATTTTGTTGAAGCATTGCCATACATATCCGAGGAGATGGGATTCTAAGAGTAACAAATTGCACCCATATTGCTCGAAGACTGCGGCCGTGAAGCCGGCTTTGGAGAGAGCTCTGGTTCCTGGTTGAGAGATGGGACATGGGCGTGTTGAAGTGCTCACGCGGTAGCGATGGATTCTGTGAGTCCGGTTCCGAGGATAATTATGTCGAATATGCCCTCGAAGTCGTCCATGATGAGCAACCCGCCGGATGAGTCACCCGTCGCGGATTAGGTCTTTCCACATCCGATTCTTCGACTATTCTTCTTGCTCAAGAAGCGTGACCCGGCCCATATTATAATACGCGTCTCCGAATTCCGCCACAGGTAGCGGGATTCAAGCCATGCAGTTTCCTCTGCCGTGCGTATTGTGAACTCGGGATTCTCAACTTTCAAGATACTCCGAAGGCAGGGCGATGAAGCTGAAGCAGGATGGACGACCCGCGTGTGGGAGAACGTCACCAACTTGAACTGAAGCGACCTGAATGGGCCCGTCGTTTCAGAACGAGGCACAACAAATTGACAAGAGACTAGTCCGTCGTTGAATAGCATCCGATGGACGGCGATGTCGGTTGGAATTAGGAATTAGGAACACGGAGAAGAGAAGGAGACAGGAGCGGGTGGAAGGAGGAAGGAGGGATGAGGCTGAATCGCCTGGCGTAATACATAGTAGGTAGGTTGGCCGAGGAGGTCAAGAAAAAAAACGGCCCTAGTGGATTTTTTGACGGATCCGAACCCCCTTGGATAGAATAATAATACGCGGGCACGGATCGATGGAGCGGAGTTTGTGGAGAAAGTGCGCGCGCCGCTGCTGAGCCGCGATTATTTAATGCGCAGGCGAGGCTCCGACTGACGCACCATCGCACAGCCTGGTAGCGTTCAATCAGGCACGCCGTCCGATTTTGAGCTTGCGGAGATTTGTACGTCAGAAAAGCTTGATATATGGTCACGCACAGCGATTACTATATGATTGCCTCCATCTCAGATTTGCTGAAAGCTGTCGTATTTTTCCGCTTCAGATGCATGTACCGCCCACACCCTTCGCGGCAGCAGCCTCTTCGCTACGCGGCCCTGGAGTATTGGATAAGGGAGATGTGCATCGGGGAATGAGAAGATGAGTAAATGAACCCTCCTTCCTCATCCGCAGTGGGTTGCCGGGATGTATTGATTCACGAAAGAGCCAGAGGAAAGACAGGAGATTATATGGGAAACATCGATGGGGGATTAACAAACAGGTTGGGTCAAGGTGGGGAATAGCTCAAGTGATTCACGATTGAGGCCCAACTTGAACTTGTGGCAAGTGGAGGTCAAGTTGCAGGTTGGCACAAAACCTAATTATGAAACACCCTAGTAGCGTCGTCGAATGCTGGACGACCACAACGTAAGAGGCATGCCAGTGGAGATCTATCATCTTTGGCGAAAACATGTTGGCGAAACAGAACCCGCGCGCTGTCTCCAGAATCCGACCAGACTGCCGCTGACATTACGATTTCGATTCCTTCCTCAGGCGGAATATACGACCGTCCAAACATTAATCCTCTTTCACAGGCAGATCGCTGCCCATCCGCGCAACCGTCCGACGGACCGCCCGCACGAGGTAAAAAAACGACACGAGGACCACCAGCGCGGTCCCAAGCTCGACGCGCGCGACGTCGGCAGAATCACCCACCGGTGTCCGGATAACCTCCACAGTTTCCGCGCCCGGCGGCGTCGCTAGGCGGAAAATCGACGCGTTGCGGAACGGCGCCGCGAACTCCAGCGGCAGGACGGGCAGCGCGTCGGGGCTGGGCACTGTTTCGCCGGTGAGTGGGGAGTTCCGTACAGGGGGTATCATGGCTGACTGGATGGTGGGCAGGCAAAGAACGCGTCCGGCCAAGGGAGCGGCGTGTGCTGGAACGGAGTGGGCCCCAGCGCACCGTACCGCACGTGGAGCGGCACCTGCACGTCCTGCGGGCGGCCGACGACGCGGAGCAGCAGCGCAGAGCTCTCGTCGGGAAGCGCAGCCACGGGGAGCTCGAGGTTCGACGGCCCCGCGTACTGGAAGGAATACGCATCGGCGCGATTGTCCAGCTCAAAGGGGTCGACAAAGACAAGGGGAGGAAGGGTGTAGTGCAGATGGAGCGAGCATTCCTCGAAGTCTGAGCCTGGGGCTGAGATGCTGGTCTTGAAGACTGGGTGGAAACTTTGCTCGTGCAGCAGGGACGACTCGGTCTGCAATGCCATGGCGGTGTCGTTTGACATCACTCGAAGCCATCAAAGGCCCTCGTGACCTCGGCAAGTGCCGACTCGACTCAGCCTTCACCGCGTCGCGCAAGGTCCTTCCAAAGCCACACAGCGACTGGCTCAGCCTCCACCCGCCTTTTGACGCGCATCGAAGCCTCTTCCAAGATGCGCACCATTCTCGACTCTCGCCTCGAAGCCCCTCCCACAGCTCAGACAGCTGGCGGGAACTGGAGCTCGGAGACTTGGTGACGTGTGAAGCACACTCAGTTTTCCGCGATTTGAGAGGGTTCAATACGGAATCTTCAAAGGAAGTTACGCCGCAAAGTTGTGGACACTAACGAGGCACGAGTAGACGCAGACTCGCCACATAACGTTACACATAACGTATCTGCAACCCTCGCAGCCCTCAAAGCTCCGCTGATCGCGACCTACAAGCTTCGGCTCTCGACGTGAGAGATACCGGGACGCCAGGTACCAAAAACTGATGCTGCGGATGCGTTGTTGCAAGGCTGTGGCAAGCCGTGATGCAGTGGGATGGTTACAGCACAAGATGCGATGACACGCCGTTTGGATCTCCTGCAAAGATCTAAGTACTTTGATCTCATTGGAGCCCTGGTGGGGCCTGCCGTGGCCTCTCCCAATTAAATCCGTCGGGATAGCCCAATAGCTCTGGCCTAGTTCATCCTCGCAGTTACGGAGACCATGGCCAGCGCTTGGCCAACTGGAACTTGGAAGGTATATTCAAACGCGATCGCGTAAGGCCCATTGGTCGGCGCGGGGATCACCTATTTATAGCCATTTGCTAATTCTATTTCCTCTCGCGGGGGCAGCGCTCGCCCCATCTGCGGTCTCATCTTGCCACCACCCACCCATGTCCCTCGGAGCCATCTCCCGACGCCGCTATGTCGTCCTGCTCGTCGTCCTCGTACGTCTTGTGGCCCGGAGCGTGTCTCGGCACTGACTACCCTAGATGTCCCTCTTTTATTTCTTGGAAGTCGCGGTACGGGACGCCCGCCGCACTGCTCCCCTCCCCGGTGCCGCTGGGGTAGAACCGCTCAAGGAGGAACCTCCAGCGAAAGCGGAGCCTCCAGCGCCCCCCGACGGGCCCGAGCCCTGCGTCGCCGGCCGTCCCCTTGCGAACGCGACCCTCCTCATGCTCGCGCGCAACAGCGACCTCGCCGGCGCCATCTCGAGCGTCTCGCAGATGGAGGACAAATTCAACAAGCGCTGCAACTACCCGTGGGTGTTCCTCAACGAGGAGCCGTTCACGGAGGAATTCAAGGGGTGCGCTGTTTATTTACATTTTCCGCCCATGGCGATTCTTATGAGAGACAGGAATATGACCAGCCTCACGGAGGGGGCTGTGTCGTTCGGGTTAATCCCGAAGGAGCACTGGGTGCAGCCGAGCTGGGTGGATGAGGACCTCGCGCGCGCGGGGCGCGACAATATGGTCGCGCAAAATATTATATATGCTGGGAGCGTCCCGTATGTTCTTATTTTTTGTCGCTCACCCCTTCCTAATCTCACTTGACCCAGTTATCGCAACATGTGCAGGTAACCCATCCGAATGCCTCCATTCCATTAAATATTTACACCCGCCCCAGGTTTAACTCCGGCGTTAGTCATGCCGCTCCTGTCGTACTACGCCGACTGACTCCCTCTCAGTTCTTCTTCCAACAGCCCCTCCTCCAAAAATACCGATACTACTGGAGGTCAGTCCTTATTGTCTTGTCTTACCATCGCATCTCACCTTTTAACAGAGTCGAGTAAGTGCCGGCACATATCAGGGGAAGCCAGCCCAACATCCTCTATGTACAGGCCCGACATCGAGTACTTCTGCGACATGGCGTACGACCCGTTCTACTTCATGCAGGAGAAGGACAAGATATACGGTGCGTCCCAGCCCAGCCCGGCCGGCCGCGCGTTACTCACTGCGTGCAGGCTTCACGATATCCTTCTACGAGTGGGAGCCGACGATCCCCACGCTGTGGAGCGCCGTGAAGGGTGCGTGCCTCCCCGCATATCGGGCCCGGGCCGCTCACAGTGCCCAATAACGCAGAATTCATCGCCCAGCACCCGCAGTACGTCGCCGAGGACAACGCGATGGCGTACCTCTCCGACGACGGCGGCAAGACCTACAACCTCTGCCACTGTACGTCTTCTTGCACAAGCAGGACGGGTGCGCGCTGACGCGCTATTTTTAAATTCTATTTGAAAACAGTCTGGAGCAACTTCGAGATCGCGGACATGGACTTCTGGCGCGGGGAGGCGTACCAGGCGTTCTTCGACTTCCTCGAGAGCAAGGGCGGGTTCTACTACGAGCGCTGGGGCGACGCGCCCGTGCACTCGATCGCCGTGGCGCTCTTCGCGCCGCGCCGCCAGCTGCACTTCTTCACGGACGTCGGGTACCGCCACCAGCCGTTCCAGCACTGCCCGCAGGGCGACGACTGGGCGCAGAACAAGTGTCGCTGTGATAAGGCGGATACGCTCGGTGCGTGCCGTTGCGAGTTCCTTGAGCGATCGTTTTTTTACCGTCTTTCCGCAGACTACCGCCAGCAGTCGTGCATCCCCCGGTTCCGCAAGCTGTTCGAGTGAATAACTATTAAACTAAGAGAGAAAAGTATGAGGTTTTTGTTATCCTGTTTTTAATTGTACGCGGTACGAGGCACGAACATTACTAGAACATTGTACCAGCAGCACTATCCTTATGCATAGATTTGTAACACCGCACACTGCACGCCCTGGATTTAACGCACTGCTCGGCGAGCACTCGTCAGCCTGCCACGCCGGTGACACGTTTGCTGACGAACACCGAACTGCGTGGAAAGTCGCGGAATGTTCTCGACCCGTGGCCGAGTTACCGCATTCGGCGATCCCTGTCATCCCGCTTCACACACTTTGACGCTGCTGCGTATAAATGCTGCGCCTCGCAATGCAGACGGACAGTATTAATCCGCCTCTCAGTCCTTGAGATCCCCACCGTCCTATCTTCTCTCCTTGTCTGTTATGTCGCCCTCGATGCCAATTACCATTGCCGCCGCCCCCGCATCGGCCCCCGCGTCGACGGCGTCCTCGGCAACTTCGAGCTCAGGCGTATACATCCCGGTGCACAGACGAACCCCCTCGCACCCCGTGAGCCCCGCCGCCCCAGAATCTAGGCGCACCCGTGAGTAGCCCCTCATATTTCGTCGCGCCCTAAAGCTCACACACACGCAGTGCCGATCTACACCCCGGCAGAGCTGATGCGCCTCGCGCAGTCGCCGCTGGCGCAGCAGGTGTCCGCGGCCATGCACAGCGCGCTGCACGGGCAGGAGTTCGCCGCTGCGATCACGCTGAACAAGCGGCAACAGCGCTCGCGCGAGTACATGCAGCGTACGACTAGGCCGGGCGAGCTGAAGGATAGCAACGTTGTGGTGGTGCCGGCTGTGGCGCCGCGGCGGCGGCCTGGCGGGCGCGTCGCGGAGCGCAGTAGTTCGCGGAGGGGCGGGGCGTCCAAGTTCATCGACGCGGCCAGCTGGCGGGGGCAGGCGACGAGACAGGCGATGCCTTTGGCCGTCTGAGGAGGCGTTAAGTTATTACATTTGTATTAATACCATACCACAACCACTCAATAGTTCAAGCGCACGCTGCTAATATCTACTTGCGGTCGTGAAGTTCGGTCGTCGAAGTTTCTCAGGAATGTCATGTTTTTACGGCGGTCAAAGCGTTGATTTCTGGCCAAATCGGGGCAGCCGCGGATCCTTTCTGCCAATGTGGTGTTGAACCCTTTTATATTTTCATCAAATTTTGGCGGGTGTTGGACCCGCAAAACTAACGACAATTACTCAAATACAACAACGGGCTGTCCGGCGACTCCGGTGATAGCTGGGAGCATGATTTAGCCTTGAGTTCGAAAATAAATATTCACCAGCTTTACGCCCGCGCCCGAGCAGTATAGGCAGATTCAGGCCATTTTGTGGGCGCCGTCAGGACTCGCCAATACACTGCAAGGTCTTGCAGCGCATCTTCGCGCCGTGGGCCGTCCCCAAGATGGCCTGCGTGCCCTTAAAGAAGGGGAAGATATGCATCGCAAGCTTGCTGAGGCGGACGCCGCACCGCCGACACAGTCAATGTGCTGGCTGACCATTTCTGGAGCATTGGTCTCCACGAGGATGCGTTGCGTGTCGAGAATGGCGCTGTCGAGATTTACCGCAAGCTCGAGGGGAAGCCGACGCTCATCAGAGTCACTGACCGCGTTCAGTGCACGGCCTGTCGTCAGCCGGACCGTCTTTCCTGGTATCCCAATCCTCGGCGGCTTGAACGTAGCCTGAACATATCAATGTCCGACTCGGCACTCGCTCAACGCTTTTTTCATCCATTCCTCGAGGATCCAGGGGACGGGGATCCGCTTCCAGGCACATGGCAACCAAAACACTCTCTGAGCTCAGGATGTGCAGTCTATCTGCCCACATTCGACAGAAGCCGAACTGGTGGGAGAAGATGCGAGACGAGACCATTCGCAGCAAGTGGATCCGGGACTCGGAGGCTAAGGAGCAGCAGGCGGAGCACCCACGATGGGAGCAGCTAACGGATAACATGGTAAGTCGTCCCTTTCTCAGCAACCTGTTCCTTACGTGTGCTTCAGCTTAACTATGTCATGAGCGAGCTGAACGGCTATGCCATGTTGCGCGACGCAAAGACTAGGATCGAAGTATGGGCCACATACTTTCACTCAGCGCTTTCAGTCTGATTCAATGCTCCTTGCAGAGCGGCCCATACGAAAGGATATTCCTATCCGACACCCTCATTCCCGAGGATCTTACTACTGCCCTTGAACTGGCGGTTAAGCTCCTTGAGGATGTCCCAGAAAGCGACAGAGACTGCCATCCTGGCTCCGACGGCCGCGTCCTTGGCTTGGTCCACCCATCCATATGTCCTCTGGTCTTTTATGAGACATGGGGCACGGACGACGACGGAAAAGTGACCACCTTTAAGGCACCTGAATCCTGCGACGTCGATATTTCATTTCTGTTCATCTCTGAACGCTTCCAATGGCTTCCCTCAGACTTTTCCATCAATAAAGACGGCGCCGTCAAGGCTCTAGTGATGGCAAAGTTCGGTTCGGTTCAGGTTCGGGCCCTTTTTCCCGAACCTTGAACCTGAACCTGCGTTCAAGTTCGGTTCAGCGTTCGAACGCGTTCGAACCTGTCGAACCTGAAAGTTTTTCCCAGGCCCAAAATAACCTACCTGGGGCTACAAAAAATACTGTCAGTGGTCTGGTGTACTGGAACTTCCGTCCCAGAACAATTGCAAGCATATACGACGCCTATAGAGCAGCAATCTGAACAACTCCGTACTCAACAGATCATGTGACAACACACCAGCTAAGTCCTGCGAGGGTAAAACTTGGGGTGAGGAACCTTTGAAGTCATTCAGAAGGAGGATGACGAATGATAGAGAGTATAACCAGTGAAATTGTGTGCGAAATTCGGGAAAATAAGGCTCAACTGGGTTAAAACAGGGCCTTTGGGGTTCAATTGAGGTTCAGGTTCGAACGCGTTCGGAAAAAATCATGATAGCCTGAACCTTGAACCTGAACCTGAGGTTCAGTTCGGTTCGGTTCAGGTTCGAACCTATTTCCGAACCGAACCTTGCCATCACTACGTCAAGCTCGAGTCCCCGTACATCAACAACATCTCCCCAAATCATCACGATGCTCTTGTTCCTGTCATTGAGCAGGTCATGCAATGCGCCGTTCCACTCTGGGAACGCGTACTTTCTTCCCTTAGAAACGACCCAGTTCCTGCAAGAGTGATACGCACAGCAACGGATGGCATCCCATGTATTTGGAGCGGGGGAGCTAAAAAGCTGTTGGATTCCGCCGACGAGACGCATCGAGACCAGGACTATGATGGTTGGCTAGAGGGCCGTCTCAATAGCGGGTCCCTCGTACTTCCAGAGGCTCATGCTGAGTATCGGGATATGTTAAAGGGTGACTTGACTGTTACTCTCTCCAAGTCCACCATTCAAGTCATCGTCAAGCTCGCCAACAATCGTACTGACACCGGAGAAGCCGGAGTATCCAGGTGGGATATGGCATGTCGAAGGTAGGGGGGGTTATTCGAGTACTACGCTCCATTCGTTGATCTTTTTGTAGGAATGGCCACGGAATCGATAGTGTCCACGTTCGTATACTATTATGAATCAGATAATATCGAGGGAGGGGCGACGAGATTAGTGGGAGTGGGACTCGGCTAATCTTCGGCTAAGCTCGGCTAACGCTCGTTAGTGGGACTCGACACCAATAGTGGGACTCGCGTAATTCGGCCATCAATAGATCACTCATAGTTTAAGTTGTCTGCACCATGCAGTGGGCCCCGCGGCGAGCGGTAGCACCACGCAGTGGGCCCAGCGGCGAGCGAAAAGCTCCACGCAGTGGGCCTCCGCGGCGAGCGGCAAGGGGGGTCCGCGGGGGTCTCCCCCGCGTAAGATATTCATTAAAAACTCTTAATTAGCCGCAAAAAAACACGATGAAATAATAATAAAAGGCTCAGCACCCAGCGGAAAAGGCCAGCGCCAGAAAGAAGGCCTCGTACCAGAGAAAGGGCCCCGCACCAGCGGAAAAGGCAGCGCTAGCGAAGGGGTGGAGTCTGGGGGAGCCTTCCCCCAGTGGAAGCGCCGATGATGCCGCATAATTGATGGACTGATGGATGCTTCGGCCCGCCCATCATTAGTGGGACTCGCTTAATTGTGCGAGTCCCACTCCCACTACTCTCGTATATACTCATATCGAGGCCTGTGATCTGAGCTTCCGAAATGTCACAGAGGCGCCGCATTGAGCAAGATGACAGCATGTGTATCAAGATTCTCTATGGTATGAGAAGGTGAATCTTCAACCGCACAGTCAGGAATCAGTCTCATCTTCCGAATCGCCAGAGACGAACCATGCATCCAGGACAGTGGCTCGGTGGAAACTAAAGCTGGACGTTCCATTGCATTTCCCAACCTTTACCAACACCGTGTTCGTTTGGAGCATTCGTCCTCAATTAAATTTCACCTCATAATTTATGCAGGTCTCCCCGTTCAAGCTCTCTGACCCGACGAAACCCGGTCTCCGCAAGATCTTGGTATTCTTCCTTGTAGACCCGACGGTCCGAATCTTATCGGCCACCAACATACCGCCCCAGCAACTGAAGACTGTCAAGCACACGCTTCGCTCCCAGGGACCCTCCTCGAGGCTGTCCTTCCTCCCCGTGGAATTACTGGACTACATCGCGACAGGCTTGGTTCCGGGCGTCAAGTCGCGAGCCCAGGCCGAAGTTGTATGTGAAGAATTAATGAAAGAGCGCTCTATCTTGATCAAGAATGTGGAAACGGAGTTCTTTGAAAGGGTGCGTGCCAATTATAAACATGCGGGTGAGACGGTGGTTTACTCCATTGTCGTGTTTAGGAATTTAATATGTGGTGAGTCTTTCATTTGTGATTGATGCCTTGGTCTGACTCCCTGTACAGCGAACACTGAACGCGTCTGCAATTATGACGCTCGTCCAGGGAACCCCTAATCATCGTCTATCATTTCCTTATTACTACCCTCGTCCTCAAATCGCTCATTCAATCGTCGGCCCAACCGACTCCTGTTGCTGCTTCTTATTCATCCTGTCCTGCGGTCCAATTTACTGAGTCTATGATATTCATCTTCATGCCCACGCGCCTCATTGCACTTCAACTGGTCTTGTGTTATTGTGATCGCGATCGAAGTGATCAAGACAACTTCATTGTATTCTGTCAGGAGCTCGGCCGTCAAAACATCGACCACGAAAACATTCCTTGCATTGCTGTAGATTTTTTGCCAGGCAATCTTGCATTATGGGATGGCGTACTTTCAATAAATCCGGTGCTCTTTCTGCGTCGTGAACATGGATTAAAAATAAATCGCACCGTGAACAACATCAATTTCGACTTGTCTGATCCCAAGGTCTTAGTTTGTGTTCCTCATTAGGACGTCGATCTTTGCTCGATCGCAGTTCTTTTGTTTTATCTTGACCTACGGTTATTGTCCGCAAACGATCGCGCCCATATTGATACAGCGCAATGCCGCCGCAGCGCCGCCCCAGATATTTATAAAAGGCGGGCCATTTTCCACCACCTCTCCAGGCTAACCTACCAATTCCACTCGCCTACCTCTTCACCCCCATCCACACCCATCCTCCCACAATGGACTCTTTCACCGCCACTACCGCCAAGGTCGAGGACGTCGTCCTCCCCCCCGTCAACGACGACGGCGGCACGGGCTCCAGCGGTAGCTGCGTCGTCTGCAAGGAGGACACCTCCCTCCCCGCCGTC
Source organism: Mycena rosella (assembly GCA_029378255.1). Taxonomy (NCBI): domain Eukaryota; kingdom Fungi; phylum Basidiomycota; class Agaricomycetes; order Agaricales; family Mycenaceae; genus Mycena; species Mycena rosella. The sequence continues at coordinate 263,964 of JARKIE010000057.1, forward strand.
AACGAGGACAATGGCACCGGCTCCAGCGGCAGCTGCGTCATTGCTTAAATAACATTCTTTTCCGCATTCACAACGGCATCATCATAGTAAGTCTGTCTTCGATACCCTCATCGTTGGCAGCATTTTGACGCTGCTTTCAGACTGGTATATCATTCGTCTCGGGGCTCGGTCGGTGGTCGGTGGAGTGGAGGACCAGGCCAACCAACAACACACCTTCACGCGCCTTTGGCAGCTTGCAATTACTTTATTGACTTCGACTTCCTTCGCGCATCTGTTATCATACATACAACCCAATTCGAGTCTGCAGCCCGATACACATCTGCCATAAGTCAGGAAAAGCCGCGGACGGCTGATGAAATTCTCCGAGCTTGCTACTACTCAAAGTGTTGCCTGCAGGCTTTAATTGATGAGGTTGCATCTCTAGACTCGCGTTGCCGACTTTTTAATGTGCATGGTGTAGTCCGCGGTATTAAATCCAGGAGCTTCCTGCATCCCATTGTTCAATGGCGTAGAAACTCTTATTTCACGAGCGGCGACGAAGTAGATGTACTACATAATTCAAGAGAGGCGGTCCTTCAATTTACCAGCTTACATCTTGCCTTGCCCACTTTTTAATGTGCCAGATTTATGTAGCCCGCAGCTTTTCATTCGGACATGATCCAGTCACTGGAGTCCCTTGCCAAAATTTTACGCTCCTTCAACACCGTGAAGAAGCGGCGGACACCGACGTCGAGGCGGAAGCTTTGAGGGAAGTGGGAGACGGGCGAACGAGCCCATTTGCTTAGTGACTCCTTTGTGCTTTTTTTTTTTGCAATGGATGTTTCGTTTTTGACGTCTTTTTATGGGACTTGAGCAGAGATGCAGCGTGCGGGATATTGATGGGCGAGGGCAAGGCGAGGGAGGGGACGAGTAATGAACGTTGGCGTCTCCGACTTCAGCCTGAACAGATACTTAAATAAAGTTCTTCGCCCTCTCGAGTGCACCAGGCTAATTCAGACATTGACTATAAGGAAGGACATGTCGAAGGCATTCAAGGTCATTTTAAGATTCGCGTCAAGCGACAGACAACGCAGAAGACGCAGATCCAGAGCTCGTGCTGCAGCTCCGTGTGTACGCCTCGAGAAAGCACATATCGCCCAGCCCGTAAACCGGCGCGCCGCCGACGTCCAGGTCGAACATCCACGCGAGCTGCCCGAATTGTACCTCGGGCGGAAAATTCGCGTCGGCTAGCAAGACCCCCTCCTGCTGCTCGCCGCCCGCGGCAAACGTGGCATCCTCGTCCCCGAAGTTAAAGTTCCCGAGCAGGCCGTTGGCCCCTAACGCATCCCCGAAATCGGACGGCGGCGGCGACTCGGACAACTCGGACGCAGGCGGCAGTGCCCCCACCCCGCGGAGCCACTCGTCGATCGCCTGCTCGTCCAGCACACCAGAGCCGGGTCCCCCGCCGCTGTTCCCTTCCGCCTCCGACCCAAACTGGAGTTCAAAGCCCAATTCCACGCTGACCGGCTCGTACTCCTTGTGCCCGTTCGCACCCGATCCGAGTACCTCGAAAGCACCGTCCTTGAGCCCATCGATAGGCGAGAAGTACGGCAGCGAGAGGAGAGTACAATTGAGGCACGCGCCCCCGCACGCTGCGGCCGTGCAGCGCGTGGTTTCCCCGTCATCGAGCGGGCATGTGCGCACACCTGCGTCACCCACATCGTCCGAATGATGCCCGGCGTCGATGTTCGCGCTACGGTGGTAATTCGCGTCGTCTGTGCTCCATGGGAGGGGAATTAAGCCATCTGTTTTAGCGGTACTCCTCGCTAGGTTCGGCGGGAGGTGCCACTCGATCGGCTCGTCAAGGAACGTCTGCCCGGCCATGCCGTCGCACGACGAGCTCGTCGAGTGGCTCTTCCGGCTCTTGCGGGAGACGCTGCTGTGGAGCGACTCGCTGCTGAGCGCGCCTACGTCGTGCTGATATAAGCTGCCTACGGCGCAGTCGTGCGCACGGGCATACGGGGAGAAGTGCTCCGGGTGTGCGTGGGGGATGGTGTGTGCATGGACGAGGTCGTGCTTCCCGGTGCCGAGGGGGGAGGGGCGCGGGAGGACGCGCCGTAGCTCCGCGACACGGGCGAGGACGTGGTGTGAGGTGGGGGGTTGCTGGGAAGGAATGGGAGGACTGGGGATGGTGGTGGGATTCGAGTTGCTATTCGGGTTGGAGCTACTAGCGGCGGATGCGGATCCTGTGCGGGCGTTCAGCGATCGCGCAAGGTGGTCAGACGGCAGCAGCAGGCGTACCGTCATGGCTGGAGTCTGTTGTCTCGAAGACAGCCTCCGCGGCCAAAGCCTCGGGCACGCCGTGCGGGAACGCAGTGTGCGCGGGCATGACGGGGGAGCCTGGGGAAGCGAAGTCTTCTGGATGAGCTAGCAGCACGCATGAGGCCGGTGGACAACACACTTTTCTGCTTCTTCTTGGGTACGGCGGTTTCGGTGGATTCTTTGCCCTGGCATATGCATTTGCCGTGGACTTGTCTTGTTTTTCGCAGCTCTCTGCAGTGCTCACACTGCGTCACCGGCCGCCCCTTCTTCTTAATTTCGAAGAGCGGGCGGTCCGTGTGTTTACAGGTTGACGAGCGATGACCCTTTATGCATGTCTCACTGCAAAGAGAATCGACCGTTAGCACACGTACACGGCTCCCAGCTTACGAACACTCGCCAGGCGTACTTCTTGCTGCTGATTAGAACCTGCGCATCGTCAGCCCTCTCCGAAGTGAAATCGAGAGAAAAGCGGGAAAATACCATTTTAGTTGTAGGACGGCGGACGCTGTGCGAGAACGTCCCACCAGCGACGTGCGCCTGTTGTGTTATTGCACCAAGAACATTGCTGAACACGGTTTATGCGGGATGATGATGAGGGGCTCTGTAAGGTTTGTTGACTATAGATTGGCATTGCCCGCATTTTAACCCTGCGCACGGACCACCGGCGATGGGTCCGATAGCCGGTTCCCACGCGTCAGTCTGTAACCATCAGATCATGATATCATGATGCAGTTCGCGCGAACCTTGGTGGAATTCGGGTGAGTACTCGGAGGGTTGATATATTCTGCCCACTTTGTGAGCAGTTCCAGGGTTAATCCAATGCGTTGGGATTCCGGGAAGATTTTAGGGCAGAACCGCGCAATATAAGATCTATTGTCATACTAGGCGTAAGTTCTATTGTCATTAGTACTAGGCGTAAAATATGTCTAACATGATCTGAGTAACTAAAGGAGCGAAGTTTCCACGGGTGCAACGAAAAAATGAATAGCCAAAGCCGATATGTGCAGGATAACTTCGAACCCTCAAATCTTCGCATTGATCCCAACGCGTATAACCTCATCCGCGAAATGCCAACTGGCAATCTCCGGGAACATGGTGCCTGGAGTCTAGTAAGAGAAGGAACGGTAGAGGCGCAAAGCGGTGCACCCAAATGACAATAAATAGGGGAAGTCAAAGCTGGCCGCGGGCGTCGATACACGGTCGATACCGCCGTCGATAGCGAGGTCGATACATCAAGTGATTTTGCCATCAGTATCGACAAAAATCAGTATCGACGCAGTATCCAGCTCCTCCTCCAGAGGAGGAACTCGTCAGAATCGATTTCCGTATCGAAGTTACACGGAATCCAAAGTTGATCCAGAGAGAACCGAGTGCTGTACTCAGTGTACTGTATCGAAACCCAATCGGGTCGGTCAAAGTTGGTGTCGATACTTGATCGATTCTATTGGCATATCGACATCACTATCGATGGCAGTATCGACCCGTGTATCGACGCCCCCGCCAGCTTTGACTTCCCCTAATGTCTTCAATCAGATATTTCCGAATCCAATTCACCGGGGCGGAAACCTCCCGGCATCGACGTGCTCGCTGAGTGTGGGGCGCTGCGATGACCTCGTCAGTAGGGATTAACGGGAAGAAAAATATGGCGCACATGTGAGTCGTAGAACGCGAAATCGCGCATATCTCGTCGACAACGCCGTTGATTTGTGTCGAGTCCAAGCTCAGTTCGAGCTCGCATGTCTTATCAACGATGTCGGTGACCTGGGAGCAGGAGTTTAGGCTTGTGCAGAATCGAATGAGAGAGCGAGTGTTACCCGGATGTCGAATTCTTCTCTGAATCCCAGATAAGCGGTAACTCCGTAGAATCCCTCGACCGTTCGAACTTTGGTTTTGAGCGTGATTCACAGGGATTGAGAGAGAACCTATTATCATGATTTTCATCCAAACACTCATCCGTCTCTCGGAGTGCACGTCTCCGCCGCGGCCGCCGCATCGAAGCTGCGCGCGCCCAGACTTTGTTGTTGAGTTCCAAGGAAATCGTGGTTCAGCAGTGTGGAAGGTCCAAATCGGCTATTAAGTTTCGATGGCAATTTGCAATTACCCACTGCCATTTGAATAACGGGGTTGAAAGGGAGGATAACGAAAACAGGAGGCCACAGACAGTAGGACGAGGCTAGGACGAGTATCATCAGGCGAAAAAGCTGGATCTCGAGTGTACACTGTAAACACTAGTGGCCCCTCTCGAGCTGAGTATGGCGGCTGGTAGATTTGAAGCCCAAGTAGATAGCCGACTTTCCAACTGCCCCGATATGCATACAAAGTGCGGAGAAACTCGAGCTTGAGAGGCCACAAGTTTGAGTTAGCCGCCGCCGTGGAAGCAATCCATTATTAGCTTTGCCATCACTGCATCCGAGTCACTGCACGCATCAGGCCGCATCGGGTACCGTACCGTACCAAACCTCTCTCAACTTGACCACCATCTGCTCTCCACGATGGCAAAAAAGGCAGCGGCCACCCCGAAAACAAGTTTGGAAACCACGCCCAATACGTCCAGCTTGCACTGACACTTTCCAGCCAGGAAACGAGCAGCAGATGACACAGGGCGGTCGCGAAAACGCGCGCGCGTCCAACCAGCGGCACCTCTCAATCCGATACCTGGGCCCTCGCAATCGACCGAAAAGCACATTCTTCTCGTACATGGCGCGGTGGACGCGGGGCAGCTCGGCCTCAGCGACGATCAGGAGAAAGAAGTAATGCGCCCGCGCGTGCATCCGCTGGTCCTCCAACTCGTAACGGAGGACAAGATGGGCCCCAGTGGACTGGAAGGCGTCGCCGCCGGTGGCATGCACTCTCTCATTCTCGATTCGAATGGAAAAGTACGCGATTTGTGGTATTGTAAGCGATGGCATTAAATATTCCGCACAGGTATGGTCCTTCGGCCTCAACGACTCGCTCGCCCTCGGTCGTCTGACGAAACCCCCGGATGGGACGCCTGATAATATCCCGGAACTCGTCCTGGGCCTCGACGGATTCCGCGCCACGGCCATCGTCGCATCCGACAACCTCAGTATCGCAATCAGCGAGACAGGCGAGCTGCGCGCCTGGGGGACATTTAACGTAAGGCTCCGTCGCCTCGGTTTTTTCCACCCCCTCACTTCGTCCGCAGTCCGACGGCCTCCTGGGATTCATGGGCCACAAGGACAAGGTCATGGTCCCGACCGCGCTCCCGGCGTTCAGTAAGAAGCTCATCTGCGCCGCGGCCTGCGGCGAGGACCACGCGCTCGCGCTCACCTGCGACGGGACCGTCTACGCGTGGGGCAACGGCGCGAGCTTCCAGCTCGGGCGCCGCATTCTCGAGCGGCGCAAGGAGAACGGCCTCAAGCCCGAGCCGCTCCCCCTGCGCGACGTCGTCGCGGTCTTCGCGGGCACGCACAACTCGTTCGCGGTCGACCGCGCCGGCGCCGTGTTTGCGTGGGGGCTGAACCAGATGCGGCAGACGGGCGTCGACGACGCGGAGCCGTTGGTCAAGACGCCGACAGAGGTGCATGCGCTTCACCCGGACAACCACGCCGGCGCGCGCGTGGTGCAGATCGCGGGTGGCGAGCACCACACGCACTTTCTGTTCGACAGCGGCGCGGTGTGGGCGTGCGGGCGCGCCGGCGCGGACCGTCTGGGGCTCGCGGACGACCACCCGCGCGTCGTGGAGCATCGCGCCGAGTTCGACGCCGCCGCAGCGGACCCCGACATCCCCCGGCCGAGCGCCCGAAGCGCGACGACTTCCTGGTCATCACGCCCGTGCGCGTCGCCTTCCCGCCGCCGCCGACGCCCGCGGACCCCGCGCCCGTGCTGCCTCCGTACACCGCCGGCTTCTCCGCCACGCGCATCGCGCACATCAGCGCGGGCGAGCGCTACACGCTTGCCGTCGACGAGGACGGGATTCTGTACTCGTGGTACGCATTACCGTTCCTGGACGAAATATCTACTGATTTATGTATATTTAGGGGCGAGGGCAACGCGAGCCAGCTGGGGCTCGGGAACGAGTCCAACGCACAGACGCCGACGCGCGTCGCGAATACGGCCCTCAAGGGGCATCGGGTCGTCGTGGCCAGCGCGGGAGGACAGCATGTGCTGCTTGTGTGCGTATCTTGCTCTTCCTTCCTCTTACCCTCAGCCTACTAACAAGCGATTGTAGGGGCGTGAAGCGGGATGGGACGTTATGAACCTCTATGAACCCTTCTGCAAGAATTCGATTTGTATTACTATCAGCATCCGACCCCGCATCCATTTACTCTAGACATATATCACTCAAGGGTCCGCAAACCGTCATTATATCGTCAATGTATCGCCATTTCACTTGTTTTATCATCCATTGTTAATGCATGGCTCGGTTTTGTACATCAAAGTTAGCTAATTTTACAGGGCACAAGCTGGAACTTCCACATTTTTAAGGAGAAAGAAAATAATCATATAACGACGGTAACCTGAACATAAGCAAAACGTCATAATCACCGGCAGCCCGAGTGATTTCTTCTTGGGTTTTCTCCTGGCCTTTGTCAATTGCCGACGGAAGCGCCCGCATCACTGAGAAGATAGCACCAGACTTGTCCAAGCCCAGGGCAAATTTATTCTGCGCGGTGAGCCCGTCCCGAGTGTTGGCGATCGCAACTGGATCGAACCTTGTAATGTTCACGCAATGCCGGGCGTAAGGCAAGATCCACCATGAGGTTCCGCATTGCGCGCGATACGTGCGCAACCTCCTTTTCCTGGGACGGGATAAAGAGTCGAGGACCGCCACGGCCTGCTTTTCTGTGATGCCATAGCCGGTCCGGTCCTGGGCGGCTTGGCTGCCAGCGGCCGGGAGGCCCAGCCCCTGAACTGCCTTTGCATCAAACGAAGCAGGTGCGCGAGGCGGATGTAAAAGGTGGATGTGGTGCTGAATTGTTTCAACACCTGCTCTTTGCGAAGATCCCGAATGGCGAACTCGTCCTTGACCTTAACGGACTGAGGAAGGATTGCACCAATGTAGTGCTGGATCTTGTGGTCGAGAGAAGGCAAGGCAGGAGGCGCGCACAGACCCGGAACAAGGGCTGCAGCCGGGTGTGCAGCTTGTGGACGGGGCGAGGCCCACGCAAGGCGATCATAATGAGATTGCGCACCAGGTTTAGCGGTTCGGTTCATGGGTTTCGTTCCTACTGTAAGTAAGCTACGTGTAAGTAATGTGTCCACAGCCATCTGCGCGAAAATTCAAGTTAGAAAAAGCCCGAGGCCGTCGGTTGACCATGATAAGCTAACGAGTTGTTCTCGACTAGCGCGGACGCCGTCATACGCGCGCCGAAGTTATTTTGTCATTCATGTGTCCTGTCTCGATGTTCAAGTCCACGTGTTACTAGTATTTGGTCGTTCATATATATTACTGTTTCCGAAAAAACTAATTCAGTTGTAAGTTCAATTCTGGTGGGAGAAGGTGATTTATGCTGGACACGCTGATTCAGTGATTGGTAAAGATGCGATGGGAATTGCCATTCTGGGCTCAGAAGCGTTCAGTTGCTTGTCTGTGTTTGGCTTATCCAGAACGACGACAACTGAAACTTGCACTCAATGGAGAGCCTGAACGGTCATGCGAGGGGAAATTGTTGGAACACTGGGATAGGGTGAAAAGAATGGCCTGTTACGAGGACGTGAAGATAATGCCTTTGATATTGAAACCTGGAAAATCAAGGAGGTTTTAACATTTCCCGTTAAAATTATCAGACCCGTACACCACGCCTGGAAATTAGTAAAATAAAACCCAGCACAATCATAACTGAGGATCTATTTTAGACATTTTATGGTGCATGGGCGGTCAGCGGCAACTGTCTCGCACCGTGCACGCCGTCATATTTAAGCAGCGGGACGTACTTGTCCACCGTCGCCAGAACCTTCGGATTAACTCTCCCCAACCTCTTGAGAATCTCCTGCTAAGGCAAGGTCAGTTCGGTCCACACAGACTTCACAAGAACAAACCGAAATTCGATCCTGCGCCTTCCACCCTTCAGCACCGACGACGAAATCACTCGGCTCTTGCTAACTGCGCCCCTTGTGTCTCAAATTTCACAAGAGTTGCATAATCTTGCTCGATCTTGATCGAGATTCGGCTAACTTTATTGTGTGTTCCCAAGGAGGCGACACAAGATCGCGCCGTGCAGGTCTCAGAATCATTTGGGTAATCATCCCTTCCATTAAATTATGGAGTGTGGTGTACGCGCAACAGTACTGCATGAGCGACACGCACGCTTTGCGCTTTCATTCTCAAGGAATCTCTGCGTGCGGCAGCGTTCGTGGCGTGCTCATGCATCACTACCATCCAGTAGGATCCAGTCTTACATTCACACTTTGTCCACCCGATCGGGTCGCCGATCCTTGCTCTTTTGTTCGCTGGGTCCCCCATCCTTATTGTTAACAAGAACGATCGTACATATATATTGGTACAGGCCGATGCTGCCGCCCCAGATATAAAAGCCAGGTCATTGTGCACTCCATCTTCAGGCTAGCCTACCAACACTCGCCCACCTCTTCTCTTCACTTCGCATCCACCCTCATCCTCCCGCAATGGACTCTTTTACTGCCACCACTTCCAAGGTCGAGGATGTCGTTCTCCCCCCTGTCAACGACGACTCCGGCACGGGCTCCAGCGGCAGCTGCGTCGTCTGCAAGGAGGACACCGCCCTCCCCGCCGTCAACGAGGACTCTGGCACCGGCTCCAGCGGCAGCTGCATCATTGCTTAAATGCAGCATTCTCCTCCGCATATGGAGCAGTACCACCACAGTGAGTCGGCTTGCCTGAGGCCGCTTTTATAGATTCTGAATCTGCTTTCAGGTTTGGAGTAGGCGACAGCACGCGCCTTTGGCAGCGTGCAAATATTCTATAAACTTCGATTTCGTTCGCAAATTTGTTGTGTATACATATTCTATCAGTCCCTGCAGCTGCCGCTTGCAACCTCAATGAAATGGAGTATTTTTTGAGCGCCAAAAATTCTTCCTCCCCCGCAGTGCCAAGAATATTTCTACAACGTACGTGCGACTCCCCGTTCAACCTCTTCATCTGGTATCTTTCCAAACATGAGTCGCATAGTACTCCAACATTGCGATAATATACATTAGCTCCGCCAGATGCTTTCCCGGACTCATAATCTGGAGGCTTGCCGGCAATATCACCAATGCTTCAGGCGCTGTTCCTGGAAAATGCGACTAGAACGCTGCGGATGACTCCGCTTCTGGGCTTTCCTATATTCACATGAGGCGTTGACGAATAAAATCCGCAGTACATTCCGATTCAGCTGAATGTCAACCTTTAGCGCGTTTAAACTTGAAAAAGAATTGAAAAAAACACAGGCCCGGATGTACACGTGACCGTGTCTGTTGAAACATGAAGTATTTTATATGTATTCGTCTCTCTTGACGGGACTGGTTCACAGTCGCTCGACAGACCCTACCGCTTACCGCGCCCTGATATCCTCACGACCCTCCGCGACTGCCTCAAGTTTGATTTTTGACGCAATTGAAGAGTCGGAGCGCGGATCTTTGCTCCAAGGCGGCACTTTGACGCGCGCGGAGGCGTTTGTACATGCTCCGAGGGAGTCCGAGGGTGGCACCTCTTTTTGCGTCCGTCGTCCCGTCACAAAAACCCCTCAACCTGAACCCCGAGAAATTGAACCCGTTTGTTGGATGCGGAAGCTCGAAGTTAGGCCGTGGTGAAATTCAATCCATGCAAGCTTAACCTGTCGATCTCCACTTTTTTTTTACCATGCCTGAATCGATTCGTTCAAGTTGAATAAGAGCTGGCTACCCTAGTAGATCCTTGTCCAAGAAATCCGTGAGAATCGAAGGTTGCTATAGATCCGAATTATGTCCGACCCGCCCGGAATCCTGGCGGGCGTCACTGTCAGGCATTTCCAACCTTTAATTCCAGTCGGGTTATTCAAGCCCGAATCGTGCTAACGCATCCCCATCCTCGGGCCGCATTAATGAATTCAAGAATGGGTTTGCGGGCCGCGGAGCCGAGAATGAGTGGGGGTGCAGGTTTTGCCCGCTGACGAGGTCGGATTGTCCACTGACTAGCCTTTAGGGGTGCCTAGTGGGTGCCCACCTATATACATCAAAACAGGCGTACGAGAGGGCTAAACGCGTAAGTTATAGGTTGCTTTCAAAGTTAATTTTCAATTTTGTTGACGCACTTTCTGATTTGAGAGGCCGACCAGGTAGGCGGTACATGACTCATTTACGCCTCCCGAATCCTTAGCCGAGTGGAAGCTGTATTTACAGCGCGGGGAATACGGGTTGTTCGTCAGCCTGGCGGTTCCGACGCGGTTTCCGCCAGTGGCCGTCCAGCTTATAATAACGCAAGGGGCAAGACCGATTGTAACAACTTCAAGGGCATGATATGCCAAATGAGTTTTGCTTATCGTTGGAAATTGAGATTGTTCCTCGTGGACGTGTCCTGGCACGTTTGAAAAGGCGCATTGGGCTCCGAACCTGCACGTCCCGATTTCCCTACCTGTCTTTTGGGCCAGCTGCTCGGAGCACACAGTTTGACTCGAATCCATAATTTTGGCTGTCAGCTTGGATGTTTGTCAATTTATCGTTAATTTTTCGAGAGCGAGTTTTAACGATCGCGGGTAAGTCCTGTGCATGAGGCGGGCCTGCCCGAGGTAGAACCGACGCGGCCCTGCGGTATAGCTGAGTAAATGAATTGCCCGAGGGATTCAGAGGGAGAGGTTGGTAGGAATCAAAAGGGTGTGATTGCGGATCGCCGGCTCCGATAGCTGACTCATGTATTGGTCTTCGAAAAAAATGGTACAAATATACTATTTTCAGGCTTGGCCGCTACAGTCCTGTCGACATGCCTCTCTATCAGCTGGAGATCGCTGTCGGGCTTGCCGTTACTGCGTTTTTCAGCGCCGCGTTCTTGTTCCTCAATCGACCTACCGAAGGCAAAATCCAGCTTCCAATTCACGATGACGGGGAGGATCCTTTCGACGTTACCAAGCCCGAGGACGTCGTCGATGGCTATCCTATTGAGGAGGTTGCGTTTTGGGCCAAGGTGTGTTTTATTGTGCAACCGGTCTCGTATGAAGTAGAAAGTGTTCGAGGTTACCCATTGTACCACTTCTATTGGAGGTTACAACACCCATTCTACCACTCGCGCGAGTGGCAAAATGGGTATCGTAACCTCCACGTTCGTATGAAATCTCCATGAAGGTTTTCCACTTCAGACGAGAGACCGGTTGGACCTGCAGACTGAGATTGACGCGGTATTCAACAGATCAGCTCAGGAAATTAATTCTCTGCGTTCTGCTGACTGCGGTTATCGCTCTCCAAGCTGCCAGCCTCGGTTTGTCCCTGGTGAATAGGGAGGAAATTGCCCCGGTTGCGCTGCATCTGGGCTACGCGCTCTATCTACTTGGCGTAGCCGCTTTTGCAGTCAATCGCACCGATGTGCAGGTCCACTCCGAGTCCATCTGGCACCTCGCGGCGCTGACGACCCTCCCGGCGTTCTTCATGTCGTTCACGGCCATTCTCCCGAGTGACGCGGTAATAATCACGGCGTCTATCGGCGTTGTGCAGCGCCTTTGGTACGCGGTGCTGGCCATCTACATCGTCGCGTGTGTGGGCGCGTGGACCACGCCGCTGGGGCCTCCGTTGCATTACCCCCCGTCCGCGATATACTCCCCGAAAACCGTCGCGGCTGTCACCAACACGGACGAAGAGAACGTAACGGGTGTCGTCGGCGCCTCCCCATGGGACGTCCTCTTCTTCTCCTACACGACCAAGGTCGTCATGCTCGGCAACACCGCCGCGAGCCTCGAGATCGGCGACCTCCCCATTGTCCCTGCGAGCATGCGCGCGACGTACAACTACGCGTCAATGAAGGCTGCGACGCGCGACATCAAGCTCTACTTCGCGTCGTGGCGGCCCACGCCCGGCTCGGGCGCGACGCTCGCGTACCGCCTCCTGCGTGTCAACATCTACGGCCTCACCGCGCAGTTCCTCCTCGCCGCGTCCTCGGCGGTCCTCTTCTACGCGCCGCCGTTCTTCCTGCGCATGCTTCTCACGTACCTTGAGGAAGACCCCGCGCGCGAGAACACCGCCTGGGGCTGGGTCTGGGTCTTCTCGCTGTTCAGCACGAACGTCGTGTCGTATCTCCGTGAGTGTTTCTGCCTCGCGAGTGGTCATGTGCTGACGGCGCGCAGTGACTGGGCAGCTGTGGTCACTGTCCACCACGACGCTGCAGGTCCGGCTGCGGAACCAGCTGAACACGGTCCTGTTCGCCAAGACGCTCGTCAGGAAGGACGTCGCGTCGTCCGCCCCGCCGCCGACGACCGCCAAGGACAAGACGACACAAAGAAGGCCGAGGTCGAGAAGAAGGACGACGAGGACGACTTTTCATCCAAGGCGCAGATCATGACGCTCATGTGCGTAGCCTCATTGTACCCGTACGCCCTCTAACCCTGTGCAGGACCACGGATGTTGACCGCGTCAGCGAGTTCGCGTGGCACCTCTTCACGCTCGTCGGTGCGTCTCTTCCTTCCCCTCAATGTCTTTTGTTCTGCTCAAGCAAACACAGACTCACCGATCGAGATCCTCGTGGGCTCGATTTCCTGTACAACCTCCTGGGCGTCTCGTGCCTCTTCGGGCTCGCGGTGACGTGCCTCTTCCTCCCGCTAAACCACTTTGCCGGCAAGATCGTCGTCGGCGCGCAGGACAACCTGATGAAGGCGCGCGATGAGCGCGTCGCGCTGATGAACGAGGTGCGCTTCCCGCCGTATCTGCCCGCGTTCCATTTATCTGATTCGCCGCGGTTCGTAGATCCTCGGCGGTATCCGGATGCTCAAGGTACGCAGCGTGTTCCCGCCTGCGTTTTTGAATTCAACTCTCAGCAACTAGTTCATGGCTTGGGAGCGCAGCTTCGAGAAACGAGTTATCCAGGTCCGCGAGAAGGAGCTTAGGTTCCAGAAGCTCAACTACACGATTGAGGTGCGCCCCTTCCCCTGCGTAATGTGTATAATCCTGACCCCGGATATCCAGGTCCTGTGGAACGCGATCTGGAACGGCTCGCCGATGCTCGTTACCCTGGTCTCGTTCTGGCACTACGCCGTCGTACGCGGGGAGGTGCTGGACCCGGCGACGGCGTTCACCTCCATCATCGGCAAGTGGCTTTCGCTTTCGTATCTGGAACCATTTGAGACCCGGCGCTTACTCGGACGACGACGTAGTGTTCAACGAGATGAAGTTTGCGCTCAACGCGCTGCCGGAGACGTTGATCAATTTGTTGCAGGTGTGTCTTCCCTTTTCTCTCTTCAATATAGGTTACAGCTGCTGAATACGGCCCACCGCACAGTCCCTGGTTTCCCTCCGCCGAATCGAGAAGGCGAGTCGCAGTCGCAGCATGCGCACGTCAGATAATTGATCGGGTTGACCACTGCAGTATCTGGGCACGGCGGAGGTGTCGGCCGTCCTTCCTTTGGAGCAGCAGACGCAAACGATCGCGTTCCAGTCGTGCACGGTTACGTGGCCGCAGGACCGCGCCGCCGCCAGCGCTAGCATCAGTGCCACGCCGTCCGCAGCGTCGACCCCGCGCCACAAGTTCGTGCTGGTCGACCTGACGCTGCAGTTCCCGCCCGGCGCGCTGTCGCTCGTCTGCGGGAAGCTCGGGTCCGGCAAGACGCTTCTGCTGCTCGGTAAGTACCCCCTTTTCGTCTATCTTGTGCGGCGTTGCTCAAGCTTTTGTTTTAGCGCTGCTGGGCGAGGCGGACCTGCTTACGGGGCAGATGCTGTGCCCGCGCTCGCCGCCGAACGCGCTGGCGGCGTTTACGGACGTGCATATTAGCAAGGAGGAGTGGGTCGTGCAGGGAATCTGTGCCTATGTGCCCCAGGTGCGCGTTTCCCCTTCCTCCTTCCCCCTCGACGCATACTCATATTCATGCGGTGCTACATAGGCGGCGTGGCTACGCAACGCCTCCATCAAGGGTGGGTGCTCGTTGTGTTTCCGGGGATGGTGGCTAACTAACGCCGGTGGACAGAGAATATCCTGTTTAGCTTGCCGTATGACGAGGAGCGGTATCAGCTTACTTTGGAGGTCAGCCCTTTCATTTCGTCTTCGCCTCGGCGGCCCGCTTACCGGCGTATATAGGTCTGTGCGCTTGTCGCGGACTTGGAGATCCTGGAGGACGGAGATGAAGCGGAGATCGGCGAGCGCGGGGTATGTGTGGTCTACATGGTTCGCTTGAATCACGCGCTTATGGTGCCGGATAGGTTAATCTTTCGGGAGGTCAAAAGGCGCGAGGTACGCCTGTTAATTACTTGCTGTCTGATTCCGCCAAGCTAATGTAACCCAGTCTCGCTCGCCCGCGCTGTCTGTTAGTGCAAATTCCCGCCCTCCAGCTGGAATTTTCTGACGGCGATGTACATAGATTCACGGGCGTCGATTCTATTGTTGGATGATGTCCTTTCTGCTGGTACGCGCCTCGCTGTTCCGGACGTTCCAGGCAATCTAATCGGGCTGTCTACATAGTCGACGCGCACACCGCGCATCACCTGTATCACAGCTGCCTCCGGGGTGAGCTGATGCAGGGCCGGACAGTCATCCTCGTGTCGCACCACGTCCAGCTGTGCGCCCCGGGCGCCGCATACATCGTGGCGCTGGACAACGGGCGTGTGCAGTTCCAGGGCAGCCGGGAGGAGTTCCAGAGCTCGGGGGTCATGAGCGGGTTGGTGCAGTCGACCACCGCGGGCGAGGAGGAGAAGACGGAGGTCGCGCTCGAGACGGTGCCCGAGGCCGTTCCCGGGTCGGACGACTCGCAGTCGACCGTCGCCGCCGCCCCGCGGTCGCCGCCAAGGAGAAGACCGCCCCGCGGAAGCTTATCGAGGAGGAGGCGCGCGCCGTGGGGCGCGTGGCGCGGGATGTGTGGGCGACGTACATCAAGGCGTGCGGTGGGGCGGGGTATTGGGTCCTGTTCGTCTTCATCTTCGTCTTGGCTGCGTTAGGACCGGTGTTGGAGAACGGATGGGTCAGTTACTGGTCGCAGGGCGACACCTCAAAGAGCGCCGTTTATTACATTACTGTCTATGCTATCGTGAGTGCCCGGTACCCTCCCCGTATCGCTGGGTTCTGACCTCCTGTCCCAGCTAACGAGCGTCGGTATGTGCTCCGTCGTCTTGCGGGTGTGGCTGAGTAGCTGACGGATTGGTGCAGGATTGGTGCTTACGACTCTGCGGTGGTTTGTCCTTTGTGAGTGGCACGGTCTGTACCCCTGGCTCATGGCGGCTGAATTACCACGTACCAAAGACAGAGGCTCTATCCATGCGTCGACTGTGCTGTATAAACGTATGGGGATTCCGTGATTCGGCCTTTAGCCGTTGCTGATCCCCGCCCAGGACTTCTCGAGGCCGTCCTGTTCGCGAACATCCGGTTCCACGACACGGTCTCCAGAGGACGCGTGCTGAATCGGTTCGGCAAAGACTTTGAAGGTTCTTCCTCTTCCTGCTGCTCTCCATCCTGGCTCACGTTTCCTCTCAGGCATCGATAGCAGCCTGTCCGACAACTTTGGAAGAAGCACGATGTACTTCATTTCGTCGATTGTCTGTCTGCTTATTGGGTGTTCTGGGGGTCTACTAACTGCATTCCTAGACCACGATTCTAACCATCAGCTTCGTCGGTGGGGTGCCTTTTATTATCGCCTCCATCGTCACTGGATTTTTCTACTATCAAGGTAGGTCGGCAATCGAGATCATAACGCTGAATTATTAACCCCGTTCACAGTGGCAAAGGTCGATATATTACCACGGGGATCCAGCGCACATGTCTAACGCTTGACTTAGGTCTATGGTCAAACCTCGCGGGACATGCGGCGACTCGGTATGTCTACCTATTGTCTTCACGACACTTGAAGTTGCTTACACACTCTTCCAGATTCGGTGGTAAGCTAAATCCATGTCAACTGGCCCTTCATCTAACGGCCCGGCAAGACACGGTCGCCACTTTATTCCATGTACTCCGAAACGATCGCCGGAGTCGCTATTCTTCGTGCCTTTGGGGCGTCCTCCAAATTCCTCAGAGATATGCTGCGCTGCGTTGACACCGTTCGTTATATCGCTCCAGTATAGTTCGTTGGCTTATGGGCCTCGCAGAACTCGAACCCTACTACTGGCTCTGGGGTGTGAACCGCTGGCTTTCGGTAAGCTGTTTTGTTCCCTGCTTTTATTTATACGCTTGGACTGATGCTGTCTAGATTCGCTTCAATATCTTGTCAAGTGGCATCATGGGCGTTATCGCACTTGTTGCCGTGCTCAATGGCAATATACCTGCTTCTCAAGCTGGATTTGCACTAGCCTTTGCAAACACCATCACCGGCGATCTGCTCTTCCTGGTAGGAGCAAAATAGTGACCACAATATTGCTCGTATCCTCAACGCTTCTCAGGTCCGTCGATTCGTCGGGTTGGAGCAGTCGATGGTACGCATTTTTCGCGGGAGGTGGTTCCGAAACTGACTGTTGTCCAGGTGGCCCTCGAGCGTGTCAAGGAGTATTCCGAGTTGACGAGGGAGGCCCCCGAGTTTGTGGAACCGAGACCGCCAGCTTCGTGGCCATCCACCGGAGCTATTCGATGCGAGGACCTTGTCATTCGCTATGCCGTGAGTTGGTTATTGTCGGCGCTTTTTGTATGACTCACTGTTACCAGCCGGAGCTTCCCCCGGTCCTGCACAGCTTGACGTTCGACATAAACCCCGGGGAAAAGGTCCGCCTTCAAGCCCTCTGCTGCTTCTTTAACTAATCTCGCCCTAGGTCGGGATTCTAGGAAGGTGAAATGGCACCTTATATCATCGTTCAGCAATTTTCTCATCAACCACAGAACCGGCTCGGGTAAAAGCACGTTAGCGTTGTCGTTCTTCCGCTTCGTCGAACCTACAGAGGGCAAGATTCTCGTCGACGGGCTGGATATCTCGCAAGTCGGGCTGACCGACCTGCGGAGTAAGATCACGATTATTCCTCGTGAGTGCCTTTCTCACTATAGTTGTTACCTTCTATTCATGTGTGTTGCAGAGGATCCCACGATTCTCAGCGGAAGCTTGAGATCGACCCTGGATGTGTTCGAAGAATACGAGGATGCTGAAATCGTGAGCGAGTGGTTTCCTTCGCTATTCTCGACTGACACCTGTCCCAGTTCGAGTCGTTGCGCCGCGTCCACTTGATCCCTTCCGATGGCACTCCGGAGGAAGAAGCAAGCATGGTCAATCAAAATATGTTCCGAAACCTAGACTCTTCGGTTTCCGAGGGCGGCGAGAATTTCTCCACTGGGTAGGTTTCCTTCAACAAGTCTGTGGGTGACCATTTCTGACATCTTTTTGTGCAGAGAGAAGCAGCTTTTGTGTATGGCGAGGGCGATTTTAAAACGATCTAAAATTCTGGTGATGGACGAGGTACGTTTGTGACCACTTATGCGTTGAACTCTACTGACGCTTGCATCCGGCAGGCAACGGCCTCAGTCGACTATGCCACCGATTCACTAATTGGTGAGACGATAAGAAAAGAGTTCGCGGAGAGCACTATCCTCACGATTGCTCATCGCCTGAGGACGGTGATCGACTATGACAGGGTCAGTTTTTCGTCGTATCTTTTGGCACAGTAGCTGATAAACATCCTAGGTCATGGTTCTGGACCAAGGCCGGATCGCAGAATTTGACCGGTATGTATTCAAGCCGAAAAAAGCAATACACGAACGCTCACTTGGCTTTTTACTAGACCTGGAGTTCTCCTACGGGATGCAAACTCCAAGTTTTATGCGCTGTGTAAGGCTACAGGGAAAGAGGAGTTTGCAGTGCTGAGGAAGATGGCCGGGGTGTAGTATATTCAATGCTTTGCGAACAGGGCATATATAGATTATTTCTTGTTTGGTGGTTACAGTCAGCTGCCATGGCACCTTCGCGGCGAGATCGCCGACGATACTTATCCCAAACCTCGACGTGTGATTGGACCAAAAATGAGGCCGAGGGAAGGCTTTATTTTTATCTTTGCAGATTTTATACATCTCAGTTACTGCCGACTGAAGTAGCAGGAATGCCTCCACGGGGTGGACATGATAGGGCTACTCGGGTGTAGGACTGTATACTAATGCCTCCGGGATGATGTGCCACGCTAGAGAAGACGCGTGTACGCGAGATCGACCCAGCTATAAGGCAACTTCCTCGTCCTTCTCACGACCGATTTTCGTCTCTTTTCCTTTCGAGCGACGTGCGTATTGAATATTGGCGATGCATTTTTTCTAACTGTCTACTACAGGTAGACGTCCGACATGCCGCCTGGGCAGGTTTCCCGAGGTACGCAGATCTTCCTTATCTGGACAAATGATAGTAACCGATGATTGCAAGTAGGTCAGCCGGGTGCTTTGCATTTCTTGGTGAAGACTTTCAAGACTTGGTTGAGGCGCGACGATTCTTCCAACGAAGACCATAATACCAGCGGTGACTCCTCAAAATCTGGAAAGTCGTTGGGCAATAATAGCCCCGACTTGGGTGACTCGGAAACCAAGTTTTTATCCAACGGTGGCGGCGGCTCTTCATCCAGTAGTAGCCCCAAACCTTCAAGCACAGGGACATCACATCCGCCCCTGCCTCCACCATGTGTCCTTCATTGTGTACCGGACAACGATCCTAGAGTGCTCTACTCGTCGGCCTGGTCACTAAGCGCCCAGAGCTTTTTCCGGACGTCGCATATAACAGATGTTGCTGGGTCATGGGTGTCGTTTACCTTCAACGGTTCGTTGTTCAGGTTCCTACTGCGCGGATGTTTTTATACGTCTTCTGCAGGGAGTGAGATTACCGTGTATGGATCGATTCCTTCCAGCAATACGACACATTCGCCGCCCACCGCTGCATATGCTATTGACGCCGCCAAACCATTCGTGACTGCAGAGCCCATGGCTACCGAGCCCATCCTTAATCAGCCGCTCTTCTCGGCGTCGCAGCTATCGGGCGATATGCACACGCTGGTCATTAATGTGACCGACGTGCAAACGGAATCCCCGTTCTCGATCGACTATTTCATCGTCACACCGCCGCTGCCGCAGGCCTCTGTTATCCCGCCGGATCCCACCGAGGCGGTCAGCAGCCTGTCGAGCAAACCCCAAGCTTCAGGGGCCACGGTCGGAATCCTTGCGGGCGTCCTCGGCTCCGTCGTCTTCATCCTTCTTTGCCTCTGCGCGTTCTTCTTCGTCATCCTTAGACGGCGCCGGCAGCGAGCCCACCGCTCTAAAAGCTTCCAAAGTGGGTTCTCTGGGATTCCCTCAGGCACCCATCCTTTTAACACGTTGCCCCGCAGGTTCCCTTTTCACCACGTCGGAGTCGATCCTCATGTGGAATGACTGGGGTGGCCGCGCCCCATCAGCATATTCCTCGACATCATCAGCGCCGTTCCGCTCCAAAGCGCGGTCGGCCACCGTGTCTGAAAAGTCGCGGAGCACAACGTAGGATGCATCTTCATGATACAACTTTACAATGGACTCCATTTTCCGGCATATGTATTATTATAACATGTACGATCTCCAAAGTATATTCTAGACTTTCTAGTGAAATCCCCTCCGTGAACCACATAACCGAACGGGAAACAGACTCTATATGGTGTATTATATGCGTCGCTCAAGGATTCCACATCTTGCTGTTGACGAAGGCGAGCAGCTCGGGGTCGCTCATGGTGCGAAGCTCCGGGTGGCGATCGACGCCCTGATAACAACGCCGTGTAAGTAAGTCGGGGGGTCGACTAGAGAAACGGACGTACAGCTTCTTGCGCGGCGCGGATAACCGTGGTCGCAATGCCAGCACTGATCTCGCGGACTGATGCGGGGCGTCAGAGTCAGGCAGCCGGGTAGGAAGCAAAACTGCGTACTTCGCTCGATCTGGGGGTACAGTAGGCCGAGGCTCTCCTCTTCCGGCGTCAGGGAGTTGGCGAGGCCCAGCGACGACGCCTCGACCATCGAGTCGCTCACGGACGAGCAGCGCGCGAGGATTGAGCCGAGTCCCAATCCGGGGAAGATGTACCTGCAAGCGCACATGAGCTCAGCGCGCACGGAACGGAAGCCGGGGGCACATACATGTTGTTCCCTTGCCCGGGGTGGAGCGTGCGGCCCTGGTGGTTGATCTCCGGGAAGGGCGACCCGGAGGCGAAGAGGACCTTGCCGTTGGTGTACTTGACCGCATCTTCGAAGGTGCACTCGGAGAGCTTGACGGGGTTACTGAGGGGGAAGATGATCGGAAGGGGGTTGAGCGCGGCCATCGTCTCAATTGCGGCGCGGCTGAATGCGCCCTGGGTGCACGCGGTCGTCGTCAGATATGCGTTATACTATATAGTAGGCAGAAATGAAGGCACTGACCGACACGGTCGATAGACCCATCAGGGCGGTAGGCTTGACGTACTCTAGGACATCGAGGAGGTCCTTGATGGGCGGGCCCTTGTAATCACGGCGCGCGAAGTCTGCGGAAGGCAAAAGGTTAGGTCGGAAAAAAGGAGCGATGGGCCCAAGATGACGCACATTCTTTGTGCTCGGCGAGTTCGCCCCGACCAATATATACGAGACCCTGGGAGTCAACCAACCAGATACGCTCGCGGGCCTCCTGTTCGGACATGCCCTCCAGTGTGAAGAAGCTCATGAGCTGCATCGCAACACCGACACCAGCAGATCCTGCACCGAAGAACAGGATGCGGTGGGTGTTCAGCGGCTGGCCGGACGCTGATCCGGAGTCAATGGGACTATTGCAGCGTGAATCGTCGGAGACGTACCACCCGAGGCAAGCCGAGCAGCGTTAATGAAGCCGGAGAGAACGACGGCGCCGGTTCCCTGAATGTCGTCGTTGAAACTACGGGGGTATATCAGTAAATTGTTTTTAAGAGAGGACGCGAGGTAAACGTACACAGGGTATTGGTTACGGTATCTCTCCTGTATTTCGATAAGCACCGCGCGCAAGAAAGGGCGAACCAGAAGAAAGACTGACGAGGTATAAGAATGCGTGGTCCGTGGAAAAGTCCTGGCAAACAAATGTAAGGATGCGCATGGGGAAGGATCATTGGGACTTGCCTCGAACTGTATAAGGAGTTTCGGGAACGCGACGGACATCTCGTGCATGAACTCGTCCATAAACGCCGTCATTTCCTCAGTGGGACGCGCTTATGGCGAAGACCGAGGTAGAGGGGGTCATCTAGGTACTTTTGGGTGTTCGTGCCGAGGTCGAGGGTTATCGGGATCGTAGACTCCGGACGGATACTACAAAAGGACGATCTTAGTGACGGAAAGCTTGAACGAGGGACATGAACGCACCCAGCCCCCGCAATGTAGAGACTGAGCTTTCCGATGGAGATGGGCATTCCATTGATGCCGAGGTCTCCCAGACCGAGAATACGCGAACCTGGACAGAGGGTCAGCCGGGGAATGCACGAGGCATGCGCATACCGTCAGTGACAACGCTGATCCGCGCCTCGTCGATCTTCCCCCAGCTGCGCAGGACAGATTTGATGTTGCCCTTGTCTTTGACGGACACGAACTACATAAGCCGCGTTAGGCTGCCCCTCGCGACCAAATGACGAGGTAACATACAAGACCCTCGGGGCGTCTAATTTGGGGGCGCACGGCGTCAGCGGCCGCAATAATAAAAATAAAAATAAAAGTGCGGGCGGAGACTAACCTGTAGTTGTGGCTGTATTCCTGGCACGCTTGACCCACAGTCGGGGTGTAGATTATGGGCGTGAACTCGGACATGTGCTGCAGGCAAAGGCGGTAGAACATGTGGGGGTCCTGCTCCTTCAGCATCGAGAGGTAGATGTATTTCTCGATGTCCTTGTCCTTGGAGTGGAACTGCTTCATGCACCGGATGGCATGGACGCCGTCTTCCAAGGTGGGCGGGGTCAACCCGTGCTTGGGCTGGGGCGGCGCTGTGGACGCGGTGAGTGGACGCGACGGGTACCATGGACGGCAAAAAACGCACGCTGGGGAGCCATTTTGAGCTTCTGGACGCCATTGCTCCAGTACGGGGTGAGCACGATAGTCATGATTGAGAAGAAGAAGAAGAGAAGACGAAAGAGATCTAGGAGGAGGTGAAAGGGAGAAGTGAAGAAAAATGCGACGGCAACCAATTATTATAGGCGGATGCAAATATCATGATGCGGGACAAGTCGGAAACCTCCGCGGGGGCCATCATGCCGTGTCGGGGTAGGGATCCTCAGCTGTTGCCAACGTACGGAAATACCCTGCGCCGCTGCGTTTCAGAGCTGGTCAGTGGGTGGGAGAACAGCATTCGTTCCTGGTACGCGAGGCGATGCGTGGCAGCAAAATTGTTCCCGTTTCGCATTTCCACTGGCCCTGCGCTAACTTGGACTCGGACTGAGTAACTCCTCACTCCCGCAGGTGGCGAGTCGTGATTGTCGTCAAGGAAATCTGTGGAAAAAGAGCACCAACGGGTCGGTATTGGTTAAATAGCTTGCCTTGAACGACGCAGAACGACGCCGACCATCTCGCACTTGATCGTTACAGTTTGCAACAAACACTGATTGATATTGCGGCGCCGACCATCTATAAACTGCCACACACCTGGTCCAAATCCCTTGCCATCGGAGCTCCGTTCACGGCTGGAGCGTTTTGGTCGCGAACTTTTTTTGGCATCAAAGTTGATGCCATCACGCACTCAACCACCTTCCGAGCTCTCCGAGTCGCACTTGCAATTAGCCAAAACTCGAATTTGCAGGAAAAACCCAACCGCTCCGGGCTAAGGCTCAAGCTGGCTCAAGAAAATTATCTTGTTCACACAGATTCACACTTGTTGCCCTAGTGCGGTTGCCACGCACAGACTGACTCATAATAACCCTGGTTGCTGAGTTCACTGAGAAATCTCAGGCTCGTAACAACAGATGGCAAAAACACACGTGGAAGGGAGTGTTACGTGGGATGTGAACGACTTGAACTTTCTGCCATGTAACATCCGTTACATTCTCGGTCTTTCTTCTCCTCTATGCTGCTCTTCGTTGGATCATCCTAGCCGACTAATATCTGAGTCCAAAACTCTCGCCTTCGACCTGCCTGCTGCGCCCATTTTGCGACTATATGAACGGCTTGAACCCCAAAACCTCTCTGCCATGTAACATCGTTACATTCCCCATCTTTCTTCTCCTCTACGTAGTACGCACCACTGCCAAGCTGCTCTCCGTTGGATCATCCTACCGGCTAATTAAAATGCTATCTGAATCCGAAGCTCTCGCCTGCTGCGCCCATTTTGCGACCCCCGGCCTATTTGGTTGAAGTCATTTGCCTACACGAACGTTCAAGTGCTTGTCGAGAGACTATGATATGGATCGCTGAAGGAGCTCGCGCACCGTGTAGACGCCCCCTCTTCCTATACGATTATTTTCGTCACCCTTCCGGAATCCCAGCGGCAGCACACCCTTCTGAAAGCATCCCAAATTGATCCATTTTAAATTTGAAGCCTCAGCAAGAATAAACGTTCGCTTCGCTCGCGATGAACTAATCATTCACACCCGCATTCCTCTGAATCTTTTTCCCCAGCGGGCTCAAGGACGATGAATTATACTGCTTAACGATCAGCGAACATTCTATCTGAAGACGAAGCCGCCGAATCTTCCACCGTACATTAGCCTTGCGTAAACACGGCACGGACGTTCGAGTGGAGACTATATGAACCCTCAGCCGATATTCGCCATAGTCCTCTCCGAGCGGACTCGACCAGCCCAACTTGCTCTTCGCCCGGCGCCGGATCGTGCTGACGTCAAGCGTTCTATCCGAAGCGGAGAACGCCTTCGACCCCTGCGCCCATTCTGCGCCCCCCGGCGTACATGTACGTTGGGAATGTGGCGTGCTGGTGTAATTTCAATTAGCCCGCTTTCTTCCCAATGGCGGGACGCACGGAGTGGAGTCCTCATTGGCTCGTGCCTCACGTCAGGCGAACATTCCATCCGAAGGCGAAGCCGCCCCCTGCGCCCATTCTGCGACCGACCCCCGGCCAACATAATGCGTACGTTGTCCGCCTGCGTCACTTCCGATTTCCCCAGGCTCTTGCTCTTCAGGCAATATTCAGATCCCAATCTAAATCTCGATGTGCTGCAATGCGCAAATATAGCGCCTCGAGAACCCTGCGGTGCTTCTCTACGGCTGGTTCCTTGTTCTGTTCTGTGCTGTTCTGGTCTGCGCTCTATGGGCTCCGCTGGACGCGGTCCGCTGGCCCTGGCCCCGCAAATCTCCTGCCGCGCCTTCTGGATCCACGGTCTGAACAATGGACATACCCAGTGCGGATGCGCTCGCACGCCGCGTCGCGGAAGAACGCAACGCTTCGTCCCAGCCGGCGTGCCATGCGAATGCGCGCGCGAGCATACGCGCTACCACGCCGTTGGCTCCCCGGCGAGTAAGTGGCGGCTTTCAGAACGCGTCCATGATCCCGGGTACTGTCAGCGGTTTCCAGACCGGGAGAACCCGTAGCACGTACATACGCGCCCTTCATCTCTGTCCCTTTGGAATCGCTGGTGGCGGCCACCTTTGCTTCATGTCCGCGTTTGCTTACGGATTCTGGCCCCGGATCTCAGTCTACCCCCCGCCAGCGTCGATATGAGCTCCGCAAACCCGGATCATTCTACGTGGACGCTTTCTGATGAGGCTTCCACGGCCGCGATCCTCGAATGAACCTTGAACCTTCGATTGCGTACCGAATAGCTAGCGCGACTGGGCCCTCGACTCCGTTTCGCTCGGTCAGAGCGCCCTGCCTCGCCCGCTCTAGCACTCGTCCATGCGAATTTTCCGCACTCCGGCCCGGCCTCCGAACGGCGGGGCAGAAAGATCAGACCGACGTTACAGAAAATGAAATTTAACGTGTCGCCTTGTCGCGTAAACGACGTCAGCGCGCCCGTCGGACCTGCGTCGGGCCGATGTGCAGCGCGTTCTCACCGTACGCGAAGCGCGCACCTGATCGCAGATTCGCTCGGCATCTTGCGCGGAACCTGATCCTGGGCGTGGACCCGGCTCTCGGGATGCTGTTCCGACCGCCCGGTTTCATTGTGTTCTGCTCCATACCAGGATAACAAATGCACCGCGGGCTGGGTGGCCCAGCGGCAGAATGCAATGAAGGGGTGCGCGGTCAGCTGGGGCCGACGGAGCTCGTCCCTGGGCGCGGTGCGCCAAAAATCCGCAGGTGGTGGGATTCTTTCGAAGATCTGCCAGTGGTTCGGAAGCACTCCCAGCGGTGGGGTAGCGTTTGCGCATGCCCTGGTGGAACTGGCCGTGGCGGCCACGTTAGGAAGCACCGCGGAACCTAAGGACGGCGGGGGGAGACCGGCGCACGCGAGAAGAGGGATCTAGAGGTAAACGTAGTGCTTGATAATAACCTTGCTCTGTTGGCGGTTGTCGGACTAGCGCCTGGGATGCGCCGCCCAAAAACCTGGTTCTGTCGCCGCCAGGTGCGTAATAGGGCAGCACAAAACGGGGACCCAGATTCGAACCAAGATCACCGCAGAACCTGTAAGGAAAGATTCCTAAACCGTCGAGAGGCACTGAGCAGCACTTCGCGGCAGGGGGCACGAGGGCTCCAATAGCCCCCGTTGAGAGGTCGGCGACGGCGAATCTTGGCCAACCGCTATGGATTTGTTTCCTCGCACCTCCTTGGCTGCGCCCGCCGTCGTCTACCCGGGCTCTGCTCGCTTACAGGGCGCTAAATCCATTTGTCCTCCGCGTAGCCGAAAGAGGAAATGATCCAATATTCCCCGCACATCGGAAGTCGGGCCGGGAATTTGAAGATGAGATAGGATTGTGGTTATCTGTCTAGAAAAAGAGGATAGAAAGACGGTTGGAATTCCGGTGGACTTTGTCCTGGGGTGGCCCGCGTGATTGGATGCCGTACGGCGTTGAATCTCGATAAATAGGCTTGGATTGATGTTGTATTGATCGAACTTGTTGTCACGCGAATGGGCTGTCGGGGGATCGGACCGGTGCAAATCCCTCTACCCATTTCGTTCTGTATAAAATGACACGCGCTCCTCGCCCAGTCCATAATTCTCTGCCCCACCATGTCCCCCATCGCCCTCCCCTCCCAGTCCACCGCCGTCCTCTATGGTGCCAAGGACCTCCGTCTCGAGGACCGTACCCTCTGGCCCCCCCAAGCTGGTCAAGCACAAGTCGCCGTCCTCGCCACAGGCCTGTGCGGCAGCGACCGTATGCCGTCCCGCAGCATTCCCCCCGCGTCCCTGCTCATCCTCCATTTTTTCCAGTGCATTATTACCTCCACGGCCGGAATGGCGACTTTGCTCTCCAGGCTCCACTTGTCCTGGGTCACGAAGCATCCGGTGTCGTCACCGCAGTGGGCCCCGGGGTCAAGAACCTCGTGGTCGGCCAGCGCGTCGCCATCGAGGCCGGCATCATGTGCAAGAACTGCGACTACTGCACCGCGGGCCGATACAACCTCTGCAAGGAAATGCGTTTCTGCAGCAGCGCCAAAACATTTCCCCACCTCGACGGCACCCTCCAGACGTACATGAACCACCCCGCACACGTTCTACACCCGTCAGTCTGCTTCCGCCTTAGCGCCCTCTTCCCCCGCTAATGCCAATCTAGTCTACCCGAACACTGCTCCTTTGAGCAAGCGGCCTTGGCGGAGCCCCTATCTGTATTACTGCACGCCGCTCGCCGTGCACAGGTTACCAAGGGCCAGACCGTCCTCGTATTCGGCGTCGGCGCCATCGGCCTGCTCGCCTGCTCGGTCGCCCAGTCCATGGGTGCGGCGCGCGTCGTCGCCATCGACATCAACCAGGCGCGACTACATTTTGCAAAGGCCAACGGCTTCGCGGGGGAGACATTCTGTCTGCCGATGACGGACAAGGCCAAGACCAGCGAGGAGCAACTGCGGCGCGCCAAGGAGAGCATACAGGCCGCGCTGCAAAAATTCGACGAGCCCGACGGCTTCGATGTCGTCTTCGAGTGCACCGGCGCCGAGCCCTGCATCCAGATGTCGATACACGTAAGTCCCCTTCTGCGCGTTCATCTCCGCCCCACAAATATTACGCGTTCGCAGGCCGCGATTTCCGGCGGAAAAGTCATGCTCATCGGCATGGGCGCGCGGAACGTGATGCTCCCGCTCTCGAGCGCCGCCGTGCGCGAGGTCGACATCCAGGGCTCCTTCCGCTACGCCAACACCTACCCCGCCGCGCTGGCGCTGCTTGCGTCCGGCAAGCTGAAGAACATCGACGCGCTGGTGACGCACCGCTTCTCCCTCGCGCAGTCGGCGCAGGCGTTCGACCTCCTCGCGCGCGGCAAGGACGACGACGGGAAGATGGTGCTCAAGGTCATGATCGGGCCCAGTCCATGAATCTGCCTCTAGACGCGATACCCATCTATTCCATTTCACCCCATATACCGCTAGACTTGAGCATGACCACAGACTTTTATGAATCCTCCCCCATGGCCATTTATTTTCTACGACTATATTTATGGGGGCACTCTCTTGGCACTCTTTTCTCGTCTCTGCAATGTATTTCTAATGCAATCGTCGCATTCACCCCATTCATCCCTCGATCGAATCTCAGAGCACTGTGTAGTTCGCCGGAAGTGACTTGATATTCCAGGCCAATGAGATAAGTGGTCCTTGCGTGGTTTAGACTTGCTTCCGCAAGCTTTGGGGTACGGCGTCATGGATGCGATTACCTTTTGGTTGACTTCTGCCGTCAGGTTCGCTACCTCTCGCTAAACAAAGTTCAAGATTTCAATTACTGTGTCACCCATCGCAATAGAAGCGGCCAAAGTGCCGGGCCGCCTCGATATAGCGCTGATAACCCGCGAACATCCAGCGAGCACAGGGTACCACTCGCCAGGCGCAGTTTAACTTCAAGCGCATATGTTACATACGGGTATCTAGGTCTTCCGGAAGAGACGTGCGCGGGCGCGGATGCGGGCAAACCCGGCGATCGAAGCCCGCAGAACGCGCTTACGCGAGCAAGCGCGCGGCGACCGCCTCCCAGATCGCGACGGGATTGTTCACGCTGGGTAATACGCGAGGGGCCGCCGCCGATTAGCGCGCGGTGTGGCATGGGAAGAAACGGGGTGCGCACAGGTCAGGTGTGAGCGGAAGGTTCAGGTCTGCGGGGTGATCCTGCCATTCTGGAAGCGAGGAAATAGCCGGCGTCGGCGGGTGGCGTCGGCAGCGCTAAGCGGGCGACGTACCTTCCGGCTGGGTCGTGTCCTGGATCCCGAAGCCCAGGCGCCAGGTGATGCCCTGCGCGCCGTTGACCAGCCTGTATACAGTAAGATGCTCGGTTATCAGCAGTGAGTACGCGAGGGGGACGGGCGGAGGCAGTTGGATTAGGATCAGATCCCCGAAAGTAAGCGGCGGGGAACGCGCCCTGATTCGTGGAAAGAGTGCGGGGTGGGAAGGGGGGGACGTACAGATCAGGTGGCGCAAGCGAGCTGTTCTTGAGCAGCGCCGTCTGCGCGAGGGGTCAGCGAGGAGGTCACACCATACGTATTCTACAAACCTTGATTTCCGTGTCGATGGTGGAGTAGTCCGTCGACTGACCTGTCGGGAAGCACGGAGGTCAGCGAGGGCCAGTCTGCGTGACTCGGGACCAAATTCAAGGGGCGCGGACCTCCTACGGTGCCACAATACTCTTGCTTTACGTCCTTGCTGCCGCCCACAACCACGGTCCGGACGCCTTCCTCCTTGGCCATGGTAATCTGGGCATGTCAGATAAAGAGCGCCCAAACATGCAAAGAAGCGGCGACCAACGCTGAAGAGGGAGCACGAGCTCGCACACCTGACATGCGTGTGAAAAAGCGCTGCAGCTAAACATAACGTTCGGGATTACCGTCCGTTCGAAACGATTACTACTTTCGACGAGTTGAACAGCGCGACGTCGGGCGGGGTCGCTGAAAAAGGCTGGCATTCTTGGCCCAGTCTGAGGAGGGTGAGAATAATGAACACAATAATGGAAACGAAGGTGACCTTTGGCTGAACGCGTCAGCGTGTCCGTTAATTTTAACATCCACGGGAGGGAGCAGCCTTGGCAACGTTAAAATTGGGCTCTCGGAGGAGAACCAAAAGAAAATGACGGACCAATTGTCGGTGGCCGGGAATTGCACACCGTTTGCGTCGTTCCAGTTTAGAGGATTATATAGCAGGTTTTGGCTGGGATCCAGATTTTTGTCAATGATTTGCTGGACGATTTGACGCGCCAGAGGACCATCTCGTGCTTTGGTGTCCAGACCTGGAGGAATACATGTTTGAATCCAATGGAATACGAAAGTCAGGCATCAAACCAGCTTGAGGAACACTGGTACTCTTCGGCCCGACGATCTGGAAATCTCAGGGTCGGGGACACATACTGTATTAGGGTGAGAGAGACATACGATGCGATGGAGCCACTAGAAACATCGGTGTCAATCATCAACCGAAGAGAGTTTAACCAACTCACATGCGCCATACAAATAAACCCGCCTCCGTTATTCGTCTGAAAAGGAAAAGAAAGGAAGACGTCAGCAGCCCACATTGTAGTCTTGGCCTGGCATGACATACAACGTCGACGATCAACTGGGTTGCACCCATTTGTTTTAAAGTCATGAGGCCCTGTAGCATACCGCTCTGCATCACATCGAAAACATCACCGCTGAATGAACCCTGCGACTAGAATCAGGACGGGCGAGCGAATGGCTCTTCTTGGATTTCGCACCAATGCCAAAACACCGGTTATGCCATCCTTCTGCATATAAAATGCCCCCGCACCGAAGCTCCCGTTGAGAGCCGGCGCGCTGGGTTGTAAGACAGGCGGAAGGACGACATCGGACCAGGGAGCAGTGTCCATGATCACATTAAGCAGATGCTTCCTCGAGGAAGACGCAGGCTGAGGGGGCGCCTGCTGAAACTTGGCCGCAGGGGAGGGTGCCAAGGAGGAGACGTTAATATCCACACCGTTCGTGCCAGCGACCGCGACACAGTTGTTAGCCCTATACGATGCAGAACTGTTGAAAGCCACGGTTGTGGGGTTGATCCGCGCCCGGTATGGAAGCTGGGCCCGACGTGAGTGAGAACGTAAATTTACATGTGCTCGCGTGCTGGCTGACCGTTATTTTATCGAGCTTAGTTTGATTCACCCGTTGGATCACGAGCTCAACGGAGTCTGAGAGGGGAAGAGACTGTTGGGCAAAGTTTCCCATGCTGTAACTAAAGCTCGCCGTCGAACGAGCATAGCTCGAGAAGAAGCTACGAACAATTTGATGAGACACGGCGCATGGAGCGAATACGGGGCATACCCGTTTTGCCGTGTCCCGAGAGGCTGGAAACTCCCAGCGATCAAAGCGTTTGCGTTTACAGCATCGAACGGCGGTTTACCATTGATGAGCAGCACCTTGGCACCGGAGAGCTGAAGAAGACGTTCAACGGAAAGATCCGGCCCACGAAAAGCTGCCCCACCGATTCGAGTTCCCCCTTCAATGATCTCGGGAGCGCATCCTGCCATACGGAGATCTCGTCCGCAAATTCCGCTGAAGCGACCTGGAAAGCCTCGGGAGCAATGTGGACATTTTGAGAACCATCGATCTCCGTGAGAAGCGCCAATGGGATAGGCAAGAAGTTGAGGAACGAAGCTATGGGGCGGCTTGAACCAGAACTTCAGGCATAAAATCTGCGCTCACAATCCTTGATAAGACGTTAGGCGGTCAGAACGTGAACCCATCACAAACGTCAAACTCACATAGCAGAAATTGGCCCACGAGCAGTGTCCGTCGTTGAGTCGTTTGATAGTGCGCGACAGGTCGATATGGAAGTCATACTCGGATCCGTAATGCGTCGCGGAAATACGGGCAATGTCTTTGAACAGGTCCTCGTGTACCAGTTGGGAGAATGGCTCTGGTGCCAGAATCTCATAGTTCACCGAGGTGTGGAAAGCCAGGGTTTTGCTCACGACGTCGAGAATCTGGGATATCATCAGCAATGCGCGCGCGCATCGAGCCACCACTGTTCTTACGTTGCTTTTAATCGCCGAATCCACCTTGAAGGACTCAAAACACGCCCTGACGTCCTTCGGAGCGACCCATTTCTGCCCGCCGATTACTGCACAAGGATCTTCCCTAGTTTGTACATCCGATACCGCGTTCGCAAAAATGAAGCCGAAAGCGGACAGTACCAGAAACTGGTAGAGAGGCGCCATGACAAGCTGAGCAGTCGAAACAAAGAGTGGGCTATTTAAACTGTCTTCCATGACAACAGTAGCAACGCGTAGCGGACTCCGAACGGGAGGGCGTCGGGAATCACGAACTCGACGCTCGTACGCGCCTTGGCATCATGATTCATGCATTGGCGCGATAAGTAAGTGAATTGGAGCACGACATCGCTTGTCGGCACCAGAAAAACCAGAAGCATTGAATGGACATAGAGGGAGCTAAACAGGCTGACGCAGATGGCCTCGGGCAACTTAAAGGAACCCTCACGGTTTGCGGCCGACTTCCTCCGACAGCCCGAGTTCGGCCGACGGTGACGGCGAGCTTACGGCGAGCAACCTGACAGCAACCACCGAGCAGCACCGAGCCTCGTCTGCGGTCCTCCCTTGTCGGAACCGATTATTACACTAGGCTCGCCATGTTATCCAGAATCGCTGCTCCCATGGTCCAACAGTCCGATCTTCCTTTCCGCACTCTCGTCCAGCGTTACGGCGCATCCCTGGTTTATACGCAAATGCTGAAGCCCGACGCCCTTTTGAACGACCAGGATTACCTAGAATTTCACTTGCGGGATTTAACGATGAACCCTGCCTCTCCCGAGCGACCTGTGGTGGTCCAATTATGCGGAAACGATCCAGAAACTATCGTTCGGGCGGGCCGAAAAATCCAAAGCTATTGCGACGGTATAGGTGGGTTATGCATGAGCGCGAATTATGATGAAGATACGCTGATCTTGTTCCAGATCTGAATCTGGGGTGTCCACAACAAGTGGCTTTCGACGGCCATTTTGGAGCGTACCTTCTCGGCCAGAAAGATTGGCCATTGGTCGAACAAATTGGTATCTCCACTCTTCGCCTCTTTATCTAGTATGGGCTATGTTAAACTGCCAACAGTCTCTGCGATGTCCGAGTCCTTTACCGTTCCGGTTGCTGCCAAACTTCGGATATGCCAGGCTGCACCGAAAACCCCAGATCTGGCCCAAAGACTTGAAGCCTGCGGGGTCTCATGGCTCACTTTACACGCCCGCACGGTATCGCCCCGGAAAAGGAGACATGGTGCTGCTGATCTCAGTCAGGTGAAGAAGTTGAAAGATAATTTAAGTGTACCCGTTGTCAGTAACGGCAACGTGCGCGTTTGGAACGATCTAGAAGAGAACCTCAAGGCGACCGGAGCGGATGGCCTTATGGTTGCAGAAACACTCCTCGGAAACCCATGGTGGGTGGTGATTCCCTATGGTATTCGCATACATACCTTGACCCCCCCCCCTGCTCCCAGCCTCTTCGCTAACATGGTTCCGGACCCTGTGGACATCTCTCTTGAGTATCTAGGCATCTGCCGGGAGTACCCTGGAACCGCAACGCTTTCCATGATAACGACACATGTCAGACATTTCATCGATTTCCAATGGTTGTCCATCGTTCTTCTAAATCCCTGAGCTCCGATTCTCATCCGCTATTCTCAGCCATCGACGTCCGTGGTATCGCAAGTTTCGACCAGCCTTGAGCGCATGCAAGACGCTAGATGACGTTGATCGACTCCTCCGAGTGAAGGTCGAAAGATGGCGCGGGCGGGCACCGCGGCTCGTAGACGACGAGGACGAGGATCATTCCGATGGAGAGAAAGACGCCGAACTAGTGGAAGATTTTGGATCGCTGTTCTTCGACCCGGAATAGATTCAATACACGGGGCTCCGTTTCCTCATGGGACAACTATGATCCTCAACAGATTCATTCGGTGCGTCCGCCGTCCAGAGTCTCCCACAATCGAATGAATGGACATGAACGGGCATCATACTGGTGCCTTCCCCGGTACCAGTTCATATCAATAGCACTGACATCTCTCGTTGAGGAACATTCCCATTACGGGCCGACCCGATCTTCCTTGGTTCTTACGGTCGTAGCTCTGCGGTCCCTGTAGTCGTTGTTCTGGGGTACACATGCCGTCGAACTCAAATTCAAACTGCTGACCGGGTCTTCCAATACTGGAATTAAACGCCTCGAAACAAAGAAGATGTGTTAAGCGCCAATTGAACTTTGGGAGCTAGACAGAGGTCCATGATGATTAGATGCGCGACTTCTACTATCAAGTTACACTGAAGCATGCATAAAGGCGGAGATTCATATTTCGTCTGTGGACGAAGTATTTACAACACAAAATCACTCCGCCACAGGAAAGTTCGGTCAACACGCTACAAAATTACAAGAGGTTTACTAGACTCTAACACTCGTGGTCTTCGATCCCCCAGATCCCCCATACGCCGTGTACTCCCTACATGGACGATCTGGTTCAAAACTTCCAAAAGAAATATAGCAAGAACAAGACAACGTACCCAGTTCTCACACACCGTGGGGCTGTCGAGATGTAGATGACGGAAGTCCGCAGGCATCGTCGAACACATCTCGCGCCAGTCATCGGCAGGCTGCAGATTTTCTAGAGGGGACTCAATCCGACGCACGAACACAGGTCAGATCAGGTCTCTACGTTATGAAGACACGTACTCTGTGACCAGATCCCGGAGAGGTACATCCCTACGTTGTAAGTCTTAAACAGAATGTGGGTCTGCGAAACCACTCACCTTGTCTTTGAAACGCTTGAAGCGGGTTAAGCGGGTTGGCTCTGAATTATCGATAATCCAGTATCCAAAAGACGCCGCTACATCACTGGAATCTAATTAGAACGGACCAGAGACTGGGAAAGGTGCTCACCATGTCCTCGCCCTGATCAGGACGAGGTATTTTCAAGCCGTGGATCTCGACCGCTGTCTCCATGCATGCTTTGATTGAATCGTACTCGCGTGGCACATCATATACAGCTGCGCGCCGTGTCGCAGGCAACGTTGAACTTTGAGGTCGGCCCAAACGAACCCCGCACGAACGCGCTCCTCTTGTCTGTGTCCCCCTTCCTCCCCCTTCCTCGCTCTTCTCCTCTCGGTCTTTCGCCTACTGCTCTGTATCATGCACCAGCTGTTCCCGCATAGAAATTATCTGCTGGCGCTCGTGCTCCCACATCTTCTCGTGCTCCGCGACCTCGGCGCTCCATACCCTTCTTATCTCGTGGGCTCTGATCTCCCTAGCCCATTCGTGGCGCATTTCATTGCGAACCGCAGGATCCAGCGCACCCTTAGTAGGGCACTCGGTCAACTGCGCCGTCACTGTGATTACCATGAGAAATATCAGAGGGAATCTGACTAGCCAGCTCGAGCCGGTGTTCTGTTGCTGGGTGCCAGAGTTTGTCTGCGGCAGAAGAGGCGTTTCGCTGAGTTATGTAGATTGATAGATGAGTTTCCTACGGGCTCGAAAGGACAGGGGACTGACGTGGTGAGCTGAGGGAAATTATCGCCCTGCTGAATAGGATCGGCTTTGGGGGAGGAATAACTCCACGGATGGGGGGATGAAGGAGCTCTACAAGAGAATAAGCTCTCGTGCGGCGGATGGCCGGGGAACATACGCTTGGGATCCCCTCCATGTGGATCGATAGGTGGTAGACACGAATCGGAGAGCTCACTGGCAGCACCCAAAATCAGTAATAGAAACAGTCGGGCCCGAAGTAGAAGGGGGCTCTAAATAGAATGGAGGCTCGTCCCGAGGAGGCCCGGAGAGAAGGAAAATCAAAATAGCAAAACCAGATTGGCAAATAGCGGAGGGAAAGAAATAGGCCATGGAGTCTTAGTCGAAATTGACCCTGCCAGTGCCTGGTTCCGCCACAATACGTTCCGGAATTGGAAGAAAGGATCCAACTCGGAGTGGGACATGTCCGTCGCATCCAATTCATGGCAATGCGTTATCGGAGGGAAATGGGAAGAACACGAACTCAGATTTCGTTGTAAACGTTTAACGGAGGATTCCGCCTGCGACAGTTCTCGGACATTGTGGTTTAGAGGAGTCAACTGTCACTGGGATTTATTTAGTGAAGTTGTTGTGGTTGTCTTCACTCAATTCAATATAGGCGCCTCCCATGGACGGACAACTTAACAATTTGAGCTCGCACCTCGCTTTGTTGAAGGTTCAACTCAAACCTACAATGTCTTCAAAGGCTCTTGGAATGAGGTTTCCCCCCTGTCTCCGTTCCGGCCAAATTCTAATGAAATAATCTTACTCCATAAAGAGCTGATGGTGCGATCGTCGGATTTACGGTTGGACATCAATTGAATTTCTTGTTCCACAGCAAGTATATTACTATCGATCGCCTACATATGCAAAGTTTCTTTGATGCGACTTCTCTGGCTTCAGTAGAGGCCTGCTTGGCTTCGGCATTTGCGGGAAATTTTTTCATCATGCTAAAGTTAGGATTTCACACTGGCTTAATTTTCGAGGCCAAGGTGAAAGAGCAGTAGAGTTGCCGAAGTGCAGTTCGTTTTTTGATGAGAAAATAACGCGCATATGCAAAATGGCTTTTTTCATTTTCTACTGGACTCAAATCTTCCCCGTAGGCTCTGTAAATTTAATGACATTCATCAAGTCCCAAAAAACATCCACTATCTTTATTTCAAGGGAATTGGCTCAGAATTGAGCCCAGGAAAGCGAAACTTTGCACATGTACGTCATTTTGCATATGTGGGCGATCGATAGTATTGGGTCGAATCTGATACGAGTACTGCATTAGCGATTGAATATAAGAGAGAATAAGGATCTCCACTTTACTCAATCATGAACATCTCCCTTCTGCGCCATCACCCAGTGGAACCTTTCTTCGGCCTGCCCAACTGTCTCGATATCGACTTCGTCTATCATCACTTCATCGACCGCGAGTTTGAAGCCCTGTTTATTGAGTAAATCTCTTGTTCCCTCGACTCCAAGTCCGCTGGAAAACATGGTGATGGAAGGTTTGAAATTGAACCACCCCTCATAAGTCATGTCACCCGCGTCCTCCTGAAAGTTGCAGAGAACCCATCCGCCTGGTTTTAACCATCCCTTGATCTTCGCGATCATCAATACCTGCTCCTCCTTGGGCAGGTGGAAGATGGAATAGAAGGCGAGCACAGCATCAAAGCTCGCCTGTGCGAAATCGAGGGTGAGCATGTCCCCATGAATGAGAGTCGCCTTCAGGACGTGTTCACGCAATGTGGGTCGCAGAGATGTCGTTTCCAGTCACGATGAGACCGTGGTCGACGAGAACTTGAGTGCATGGAACGCCGGCACCACAGCCGAGCTCCAGCACATCTGCGCCCGCTGGCAAATTCTTGAGAAGGTCGGTGACGAGTCCCGTCCGCACCGGTGTCTGGCGAGGACTGGTCCTGAAGGGGCATGAGCTGGGATGTAAGACCTATCAGGCAAGTGCGAGCTACCAAGCAAGGTATTGGTCGGCCACGATATCGTACCCGCGCTCAACGTGCGACTTGGGGTTTTCGAGTTTGGTGGTCATATTGAACGACTTCCCGCACCGTGAGGGTTAATGCGTCCTTCTATAGAGCGCGATAGTCACACTCCCGACCGTGCGGTAAATTTAAACTTAGGGCCATAGACTTGATCCGATTCCGACCACGGGAATGTGAGCAGCAGCACAGTGGACTTAACAGAGACCTTACGAAAGGTAAAATAAGGTGATGGACTCCTTTCTTTCATCCAGTGAAAAAGGATGGGGGAATAGGGGGAACCCTGAAAGGTTCAGACCCAACTCGGCATTGAAGAACCCAACTTGTTTCTGTGCCCTTCTGGGTCGGTTTGGGGTGGGACTCCGGGAGCTCAATGCGAGTGACACTTTACCATGACCATCCCCGAGGGTGGATTTCGATGGATAACGCAGCGGACTCCTCTTGCCGAAGATTCATGTTGTAGGGTCTCTTCAACTTGAACTGGTGAAGAGGAGTCTGATTGAGGATGGATTGACTCCGAGCAAAGTCGGAGATGAATCCACAGCTGGATTCCCTGCCCGTAAATTCGAGTGGCTTTCGGGCGTCCGGCGTCGTCCTAGACTAATAGTCGAACTGGGTCTTGATAGCCTCGGACTAGGCCGGAATTGTCGGAGGGCTTCGGAAAGAAGTGACAGACGTCGATCAGTGGCTGTGGTCAACAAATTTAGACATTCGCGAACCTCTGTATTGCCTCTCTGCAACCGTCACTGGCAGCCCTCTAGGCTTTGGCCCACCTCAAGCCAATCATGACAGCCACGTCTGTATCGAATCAATGTCAGCAAGTTCTCCTCTCTCCGAGCCACCGAGGTCCGAGAAATGGAATTTCGGTGAGAAGGTAAAACGCCTGTCACCAACCTGTCACGGAGCTGCTCGGCTGCCAGTGAGGGCCCACTCAGAGGAGAGGCAATGGGCCCCAGTAAAGTTCCAGGTGGATCTCGGAATAATAGGTCAGGGCACCGTCTCAATCTGAAAAGCCGTGCCAAATAGGGTCCGCTGACATGACAATTTAATTGTCAACTGACTGACAGATAATTGTCAGTCACTGACTGACAAAGGGTTATTTAATTTTTCGGAAAAATTCCGCCTGACAATCCTGACAATTACAACCTGCTACTAGGGTCGTTTCACACATTCCTGAAGGCTTTGGCATCCACAAAATTGTACAGGGCCTCTCCCTGGACTGTGTATGGCACTGTTCTACCAGAAGCCATATTTTCAGTTGTTGCGGACTGCCATCAAAGCGACCGGCATTCTCCGTGCTCGATTTCACTGAGTTCTTCGGAGCTACAGTACGGTGAACTGTGCCTATAAAGCCGATTTGAAAGGTGCGTACGAAATATTGTATGAAGTGTTGAACGGCTGTCTATTCTGCAAAATGCCTCATGGGGTATCTGTAAGGGTTCGCATCGGCTCTCGGCACCGAGTCCCAAATAGTGCAGCGCGCCGCGCGGCCGCAGGCTTGCGGCGCGGTCAAGGCGCGGTTGCACAGTAGATTGCAACAGCGGCACAGCGCTGCCGCAGTCTGCCGCAGTTATTCCGTAGTTTCCGTAGTTAGTCCTAGATAGTATAAATAGTCAGTACCTACCAGTACTTAGGCATCCTCGTCAAACACGGAGCTTTACCAACTCAACATCTCAGTCTAAGTAAAACTCACCCGACTTGGATCACTGTGTTCTGCGACTTCTTATCCAAGAACTCCGCAGCCTCACAGTATCTACCGCCGGGAATTCCCAAAGAGACCGAGGGGGTCACAGATAATGCTCCGGGGTTCATGTAGGGACTCAAGAGAGCGGGAGAGGTTGGTCCCGGTGGTTAGCAGCGCTGCAGGAGCAGCCAACTTGCACCGGTAGGTCATCAGATAGCTATACCTCCACAATTCCCAAATAGGTAATTGTCAATTGTTATCTGTCAGTTCTGACAGTCAGTCTGACAGTCAGGCTGACAATCAATTATTTTCTTCAAAGTGGAATTGTCAGCGGACCCTAGCACTGCCAAACGTGGTAAAATTCGAATCACCCAGCTGAGCGAAAAAGCCTATCAGACATTTTGCAGACATTGACGGTAGCGTCCAGGTCAAGTCCAGGTTTGTATCTGGCATCAAATCGTTCGTTCCAACATCGTAACCGTGTGATTATGTATATGGCCTCGAGGACTCTCGAGGAGCGTCAGAGCTTCATAAACCGTCATAGCCCTGAACTTTCCGGGAGCATATCCGGGGATACATGTCTTCAAATGTCGGGGCAAGCCCACGTCAAATAGTCAGCCTCGCATCCATCTTCGCACGGATGCCCAACACACTCTATTCCCTGATTTTCGCGATTTTCACGCTCCCTGGATGCTCGACAACCCTGCTTCGACCGAAGGAAAATTTGTGGGGTGAACACCGGCGCTCATTCACACTTCATATAAACTCCTTGCCCTCGCTATTTCTCTCGCCCATCCTCTTACCACCTCCCACACGAACTGCACCTCGATATGCTTCATCTGGATACGGTCGTTGGTCAGCCGTCCCTGCTCGAATATTTCAGTCGATGTTCACACTGTGCGACCAAGGGGTCTACCTGCTTGGAATTTTGCTTAACACTTTTCTGTATGGTGTGGTCTTGGCCCAGTTTTTGACCTATTTCAGCACGAGTAAGCCTATCGTTTGTAATCGGCGACGAGTCTGATCTTTTTGAACCCAGAATCAAACGATCCACTATGGATGCGGTTTGCACTGCCAAGCTGTCGCGGCAGAAATGTGTGCTGAAATCTCATCAGTGTGGTCGTCTGGTCATTGCTGTGCACGGATACCATTCATAGCGCAGTGTGCGTGTTGCGATTTCCACCAATGGAGCTGGGTCTGAATATTCTGTTAGGGAGATTTATGCTGCGTGGGAGATTGGGTGAGCATCCACTCCTTTCGTGTCTTCAGTGTCGAATGTTGTGCGATGATAGGGTGGTCGACTTCGGGAATCCCGCCCGTTTCGCTTGTGAGTTTCTGTCAACTCTTGTATACACGGTCGCGCT
This sequence comes from Mycena rosella, assembly GCA_029378255.1. NCBI lineage: Eukaryota > Fungi > Basidiomycota > Agaricomycetes > Agaricales > Mycenaceae > Mycena > Mycena rosella. The sequence goes on from JARKIE010000057.1 coordinate 303,839, forward strand.
GATCCACGATGCCATCCCAGCCGTCAGCTGGACCATACCCTTCACCGCTGTCGCGACTTCCGTCGCTGCCATTATAACTCAGTTTTTCCTAGCGTACCGGTGAGCAGCTTTGCCAGGCTATGGAACACGACGATCGACCCGACCAGCCTATGGTCTCTGACGAAAAGCAAAGCCCTGGTGGGGATCATCTGCGCGTCGAGCGTCCTCGGCTTGATATTCGGCTGCATTTCAGGAGTAATGTCTGGGATCATCAAGGAGTTCGTTGCTCGCCGTTCTTCGCCGTTGCTCTTCTCAGTTACCTTCGCAGAGTCGCCAAATTTGGGTCCATCGTCCCATTCGTTGTCCTGTGGCTCTCGTTCCAATCGCTCTCTGATTTCCTCATCACCGGTCTGTGAAAAATCCAACCAACGGGATCTAATATATTTACCCGCCCTCCCAGTCTCCCTCATCACTATGTTGGCTCGCTGGAGAACCGGTTTTCGCAGAACGGACACCATCATAAATCGACTAATTCGAGGCGCTATAGAGACTGGTGAAGCCTTCAGTTTCTCGACTGTCCATTGCTCATTTATTTGGCTCCAGGCACCTTTGCGTCTGCTTTCGCCCTAGCGGATCTGTTTTCCTTCGTTTTCTGTCGAAAGACAAACCTATATGCCATGTTCGCCTTCCCGATCGGCCGTATCTATACGAACGTACGCCTGCCCTTGCCTTGAAACCGCACTGGGACACTGATTATGAGGGAAAGACCTTGTTGCACACGCTCAATGGCCGCGCGAGTCTGAGGGACATGAATTCCATCATTGAATGCGATTCTGAGGTCCGTTGTTCCTGCAACTCGTTGGAAGCTGGGTTGATTTTCCGGTACAGGGTAACGCGCGTGCGTTTCAACTGCAGGACCGGATTCAGCGCCACACGATGTCGAATGGGGGCATCAAAATCGTCCCGGTGGATTCTGCTCGTAGTGGCGACCTCGAGAAGACTCAAAGAACGTGGAGAGATGCCTGAACTGTCTTCAGTGGCGATCCAAAATCTAACCCAGTACATAGAATGATGCCGGGGCCGTTTGCGTTCCCCTGGTTTCCACCCACCCGTAGATTTACCCATTTTTTTTCGCGTTCGATGGCCATTGTTTTGTGAGCACATTTCCTGTTGCAAGTTTGAAATCCAACCCCATCGAACCGGCCAACCGGCAAATGCCGGTGCCTTCCAATGCACCGCCACAGGACAGTGAGGTCGTCAAGTGGTCGTCATCTTCCAACTTTCTCCGGTCCTTCTTGAAGATCTTCCTGCTTCTCGCCTCCTGCCAGCGCTTCTGTCAAACTAAATCTCTGCCTCGCTCAAGTTTGTTGTATCTCTGCCTAGATCCCATTTCAGGAACATTGCGCCCACGACCCGATGATGGCAGCGCACATGGTCAATCTCTCTAGGCGGTTTCATAAGTCTCCCTTCCGCGCCTTGCAAGCCAGGCATACTTAGTCACTTGTCAATGTCCGACACGAAATCCCCGCAGAGGCCACCGACCGCAAGACCTTCTCTGCGCCAGACAGCCTCTATCGATACACTGCCGCAGTATTCTACCGCCGACGACGACCGCCGGCGCTCCCTCGAAGACGCCGCCGCACCCCTGCCCGAGGGTTGGTTCTGCCATCTGGACCCCCAGTACGCCCCGCACACCCCATCATCGTTATCGTGTGTGCTCACGCCCGGCAGCTCTAACCACCACTTTTATGTACGTCGAATCGAGCGCCGTGTGTGTCTCGGATGGTGAATTGGGCGCAGGTCGACATGAACAGCATGCCGCCGCGCTCGGTGTGGCATCACCCCCGGAATAAGGCGTTCTCGCCTCCGCCGCCGCCGCTTGCAGGAGGCCCCTTGACATCGCCACTCAAGCGGGGGTTCATGGGGAAGCTCAAGGAGAAGATGATCCTGAGCAAGGCGGATCGAGAGGCCGAGGAGCAGCAGAAGCAGGCTAAGAAGCAGGCGCGTTGCCTCCGAGCACCCGTTAGTCCGCTGCTGATCGTCTGTCCGCAGGAACTCCTTGCGAGATACGCCAAGCGGCGGGCGGAGGTCCTCGCTGAACTGGAGAAGGACGGGGGGAAGACCCAGTTCGGGGCGAGCGAGTACGTGGGGTGAGTCGTGCGATTGATTCCCGAGCTGGGACCGTGAATAATAATTTCCCTCTGCGACAGGCCTCCTGCGTCGCCGTACGGCGGCGTTTACAGAGGGCTCATGCCTGCCCCTGGCCTAAATAACAATCTCGCCGGGTGGCTTGCGTGATGGGCCAGCTCGTATGCATCCCTGCTTTCGTTTGGTCTCCTTCGTGTACAATCCATGCATCCTACTGGTCCGCAAACTAATTTACACCGTACCACATGAGTACGTACTGGGAATACAAGTCGTTAACATGAAGTCTGCGGAAGGTCCGCGTCCGTCCAAGGCACCTGCAGCATGCCGATCTCACACACTGGGGGTATCTCGTCCTCCTCGGGCGCCGGTGGCGCCCCTGGCGCCTGGGGCATGTTGATCATGATCGCAATATTCATCCCCTCGGTGACCTTGACTATGTTGGAGTCCATCCGCCGGGGCTTCATGGGCGGGATCCCAAAAAAAGCGGCGAGGGGGTTGCGTGGCGGGCTTGCGGGGGCCGCCTTCTCCTCAATCACGTCGTGCTGGATGAGGGTGCTAGAGAGCGGCTGGCGGAGCACATGAGCTGCCGTGCCGTATCCACATCCAAGGCTACGGACGCACCATGATGTTGCCCCACAGGGGAACTTTGGTCCCCACGTACGACGGCTGCCACATCACCGGCTCCGTCTGCCAGACGCTGACGCCGCCATCGTCACCCCCGTGGAGGGCGAACTCGCGCATCAGACGCGCGCGGCGGCGGCGCGCTATAAAATGGAGACCGCCGAACGAAATTAAAAAAATCAAGAATGCAATAAGGAAGCCATAGAAGTAGTTTGTTGAAGAGGGGAGGGTTCCCTGGGACGGCGGCGGGGTGCCCGTGGCTGCCGGGTCCGTCGCGGTCACTGAAGACATGGTCGGCGCAGGAAGACGATACGAGGGCCAGCAAGACCTCGGCGCAAGAGGGCGATACGAAGGCGACCTATTATTGCCGGCTCAGGATTCTCGAGACCATGGGTAGGCGGTGGTCGCCTCTGTCACAAGGTGACCCGCATACTTATCGCCGGCTGAGTCAGAGACTCTCCGTCATTTGCCCACATCGGATCCGTCCCTTGGCCGTCCTTCTGGTTCTCCCGCCGTGCTGGGAAACCAATTGCACTAGCAGCTCTTCCCGGCCCAGGTATTGCGACCTTGGAGTAACCTCCTGATTCAACGCGTCCCAATAGGGTGTTTCACAATTGGATTTTGGGGCCCAACTCGTGCCTCAACTCCGACCCCAACTTGACCTCAACTCGGGCCAAGTTGGGGCACAAGTTGGGGCCTCAATTGTGAACCACCTGAGCAGATGTTTTCTTGGAGTTGAGGCAGAGTTGAGGTTTGGGGATCAGATCTTGTGCTACAAGCGAAGTTGGGGCTCGAGTTGGGGCAGAAGTTGGGGCAAAGTTGGATGTCAAGTCGAGGTCATACCCTCGATTTGACATCCAACTTCGATTTTCGTGCCCCAACTCCGACCCCAACTTGCCCCGAGTTGAGGTCAAAGTTGAGGTACGAGTTGGGCCCCAAAATCCAATTATGAAACACCCTAATCCTTCCGACTCCTCGCCGGACTCTAAATAGATCTTCGGATTTTGGACTTTTTTTCAAGGAGTTCGCAACCCTTTCTGCACGGAGCCAAGTCGCCTCGGATTTGCATCGTGATGGCTAAATTAACGAGAAGAGTCCTCTGTTTTTTTCCCGATTTTTTCAGCAGAGTGATCGGATGACGGAGGTTGAACACAACGGTTGACCCGCTTGTGACCCACAAACGCAAGCACAACACTCAAGCCATCATTTTCCTCTCTTCGATTGCTTGGTGTCACCACCGCGCCTCCACCAGCATGATCGTTACGAGCCACTCAGTCCCCGGTGAAGACGGTTTGGCTGTGACTTGGCCCTTACCGTGAAGCAATACCAACCTGAGGGTAACCCACCGCTCCCTAGGGTGAAGTCTGTAGCGCTTGTCTTGGCCCATTCCATTGGAACCCGTGCGTAATTGTCTCCTTATCTTGTGCTACCAATGTGCTGAGCCTGTTCAGACAAAGAAACTTGGGATCCTGTAATCGAACACTTGTTCCACTTTCAGTCCTCTGGCGGCTCTGGTGTTTCAATTACGGAAGTCTGGTCTGTGGACTCTCCGAACCACGGAGAAGCTGCAGCGATCAATGAAAATTGTCTCCTCGAACGATCACTTGGAATTTGTATGTGCTTAATCCCGCTCTTGACCCTGTTCGGCTGTTCATGTTTTATATATCCAGCGGGTTACGACTGGGGTCGTGGTATTCAACACTTCTTAAATCTGACCTTATTTCGAGCAGCAACATCGTCTGCATCGGACACTTCGCAGGAGCTTGCATAATGTAACCCTTGGCATATTTCGTGATTACTCCGAATTATTTATCAGTTACAGGGTACTCTCCACGATCGGCTATCCTCTCGACGCCCTTCCCTACTCATCTATGATCCTGGTCGAGCCGACCATGATGACGAAAGAGATTTTCGCCCAATCATAGGACTTCCAAGTTCAAGCGCATTATGATTGCAGCGCAAAAGCGGACGGATATCTGGGCGTCCCGCCAGCTAGCCCGCACGTGGTTTCAAAGGTGGCATCCCTGGAAACGATTGGACGCGCATGCGCTCGATAGTTTTCTGGTAAGTTTTCAGAAACTGCATATCAACATGCAATGCTGTCCATTAACCGTCACCCACAGAAATACGGTCTCAGGGATCTTCCGACGCCAGCATACCCTGACCGAGCAGACGGCGTAACCTTGTCGTGTACCCGCGCGCAGGAGACCGCCAGCTATATGTACGAGTAAGATGGTGTGGACGCTACCGAGTGCCTGCGGGACCTCTGCCCGTGCATTGCATCTTTGACGCCGAGATAGACATGGTGTGGGTTTATGTTTGATATTCTTCGGGTGCGTTCTGAATGCTGATTATGCTGAAGGCCGAATGTAATACATTGAGGTATCTGCGACGCCGCACAGGGACGATACATGGCCTCCCTCACGAGGATTCCGGGTGCAGACCATCTCGTGCGGGCTTCCCCTTTCTCCATTTATGTTCAATTCATCTTTGACGGACAGGTCGCTCAGGAAAAGCCTCACGAAGTCGCGCAGGTCATCTGGGAGGCATTGAACCATGATTTTGGGAGAAGTGCGCAGGTGCACAAGCTGTGAATGTGCACAAACTTTGAATGTAACAAGTTTAAAGTCCCTGGTACGAATTAGTATACAAAGTCGAACTGAGCATTTTAGGCTTTACTTACCTCCATACTTTTGATCTGTAAATCACCTAGCCAGGCTTGCTAGTTGTGTTTCCGTGTCAAGTTGTGCGGTTTGGGACCTGAATGGGGAGTCCCGTAAGTGGAATTGGAGGCATGGATGGGGGGCCTCAGTGTGAATGCCGCACGCAGCGGGAAGAAAATTCTGGATGGGGAATGAGATTGGACTTGCCGACGCGGTTGCGAGCCTGCGGTAAAAAAAAATGCATAGAAAGAAACTGAAAAAATGTATTAGATTGAGAACGGGATGGGATGCTGATGAGACGTCTGCTCCACGTTCGAAGCCATGGCCGGCAGGCAAAAATATTTTAAAAAACAGCCTGCATTAAATGCGCAGGAGGTGTTGCGCCGCTGGCGATATTGTCTGTAAAGTGGTTGTACTCGAGCTCAATCCATTCTGACTCGTTCGAGACTTCAAGTCGTTCTGTATTATTAGATATAAATCCAGCTGTTCCCTGTAGTTCTCTGGGTCATGACTGGATGCATAAACAGAGGTGAGATGACCATGCACGATAAAGTCTCAAATCTCATGTTACAAGTACTTTAGTAGTCATTTTTAATCAATCGACCATGAGGTTTTCCAGGTCTCGCAACTTTTTTGTCACGGATCTAAGTTTGTAACCTCAATAGTGGCTGTGCTAATGTACATAGCGGCTGTGTTGAAGTGTTTTCAAAGGACAGCCACTAAGTTCCGTTCGATTTTTGTGATATATTTTGTGGCTGTGTTTTCTTCGTAATTGGATGCACGCCTCGGCCTGGTTCGAACCCCGTTATGTTTAATTCTTTATTTATCCTTCAAGGGTGCACACGGAATCCATTTGACACTGGTGGTAATCTGGGCATAAATACTTTGGTACATTAATAAACATTACAAGATGAGATTATTGGTGTGCGATGGTGTTGCAAAAGTTGCTGCACCAGAACTGCGCTGACTGTATATACCCCATATTTTGCTTGAAAATGCTTTCTGCTGCATCTGCACACCCCAGAGGCTGCAGTTCTTGGCGCCATGCTTCACACTCCTGATGCCATCAGCAGAGCCGGGGAGAAAAATGCAAGCAACTCACTCAATTCCTGGTCAAATTCTTTGAGATAACCACCCAAACTCTCATCTAGGACCATTGCAACACACTCGTGGGGCATCTATGTGCCTCAGAGGCCTCAATTCCCGATGCAGTGCTTTGCACTGATGATGCCATCAGCACCCCCGGGGAGAAAAATGACGGTAACTCACTGAAATACATGTCAAATTCCTCCAAGTAACTTACTAATCTGTGCTTCAGAATCCACCCAGTACATTCTCTTTGGGCTGCTATACACCTCCAAGCCCTCAATTCTCGATGTAGGGCCTCACACTGCTGATGGTATCAGTACACACACCCGCCCTCAAAAGTCCAAGTAAGTCCTTCAATTTCTGTTCTATTTCTTGGAACTAACCACCCAGCCTGTGCTCTGGCCTTAGCGCAACATGCTTGCATTGAGTTTGACTGTCTCCGAGGGCCTAATGCTAGCCCATGGGCTTCGCACTGCTGATGCCACCAGCAGACACACTCACTCATGAAAATCCGAGCAACTCACTCAATCCTCTAACTACTCTTGAACTAACCACCCAAATTGTGGTCTAAGATTATCGCAACATGTTCACTGTGTGTTTGGACCCCCTTGGAAGCTGCAGTTGCCAGCGCATGCCTCTGCACTGTTGATGCCATCAACACTACCCACCCACAAAAATCACAGTAAGTCATTCAATTTGGGCTCAAATTCCTTCAACAAACTTACTAACCTCTGCTTTAGAACTCTCACGACTAGTTCGCGTCGAGTCAGGGTGCATCAGAGGTTTGAAGGCAGATTTATTTCCGTGTGCTCATACAATGACATGTATGTACAAATAAATTAAAGCAATAAATTAACAAGTCAACTACTCATCTATGTCATGATTCGGCTTTTCAGATCTCGAAGCTGGATCAAACGGCGATCACGGGAGCCCGTTAACCCGTGATCGCATCCCTCTCTGTTTTATTTTAACTCTTTTCTGGTTTCCCCTTTATGTTACACATAGGGTATATTACGATCAGACTCCTAGATACAGTTGCACATAGGGTATATTACGATTGGACTCCCGGATACAGTAGTATATAAACCCCAGGTAGAATCCCCTGTACTTTAGATTCTACCTCGTCTATTCACCGGCCTTGCTTTGGCCTGTTCTTGACCTGTGTTCAGCCTAAAGCTTTCTCTGCTTTCGCTATCTCGTTGACTTGGGTTTCCCTCTCCACTTCATTCTGTTGGCAAACCCTTGTCTCCTATTTCAACTCCTGTCTCGGACCTTTCTCGGATTCTGTCAACGGAGTCTAGTGGTGGGTTGTAGGGTTGTGAAGGACTAGCCTACGGGATAACACTGGTATCAAGACTCTCAGTGGCATGGACACGGAGTCTTGATTGCGTTCAGGGTTAGAGGGAGACAACCACCACCACAACAACTATTCCTACGTCTCTCAGCATTAGAGCGTAGAGTCCGAAGGAGCCTCTGTCGGATATCCCTGGATCCTCCCTCCCGTTCGCTGGTCTATGATCAACCCATGTGTATCATTTCATAATCCCGCTGGTAATCCCGTCGGGATATGCCCCACATTGATTCAATTATCCCGGGCCTGTCAGGACCACTTCAACCACAGTCTAACCTCTGGTTGAACTACTCCTGGGAGTGATCCTTGGTCATCGACCGTTCATATGTTCACCATGAACAGCCAGTTCCTCTCAACACCTGGGCTAGGACTTGCGGTTCCGTTGTGCTTGGTCGCAGACAGGTTGACCCAAGGGCCATCGTTGACAATCTAGAGCCTATTCTGAGTCCTCTGATCCCTTGTATGCACTGTGTTCGCTGTCATCCCCAGACTCCGAATCATCCAGTTCATCTAAAAATCTGGTCAACATGTCCAGGGCTTGCACCCACCAAGCAGCTCTCAGAAACCAATCCATGCGAGGGAGGATGGCAACCAGCCTCTTTGCCACGGGTACTGGGCTTGATCATTTTGATCTCCAGGTAGTCGTTGTCCTCCCATTCATTCTCCAGAATACCATAGTCCTCTCACAATAAGTCAGGGTGCAAGAGAAGATCTTTTAGTACCTCAAGGAAATCGTCCTGAATGGCAATCAATGCTGTGCAACCTTGACTGGTTCGTGTTGAATATTATGAGCCCGGTCTGCACCAATCTGATTTTTAATTCCTCCTCCACAGACAGCCCCTCGCCATCACTCTCCACAGGAACCTCATGGTCCATGTTTGGTGGTGAGGGCGCCTCTGGCAAGTGGTTAATGGCATCCGGATGGATGTCATCCAGGGGATCTTCTCTGTCAATCTCCTCAGTTATCTGACCCATGAAGCATATATCCTAGGTGAACAGGTGAGCTCTGTTCATGACCAGAGGTGTGTCCTACTCACAGCTGAGCTTTGATCACTCGTCAGTCTACCGGATATAGGGTGCAGATTCCACTCCTCCTGAAATTTGGTGCAATCGGCATTCAATTCTGGAAGGAACAATTGATGCAGCAGCCAGAGATGGCCGGGGTTCTTGTGGTCAAGATTATAGAGTTGACCGAGCCACATGAAAAATGCCTGCCACCACCGAGCAAACTCAGTACCGGCTTCCACCCACAATCTTTCCTCTGAACCAGATAGTGACTAAAGCTAAAGAGTTAACCCCCCGTAATGTGCATACAATGGGAGGAACTCATGAATTCATGTTCTCATTCCACCAGATTGACAGCAGGTGATATGTCTTGGCTGACAGTTGGACAACTGACTGCTTGATCTGTCCAGTGGTGGATTTGCTGACCATGATGGCCCCTTGTGTGCGATACATTGTGATTGACTCCACTGAACATTATTTAGTCAGAGGTGACAACACTCCAGATCAGGGACATAGTCTCTGTCCAAGCATCTCTGTTTGGACACAATTGCTACAAATTCTAAGGTGATTAAAGTGTACACCACGCTGGTGACTTCTTTTATAGTCCTATCTCATTGATTACTTACATTTATTGTTACCTCAATGCATATATTGTGCTCGGTCTTCTGGGGGCAGACAGCATCATCATCCCAATGTCACATTGTTTTTCCTCATCAGACAGGAAGCTTAGAACTTGATTCCTTCTTTGGTATGACAAATAAAAGAAGGAAGAAATAAGTACTAAAGTACGAGTTTGCCAGGCTGTGCCACGGCCATCACCTTCAAGTATAGTGGTGTACTGGCACAATAAGTGGCTTTCCTAGCTGCTCGAAAAATGTGTTGCTATACTTTGGTGTAGTGGGACACAGCAGTTGTGCGATGACACATATAATCTTCATACAATCAAAGAACAGGGCCACCCCAAGAACATGCCACCGGGGTACTGTACAATTACATTCAATTCAACTGTCACACATCACCCACCCCTGGTCAATGGCAAATATTGCTATTTTGTCACACAGCACCTCAAAGGCGGTTGAATGTAATTTTCTTCTCGGTCCATCCAAATTTTCGTTCCGGTGGTCAATTTTTTTGGTTCCATCATGCGAAATTTCGGCCGTGGTCGAATGGTCAAACCGGTATTTGGGTCACATGTCACCCCTCTGGTCGAATTGAATGTAATAATACAGTATCCAGGTGCCATCCGTTAGGACAATTACCTCACCTAAGCGACCTCCACCACCATTATGTAAAAACTTATTTGGGGGGTTATTTCATGCTAGTAAAAACCCCCTAAAAGGCCGTTGGAGGTGTGTAGGTGCCGCAGGTGCAGGCTTCTATTAGGTCATTCATTCCTTTTAGGGGCCTGTGGATTCCCGGCATCTCCCAGCATCTTTCCACTGTCCTCGCTGCCGGAGACGTCGGTGGTGTGCCTCCATTATGGCCTCTGCCGTGGTTTACTAGGGTTCTGTTGCTCAATTAATTGGTAGGATATGTACTTACCATGTTCTCTACTGTCTAGGGTCATTATATGCTGCCTCCATGGGTGAATTACCATGCTATCAGATATGTTCAAATTCAATACTTGCCTGTTTTAAAAAAAGACCAGATCAATCCTGGCCACAAGGAACATTGAAATCATGGAAATCCAGACCTCATTGATTATACAGAGCATGGGATTCAGGTTTCTGGGGCAATTAAACTACTCCGACCTGTTGACTGTGAGTCCTAATTTGAGTCCCTACAAAGAACAAATAAAAGTGATACTCCACTATACCATTTATGTTGTTATCTGAGTTTTTATCTCCACTTTCTAGCTTTAAACACCTTGAATGAGTTGAAGGGGCTGTCTCAGACACGAGATGTGTAAACCTTCCTAGAAGGTGCCAGAGGTGTGCTGTAGGCCTCCGGCACATACAGAAAAATGGGACACATCTTCTGAGGCCTAAATATGACTCACACCCTCAATCGAGCTTCAAGCTGGTCCACAGCTGTGGGTAGGAGACCACATCTTGCCGTTCAAATGGGTGGGTGCATGCTGGGCCTGGGATTGATGAGCCAATCAGATCATGAATAACAGTTTGTAAAAGATTTATTGTGAACTCAATACTGCACAGAATAACATGCCCTCAGTATCAAATGATCGCTCTAGGCTGCCCGGAAAATATGAAATCAACAGATCCCGCCCAGTATTGAATTATTTTGGGGTGCACAGATATCAGCTAAAGTCAACCAAGTTTCGTAGCTGAACCTTGGCTGCATTACCTGAAACATTGTGCATGGCAAAGTAATTTAATGTCAGTCAGGATCTATCGATCATATAATGCCCGGGCACACTGTAACTATCATTTGGTGATGGGCTTGCCATATTCTATGCAGTATTGAGCTCACAGCAAATGTTTTACATTCAACAAACTGTTATTCACAATCTGATTGGCCCATCAGTCTTCGGCCCGATGCTTACCGATCCATTTGAATTGTTAATATAGGGTGTCTGGCTGATATTTATGAAGTACCTTGAAGCTTGATTGAAGGTGGGGATTCATATTTGGGCCTCCAAAGATCCAATGCTTTTTTGGTAAGTGCCGGAGGATGTTGGAGGCTCCTAGACGGCCTCCGGCACCTCCTGCATAGGTTTACACATCCTGTTTCTGAATCAGCTGCTGTAGTTGGGGCCTTCTTTCCTTCGATATTATGGTTGGAAGATCCAAGATGTGAGATGGAACAAGGGGGCCCAAAGATAAGAAATTGCCATATGGGGTAGAGGGTAGGGGACCCCCGAGAAGACAAATTTGTATGTAATTTTTTTGGGCAGCTGGAGACCTTCAGGAGGGCTCCAGAACAGCGGGGGCATCTTTTGAACCTCCCCTTGTGCTCCTGATGCGAGAAAGAGGCGATACCAGGCCCAATTCGGGTCTTTGCTCCAAGTTTACGTAGATGTACGACACGGAAGAAATCCGCAGATATGGCACCGGTACGTCTCAAGAACACAGTTTGGGTTCTGACCCAAGACCACTATGCAGAATAAAAAGACTACTGCTGGTCCCAAGCTTACTGCAATAAGCACACTCAAATGCCCAAAGTGCTTGCACGACATCCCAGTCGGTACAGGGGGTCAAGCCAATCTTGAAATAAATCACGGTCACTCCCGGAAGCTCCGCTAGGATCTTGCACATGCTGTCGAGCCGAAGAAGAAGGATTAAATACGGCCTGTCGGGGAGAAAAGATAGGAGTTGATTAAATCCAAATTCCGATTCATTGTGCCCGATTCCGAATCGGGGGAATGCAATCAATATAATGTATTTCTATTCTGATTTGAACATTCCGCATGTTCGTTATAGTCTCGATGCGAGAAACTACTTTATATGAGCTCAAGATTCTCTGTGAATTAAATTTAAAAAATGCACGGTGCCCCCCCATCCACAGCGTATTATTTTGTGCTAACCGGTAAGCTTTTGACAACCGGCATGTCCCAAAAAGGGAATTTCTCCATCACATGCTGCTTACGTAGAGTAGGGGGGTATCTAAGTCCCCGAGAAAAAAATATTCCTGGTACTGATTTAGGTTCCAGGTCTCAAAGTCATATGCTCATCCCACCCATCAAACTCGATCATGTCGGTCCGGTGTCCCGAAGCCTGAAATAATTAGAAAATAATTGACGAAATTCCCTTCTCGGCTTCCGGCTCGTCTGCTGTCCAGTTCAAGTCCCTTGGTGCAACTGCTCAAGGCAGCTAGTCCAGCTGAGCAGTTGGCCAACTTGCTGATAATCTGATGTCCAGCATCTGGCCAGCAAGGGAGGCAAGCCGGCCTTGTGCCTCGGCCGGGCGAGATTTGCGAGCAGGCCACTCCTGGGCTCCATGTCATTTATTTTTCAGTTTCTATGTACAGGTGGAGAGAGGTACCAGGGGGTGCCCAGAGGGCCTTGGTATTTGTAGGTGATATCATATTTTCTCTTTGTTCCCCCTTGAGATGGAACATTAAATTAAAATATTACTGGCCGACGGAGGTGATGGAGGTGATGAAATCCACAAGTGACCATGGTGTATGTATTGTCCCTCCAGAGCTGGCAGTTACACAGCGGGAATTTTGCAGGATTCAGGGTGCTTTAAGGATATTTGCAACCAGAATAGCAGAAGGATGGAAGCCTCCCCCACCTCCGACGCCTCCAATGACACCTTCGAACGGGTTTTGTGCTCTTCTTGGACGCTGGAAGTAAAAAGTGATATACTAGTAATTACCTGGCACTTGACACAGCCACTGCTTTCCAGGAAATCTAGGGGCCCCCATTCAAGGCCTCCAAACAGCACAATTTGAATAGAACCCCAATTTCCATGCTCTGGATTGTAAAATTATCAGTAGAGATTGTAATATGATGATTACTGTGTTCCTTGTAGCCAGGATTGATCTGGTATTTTTCCAGCAGGCAAGCATTGAATTTGAGCATATTTGATGGCATGGTAATTTACCCACGGAGGCAGCATATAAGATGATAGAGAACATGGTAAGTACATATCCTACAAATTAATGGAGCAATAGAGCCCTGGTAAACCGCGGCAGAGGCCATAATGGAGGCCCACCACCGATGCCTCCGGCGGCGAGGACGGTGGGAAGATGCTGGGAAATGCCGGGAATTCACAGGCCCCTAAAAGGAATGAATGACTTAATAGAAGCCCGCACCTCCTTTTAGGGGGTTTTGAAATAGCCCCCAAACAGGCTTTGACATAATGGCGGCGGAGGTCGCTTAGGTAAATTACCTTGGAAATCGGATTTCGTGCCTTCCCCGTGAGATATCGGGATGCCGATAAATTCATTCCCAAAGGGGAAGTTTTGTCCGGGAGGCTAAGTCTTTTGGCGAAAATAGGGGGTTAGGGAATATGCGAAAATAGGGGGTCATTCATCTAAACCAGCCTTTCGATCAGAGCCTCAGAGGAGCTCAGAAGATGCGGAAAGTGCAAAAGTACGGATCATCAGGCCGACCGTCGGATCATCAGGCCGACCGTATCTTCCGGCGCCCACCTCTTGTCTACCACGTAATGGTTGTGATCTGTTGGCGAAAATCAATTGTTTGCCGATACCGCCTGTTCTCCTCGCCTCAGCGCTCGGCTGGTAGTCCCCCACGCGTGGAGCTTCCCTTCTGCATGGGGCTCTTATCTAAAAATTCGGATTGGCCCATCCCAAGAGCGGACGGGGCGAATCGCTGCGAAACAGTAAGACGAGAAGGGAATCGAAAGCTGCGCACTCACGGTGGGCAATTCCTTTGCTCCCACTATCGACCCCCGGACGCCTGGCAGCTAGGCGGCCCTAGCTGCGCGCGCCGCCGATTCTTTGGACAGATCTGGAGTCTGGACCCTCAGAAGCAACTCGGAAGATAACAGTCTGATGGAAGCTGATCATCATGCACGGGGTGCGGTTGCACCGCTGCCACCATCCCGCCTCTTGCACCCCCCTGCCATGGACACACCTCACAAGCTTATGCCCCCAATGTCACTCTACGACTTCATGTTCACGCAAACCCCGTCATCCTCGATGAACTCGAGCTGGTTCCTTGATTCCAAGACAGGCTACAGCCTAACCGGTGTCCTCATCCAGCAACGTGTAGACGCACTTGCACTTCGACTGCAGATCGACTTGCAGCTAGGATTGGATCCGAAGTTGCCAGACTTGCACAGGGACTGCCAAATCTACGATGTGGTCGCGATGATATGCCCGAACTGCGTGGACTTTGCCACCGTCCTTTGGGCCTCCCATAAACTCGGTTGCACAGTGACGACGATCAGTTCGAAAAGTACTGTTGAGGAGTTACAGTAAGAATTTAAACCTCGGATTCCTTCCCTTTCCTGAAAACAGGTTCTAGCCACCAACTCTCACTCAGCGGCGCTCGCACCATTTTTGCCCATGCGAGTACTCTTGACCGAGTACTTGGAGCCGCTGAGAGATGCGGTATTCCGACCGACCGGATCGTTGTTATTTCGGAAGAAGAAGACAAGGTTTTACAGGCTAGGATACAGTCTGTCGGCGCCAGGAAAATTGAAGAGCTGTTTCAGCCTGAGAACGTCAGCGTACCGCACGACATGGGGCCTGAACTAAAACAGTCTAGTCCCATCGCGTTCTTATGCTGGAGTAGCGGAACCACTGGACTCCCCAAGGTTTTTTTACCCCGCTTCTTTCTAAGTACTCTTGTTAACCTACCACACAGGCAGTCGTCATCCCACACTCGGCCGTCATCGCCAATATCATCCAGATGAAAAAGTCTTTAGTGCCTTCGGCTCGCGTGTGTCCGGGAGATCGCGCTCTCGGCGTCATTCCGTTCTCCCATATGTTTGGACTCCTCGCGCTCGTACATCTCTGCCCGCATCTCGGAATCAGCACGGTCGCCTTCAACTCGATGCCTTCCTTCAACACGTTTCTCGAAACCGTAACACGGTTGCGAGTCAACCATCTCTTCCTCGTTCCTCCACTCGTGAACGCATTCGTTAAACATCCTGCCACCGCAGGATATGATCTGACTTTCTTCAAAAGCGGCCTGATTGCCGCTGCCCCTCTTGACGCGGAACAGGAATCCGCCTTCCAAGCTCTCGGGGGCCCTGATTTCTTACTGACTCAAGGGTTCGGAATGACCGAGTGCTCTGGATTGATCACTGCACTACCGGTCGGGAAGTCTCCACGACCTGGCTCTGTCGGATGTATTCTTTCCGACACGGATGTTAAAATCATCGACGGAGCGGGAAATATTCTCCCGCCCGGCCAGCGCGGTCATCTCTGTGTACGCGGCCCACAGCTTTGCCTGGGCTATCTTGGGAACCCAACTGCGACGCAGGGAGCGTTCGATACAGATGGCTTCCTCTTCACCGGGGATATAGCCGAGATCACCGCTGACGGATATATTTACATAGTCGACCGTCTCAAGTACATGATCAAGAACAAGGTGCGCTCTCTGTCTCCGAGGTGAGATTTCAACTCAACGATTATCAGGGTTACCAGGTCTCTCCGGCCGAGCTCGAAGCACATCTGTTGGGCCTCGACATTGTATACGATGCGGGAGTTATTGGGAAGCCAGACGATCGCTGCGGGCAAGTTCCTGTCGCCGCTGTCGTCCTTTCCGCTGTCGGAATCCAACAAGCGAAGGCCGACCCGGCTGCCGTCAAATCTGCGATTAAGCGCTCCATTCAAGAAGTCAAGGTAACGTCTTTGCGTTAACATATTCGGCCGATATCTGAACAGCGGATCAGTCGGATTATAAATGGTTGCATGAGGTGCACTTCGTGCAGGAAATCCCTCGACTCCCGTCGGGCAAGATTCTCGGCGAGGTTCTGAAGAAAACGGTGATGACTCAGACCGTCGATTATTTCCCGCCGGATGCGCCCAGCAGCGTTCCAAACGGTTTATTGGGGGGATCTGGTCGCAAGCGCCGCCATCAGAGATCGCTCTCCAAACCTTTGGCCAACGTGTGGTATAGAATCTTCGGGGGAGGGGGCGGATTGCTTGCGCGGTCCCAGATTGAAACACGTTCTTAGTAGATCTGACTTAATGTCATGTATCATGTAAAAGTAGACGACGTATTTATCCTGGAGACTCGAAGTTGAAAGTTGAAGGTCGGAAGTCCTATACATCCCCATCGCTGAGTTTTTCGTACGAGATTTCCTCATCTGATGAGGCACCGGTCCACGTTGAAGTTCGCGGCGCGCTTGTCCTGTCTAGACTCGTAACCATCCCGTAAAATGCTTGCCACATTTTTGCTACTCGCAGGCGCCGCGGCCGGCAGACTGGTTACGAGTCTACGGCCTGGCTGCGAATGAGTAGTTGGATGCCCATAATGTAAGGAATCAACCGATGGAAAAGAGCGCGGCGAATCTTCATACAGTCCCTTGTAATTCTACATCGGAAATCTTGGTCAACAGTACAGTAAACGGGTTCAACAGTGCTCCAAATGTTCGATCAAATTCGAAGTTGATTCGAAGCACACGGAGCGAGCAGACGATTAAAAGCTCTGTAATTCTGTTGGATCATATAAATGGCAAGACCCACATTTTTTTGAACCAAAGCACGTCCGAAAGGCGTTGGAAGAGCGAGCGACGCGGTCGGTGTTTGGCCAGGAGCGGACAACACATGAGATCAGCGGAGTTTAAAGAGTGCATCGGCTTGACATCGGCTACTCGGCACCTACTCATCGGCATCAATGCCGCCGTAATTTGTCCTGGTGCGTCTGGATCCCTCACCATCCAAAAGCGCAACGACATCTACCGAGCGGTTGCCCATAGCGGTGCGTGAAGGTCGGTATTATGGCAGCATCCGCCGTCCGTCGTCGCCGTCCGCTGAATCTGGAGGCGGGTGAGGGGTATTACTGGCCTGGAAACATGTGGAAGCGCAAACACCAGCCTCGCCTTCTCATGCGTACCGAGTTCTCCGTTCGCAATACGGCACGCCGTGAACTCTAGGCGCACTTTCCGGCCAATCTCCCACTGCCACGAATGGGCGTCTACTGGCAGGGCGCGGGAATGACAACTAAGAACATCAGCATTTGGAAGTACTTGGTTCGCTGCCGCGAAGTTACAAAAATGGAGTCAGCCGCAACCTCCACTCGGCGGCAACCTTTCAGAAATCCCTTGATCTTCTGGTTTTCCAGGGGCAGTAAATGGGACCAGAACAGCAAATCCGTTCGACTCTATCTCTCTTAAAGGCACTGCTCTTATCTTTATGACTTCGACAAACAACGACTTGAATCAATCCCGGAGCCCCGGACGTTACCGAGCTCCGTCACCACCCCGCTCTGAAGCCTGGCTACGTATTTCAAGCGCACTCCAGAAATGCCCGAATTCAACCCCAAGTCTTCTACACAGTTGTGATACACGTCCCGCGCACTTTTCAGGCGGATCTTGACTTGAAGCTCTTACCTCGAACCTGGCGCCTCCACGTCTCCTTGCTGGCAGCACGTATCTTTCGGTGTTTAGTCCACATGTACACTTACGCGGTGGCGCTTGAAGTTACGCCCGACGGACAGGGATTCAAATCCTGTTTGCGGATAGCGAGGCCGGACTCCGTGTTCGGTTTCATTCCCGAGCCTGCTCGAATTCAATGATCCGTGCTGGTGTCTGCCAATAAACTGCGTTCAGCCGTCCCGTAGCCACAGCAGGCGCTGGACGAACGCAGCCGGCCGACGTGGCGAGCCGCCTGGAGCCGTCTGCCTAGCCGTGGATAGCCGGCTCGGCAGAGCTCCGCAAACGAAGCGCGCCGGGCTATTTATACTTAACGTCACGTAGCAACAGGGTCTAGACTCTAGCCACAGGCTCCCTGAATCTCGGCAGGGGCCGTCTAGATGCCTTAGTGGAGCCGGCAAGCCGCATATAGACTGCATATAGACGCAGCTCGCCCACGCTCCACGGGGCTGCGGCTATTGCCGCTGAATGCAGTCAGAACTGATCACCCTCGCACAGTGTTGTCGGCGTCGCTCGGGTTTCCCTGGAATTCTAGCTGAGTCGACCTCTCGGGTTGGTAAGTAAGAAGCTTCCTCCTGGCTGTTCAAATCGAGATTGGAACACCTATTCTGGTTGACTAATTGGGCTCAAAACTGAAGACTAGCTTCGACAGGAAGGCTTGTTCGAAAGGAGTGCCGCCTTGATTGCCTTTGTAGAATAATGGATGGCGCCGGTGAAAATATAGCTCCGACGACGTCCTCGGGTACTGAAGCTAATATTATAACTCCGCAAGCTGCCCGCTGCGTATAAAAGTCGGTAGGTGAAGACGTCTTCGGTGTGCTTTTCCCCAGCTCTCGTCCAACCAAATGTTTTCCCAGATCCTCATCCTCAGTCTCTCTGCGTTGTCTCTCGCCGGTGCATCCCCCGCAGAGTCGTCTTCAAGTTTCCCTGCGGCATGCGGTGTCCCAGGCGTAAATTCACTCCCCATTTCGCCCGCGTGTTACTAAAAATTTACTGGGCAGGAGAAATGCAACGGGCAACTGAAGACACCTGGACTGTACTTCATCACCCAGCCTGAGGGGGGTGAACTTCGTTACCTCACCACCGAGGAGGCGATAGGAGGGCCACTTCATACGTGGCACCCGGGTCCCACAGTGAGACACTACCCGCTGGTCAGTGTCCTCGACTCCTCTTCAGTCCAAGAGCCTAACACAACCGCAGTGGTGGGTGAAGGTGGTCGAAGATCAGTTCCACTTGACGCCCTTCGACCCGAGCGACCAATCGTCGGATATTCTCGCCGTGGCCCATGCGCCTTCATCCACCGACATTCCTGGGTCGAATTTGGTCTATACAGCTGTCCCTACGACTCCCAAAACAACCCTGGTGTGCGCTTGGGCGATAGAAAGTGCCGATAACTACTTGTACACGGTGAGTCAAGTTGACCCCAGATTGTCGCTGGTTCTGTCTGACTGGTACTGTCTACAGATCAACGTCCCCGGGTATGATGCGGTGTGGAAGTCAAACTACTCAATGCCCTTCCCAACGGTACGCAGCTGTCCATATGAACCATTTACACATTCACGGTTGTAATCCAGATCAACCTCGAGCCTGCCGATGGAACATCCAAAGAGCACTGGACGTTCGAATATTACGGTGCTCAGTACCCAACGACTTGGCCTTAGAATTCGAATCGTAGTTTCTTGATCATCATGTACTTCGTGTCCTTGTTTGGGTTCAACATCCGCCAATTCGGTGAATGGATTTGGAATGCATACTGATATTTTGTCCTAACACGCAAACTGTGGATTGAGCTTAAATACGAGAGATCTCCTCGCACTACCGCAGCGTCGGCGGTCAAAATAATTGTTGAGGAGAACATAGTGATCTTAGCCGCCGGCAAATTGGACCGGTCCAGACCTCTCAAGCCAAACATAGTCAAGCAACTGAACGCTTCGAGCCCAAAATGGCAAGTCCCCGGTACCGCGATTCTCCATAGATCACGTTCCAATTGTCCCGAGCGCCCCTGCCTTTGAATCGATATCCAGTATTACCGCTACAACGGCGAGGCGTCCCCAGCAGCGCGCCGGCGGTGAAGACGAGCAGGGCGCCGATGGCTTTCGGCGGCTTCAAGTTCCTGCAGCAGTTTTATCCGGACCGCACCACAGGCTCGCCGAATGGCTAATGGGGTAGACGGCGACGCTCCGCGCGCCCATAAATGTCCTTCTCGCAGAGCATGGGCAGTGAAATCGTTCCCGGGCGAGACGTGGCTTGATTTGGGAGCGAGTCGTTGCACGGTACAAGTGCACCCCATCCCCGGAGTCGGTCGGACTACGGGATCTTCAGGGATGTCGGCAGAACGGATCTTATAAAAAATAGCCAAGCCAGGGTTAGAGAAGTGCACGGAATTTATTGCAATGATTCAAGGACTTGTGATGAGGATATGTATGTAAGTGTCAACGGAAAAAAGAAAGCAAAGCAATTGACGTTACGAAAACTGAAACCGAAACCAAGGAACACGTGCCCATTACATTAATTATACCACATCCGCTGGGCCCGCCCGCCGGTCCGCTGGGCAACCAGGTGCAAATGAATTCTGTAACGCGCGCACCGGCACGATCTTGCAGGACACAGGGAGGACTAGTCGGACCCTGTGGAGGACAGCAGCCGCAGCGGCGGGGGCGGAGGGCGCTTGCCTTCCCGCAGCGGGGACGGCGGCGGCGGGGGCCCGTCGTCGGACGAGTGCCGCCGCGCGCGCGTCTCAGGCTCGACGGGCGGTTGCGGCAGCGGCGCAGCGGCCTGTGCCGCCCCTGCCTCCGCTTGCGCTGCCGGCGGCTCCGTCGTCTGCGCGCGCTCTGTCGACGCCGCGGCCAGCGCGTTGTCCGTCCCGCGCATGATCTCCCGCTCCAGCGCGCCCGCACCGGGGCCCGTCCCGAGCGCGGGCGGGAAGTCAAAGTAGCCCTGGGGCTCCTCCGCGGGCGCCATGGCGTGCAGGCCGAAAAAGCCCGGGCTCCCGTTGGGCGCGCCGTAGTGCCCGTACGGCGACGCCGGGTGCGCGTGCGTGGGCGGCTGCCCGACGGGCGCGGCGTACACGCTGCCCTCGCCCGCGCGGCCCCAGAACGCGCCGGGCGACAGCGCGCTCGGCGGGCCCATGCCCATTGCCATGCCCAGCGCGCTCGGGCCGCCGTTCGGCGTGCCCATGCCCGGGTGCGCGTTCATGACGTACGCGGGGAAGTGCGGGCTCGTCGGCGTCGCGAGCGGCGTCATGTTCATGAAGTGCGCTGTGCGGGGGGCGCGTCAGCACACTATTAAATACGAGGAGAGGAAACGCACCGTGCGTCGGGGTCGCGGGGCCCATCCCAAAGTACGACTGCTGCTGGTGCGGGTGCGCGGACGGCGACGGCATGGGGAGGAAGGAGAACGGGGGCATGCTCGGCGTGATGGGCGGCAGGCCGAGCGGCGTGAGTGCGTACGCCGGCGGGTTGAAGGTGTTGGCATTTGTCGGGTTGGGCGCGAACCCGTTGTTGTTCCCATATGCGTCAGTGGCGGGCGCGGGGAGCGCGGGCGGCGGTGGCAGCGCAATGGGCCCAGGATGGTGTGGATGCGGCGACGTGGGGCTGCGCTTTGAGCTCGCGTTCGCGCTGGCGCTGGCTGCATTAGCGTAGCTAGAGCTGCCTGCGTTCGCATTCGGCGACGTCGATAAGGGCGGCTCGGGTGACCGCGAGCCGGGATGGAGTTGTTGGTGTTGGGGCTGCGATTGGGGTTGGAGGGGAGAGTGCGAGTCTAGCTGCATTTGTTGCAGCTGAGATTGAAGCTGAGCCAGTGCGGCTTGCGTAGTCGGCGATTGCTGTTGATGTACTGGCGGCGGCGTAGGGGCATGAAAGTCGAACAGCCGTTGATGGAGTTGGGGGTGGGGCATGGAGAACATCTCGTTGGTGTATTCAGGGCCAAGCCCCAAATCAAACGGCGACGAAGAGAGGAAGCCGAGGTCAAACGGCTGCTGTGTGCCCTGCGTAAACTTGTCGTAGTGCACTTTTAAAGTCCGGCCATTATACTCGTAGCTGCAAGGATTAGACCAGGCGTTACGGAGTAGAAAGGAGACACACCCGGAGAACATTCCCACCGCCCTGTGTGCATCTTTTTCAGTAGCGAAAACGACGGTGCCGAAGCCCCGTGAGCGGCCGTCAGGACCAAGGGCGACATCAGCACGGACAATGGTGCCCGCCTGGCGGAAGAGGTCCTTGAGGTCTTGCCATTGGACGTGGAACGGGAGCTATTGCGAGAGAAAAACTAAGCGAGAGGACGGGCTGCATCAAATCGACCTACATTCCCTACAAACAGATTGCGCCCCATCGGCGCGTGCTCTTCCTCGATCTCGGGAAACGGCTGGTCAAAGTCGCGCACTCGGTCGGCGCGAACCTCGAGGATGCGCCCCTGCCAGGAATAGCCGCTAAACATATCGACCGCGCGGCCGGCGTCCTCCGCGGTCGCCAATAGGACTGTCCCATACCCGCGCGAGCGGTTGTCGGGCCCGAGAGAGACGTCCGCGCGCAGGACGGTCCCCGCGCGACGAAATAGGTCCTTGAGGTCCTGCCAGCGAACGCGGTACGGGAGATTTGCGACGAAGAGCTGGGTGCGGGTGTCGCGGAGGGGCAGGGAGCGGGGGTCGTTCTGTGCGGCCTGGGTGGCCATCTGGATGACGGCCTCGATATCATCGTTGGTCGGCGTCGGTGTCGGGGAGGGCGTCGTGGTGGTAGGCTCTTGCATTAGCCCCTGCTCCACAACGAGAACGTCATCGATCAGCCCACTTTATCGAGCGGCCATCACCGACAAGAAATCCTGAACCCCGCGATCTTCCCGCGCACAACCTTCATCCTCGCCGTCCTGGCGGTCCAAGCTTCTGCCTGAGCGGCTCTCGATAGGGTCCCCGGCTGGCCCCCGGGGAAACGAGTCAACCCGGCAACTTGCACCGCCTATCAGCCCTGATTGTTGATGAAAAACTTGTGGTCCTCGAGATTTTCTTGTTCGATTGATTGAACTGCATACCGGGAGGAAGCTGCGAGTCAGAAGAAAGGCAGGGAGGGCAGAGGATTATATACTAACGGAATTAGAACGACGACGTCACTAACTCACAGACTCGATGTCTGCCAAGTCAACGCATGCCGTATAGGTCTAGGTCGAGTTGTATCGTGTCCGAGATTAAGACAATACGGCCATGAGGTAGGTTGTTGTTAGATTCGGTCCCCGAGTCGATTGTAGAACTGGGGCTAGAAGAGCGCGCGGCTTCAGTTTGAACTGAATGAACTGAATCTTGAGCGTAAGTCATCTTGATCCTCTGCGCCCTGGATGCCGTCTTCACGTCCATCGATCCGCTGGGAAACACAAGGAAAACAGTAGATAAGGAACTTACCGGGACCGAGTCTAGACCCGTAACTTGGCGCGAAGGAACTAAAATAAATTCAAGGGAGACTTTACCCAGTGTGGTTATATGTGTCGATGATGAAGGGCGCAAACCACGATGGAGACAGTGGCGGATTGTCCTGGATTTATGAGCGGAGACAGAAACATCGCCAAAATCGCCAGTATCTATGGTAAATTTATAATGGCGCCGACACTCTTCGCATGGGAACAGATAAGACGGCCAATGCTGCCGAGGAGACAGACTATAGAGGACTTTAGGAGGGCAAAGTGCGAGAGACGTCGTGGGATTTGGTTGAATTCAGTAGACGGTATGGCGCAAGAGCAGACCCTCTGGAACACGAGCCTGACGCGCCCACAAAGTCAGCCAGGCATAAAATATATGCGCGTCAAAACCGAGTACCGCAAAAGAGGTAGGCATTATCATGGCTGGGACAGGCGGAGGAACGCGTAGGGCCGAGTATATGCGCGTACCGCACGCTCGCAACCCTTGGGGGCGTGAATAGGGAATGGGCACAGGTCTGTGGGTGCGGTATTTCCCGATGCCTGGTATATGCGAAGATTAACGTTGGAAGGTAAGAGGAGATTAGAAAGAGAAGAATGCCAGCGACATGCGTGCGCGAACAACCTCTGCGCGCGCTGATTCGGCACTTGATGCTGCCATCATGCTCAGGGCGCTGCCACGATCAGAACGGCGCGTCATTTCCGGGTGTTCGAGGACGAATGGTGCAAATAACACGCACCTCGTTTGTTCGAATTCACATCTGGGTAAGAAAAACGGTGCGTGCTCCCGGAGTAGGGTCCGACTGTAGGCTGAGGAGTAAGTATTTCGATAGAGCGTCCGACTTCCACGGGTGGCGTTTGGGAGATTCTGGATTTTCTGGATTGAAGAGGATCTGAAGAAACAAAGCCGCGTCTAAAGTTTGAAATCGTGGGCAGGGGCGCATAGGGCGCGTGGCGGCGCGTCCGTTAAACTTAAGGCTGAAGCGCGTCTATGGCACGTGACCTTAATTCATTGACGGGTTGATGGGTCGGTCCGGTCGGCCGTGTTCAACCTACGGTTCAACTGGTAGTTCAACCAAGTTCAACGTTGAATTCTATTTCCAAAACTGTTTACTCCTCTGAAAAATTTCCAGCTCAATTCATCGACCTGACCGCCACTGATTACATTGTCCGGATGAGCCTTGTGCCCGGATCGACGCCACTGTGTTTTTTCACTCGGATGGAGGCTATTTCCTGGGGTTCGCGTTTTTTACTTTGTACCGGCGTTTTTTTCATCTTTGTTATCTAAGTATCTTCGATAATCTTCCCAACCATGACAGATCAGCGTCGCATCATGCTCGGCTTGGTTCGGCTGAACAGCCTCGATAAACCCGTGATGGGCGCTTTCGTGCGCTCCTTTCACGCCCACCACTCCAGACCCACTCGCCGTCATAAGTAACCAGCGGTCTTGAGATCTCAACTCCTCCAGGATGGCCGCCAACGAAAATACCTCGTGAGTAGCTTCCGATCGCCAAGCGGCATGCCGGGATTAAGTACACCATCGTTCAAAGCTGCCTGTTTTGCGCCATCCTGCAGGGTACGCACGCGAAGCTGACCCTCGAGCTATCTGAACCTCCGCGAGAATAGGAAAGCTGCCGTGCCACAAAGTATACGAGACAGAATACAGGTGCGTGTCGTGCCCTCGCTGAATTCGCGGGGCCACCCACCTCGTCCCTGTCCAGCTTCGCCTTCCTCGACATCATGCCCACGACCGAAGGCCACACCCAAGTCATCCCGAAATGTATGTCCCGCGAACGGCCTCACAGTATAAAATAGATAAATGGATGCTCCCAAGACCACGCAGAGACGCTCGGGGATCTCCCCGACGAGTATCTCCGCGACATCGGGCCCGTCATAAAGAAGATCGCGCTCGCCACCGGCGTCGAGCAGTACAACATCATACAGGCATGTCGGCTACTTTGTGGTGACGGCCCTAGTTGACAAATGAATCTGAATAGAACAACGGCAAGATGGCGTTCCAGGTAATCGCTCCCATTTCATCGCGATATATGGCCTTCATCTGGCTGCTCAGCACATCCCGCACGTCCATTTCCACGTCGTTCCGAAACCGAATGAGACCGAGGGTCTCATTTTGACGGCGGGCCAGAACTGGCCTATGAAGAAAGCGGAGGACGATGCGCTTGCCGCTACGTGCGCCAAGATGAAGGGACGTCTTTGAAGAACTCGTGTTTTTCTTTTGTACAATGACCATCTCGGCCTGAGATTTATGCTCTGCCTCAGAATTCTGCACCGTAACGATTTTCTGCAGAAGCTTCGCGCATACGTTTCGATTATGTCTTGGTTCATTCCGCTCTCCCATTACGAGATTTGGACATGGAAATCCTGGGGACGCTGTTGGAAAGTGATGGCAAATGGGGCACCTAATATTTTTATGGTCCGCATCTCGCGCTCGGAACAATCACCACATATTTGCAGGCGGTACAGGCCGGTATCCCCCTGCCTACGGGGATGCTTTCCTCACTTATCGCCATTAATATGCAGCCTGAACGAGACTGTCATCTTCCACGACTCACCTGGACCTACCGTATCAGACCGTTTCAGATTCTCCCGTGGAAGGCGGACGGATCTCCTCTTGTGGCAAGTTATTGTTACAGCTTTAAATGCCTACTTGCGCCCACTTCTTCAAGAATTGAACGCCCTATCATTTCTCGCCTTCATACGTCGAGTTATGGCCCCATCGGCGACACCTTCAAACCTACTTTTAGAGCAGATATTCCTGACGAGTGGATACTTGACTGGAGTAGCCATATGATTCGGAGTGATTCAACTCAGACCTGCTTATATAATTAATGGTCGGACATACCCCTCGTTGAATCGAGCCAATGTAACTGACGCCTTCTGAAATACGACCAGTGGTGTTACTTGGTTTGGGCAGCATCCCGGGGTTTAAAAGCAAAATATGCTATCGCATTTCCCTGCTTGATGCCCGTAGCCTTTGTTGTACCCGGTACGTCTAAATCCCGATCAAGGTCCTGTAAACTCAACCTCATAATTGCCGAAGTGTCGGCCATACTCTTCGGTCTCCAGACCACCGGGCCGTCAGGGTCACGGCTCTTGCTTTGAATTTATTCTCATTAACTTTCTTCTTCTTCGCCCTATTTGGCCCAACCACTGCGGCCTTCGCAACTCCGTATTTCACGGTCTCCATGATACTCAATATCATTGTGACAATCCTCATAGTCATCTGGGTTTTGTTCTATAGACGAATAATCCCCCCCCTTTGGCGCAGCCAATCTTACTATTATCGCCATCTTCATTGAATTGCGTAGGTGTCGCTCCATGTACGCAAGCGATGTTGGCTTATTATCATTCTAGAGATATTTCAGCTGATGATATCACCTTACCAGGCCATTGCCAACTACAGTAGTTAACCAGGAAGCGAAACGCTCAAGCGAATTCACAATTCCCGGGCCGAGATTGCATGAGGTTGTTGGGGATCTCTTCATAGATCGATAGAGATGTGTCAGGGCTACCTGGCAATATATAGTTTTATAGGGAAATGTTGCGTTTTGATTGAGAATGAGGCCATTATTCTACAAACATCCGATTTTGCAGAGTCACGTGGAAGCGAAACACTGCAAATAACCTGTGGGCCGCCGTTCATTGCAATCCAGCCCCAGAGGTGTTTATATTCGTGTTCTACGACCTGGAAAACCCCCAGTTCACATGTGTGCAGGAGGAATTGCGTGCCCGAAATACCGTACCTCCGACGAATTATATCCAACAAATAGGCCGAAATGTCATGATCCGGCTTTTCAAACCTTGAACACCGGGTCAGACCGATCATGGGAACACATTATCCCGCGACCGCGTCGCAACAAGTCACACATAACACCAAATCCCTAAAGACGGACGACACGCGAGCTCGATATCCGATAACTCGCGATCACATCCCGGTCGCCTATACATTCTCTGGCTAAACATCAAATCCCGAGCGACAGGATAACGTGTGATTGCAATACTCCGACAACTCGCGATCACATCCCTGTCACTCAAACCCCTCTTCGGTTTCAACAATATCCCTTTACACCTCACATAGGGTATATTGAAACATAACACATAGGGTTGATATGATCAGACTCCTAGTTATATTAGTATATAAGCCCAAGGTAGAAACTCCTGTACTTTAGATTCTACCTCGTCTAATCTCAGGCTTTACTTTTGCTTGACTCTTGTTCCCTCAGGATTACGAGGGACGCTGGATTCTCACCTGTGGCATTACATACGGCGCTGCCTACGACCTCGCATCGTCCTCCTCAGCGGATATCACTCCGTCTTCAGCTCCTACCAGTTCCCACCTGCACGACGCTCGTGGCCTTACATCCCAGGACCAAATGAGGAAGCTGTTCGTCTCGTACTACTACTCGGCGACCGCACAGGTTATTAGACGGGTTGTTAAACCCCGGGCAGGATTACTATTTGGACGACTCAAGCCGACCCATAGGCCATCGTTGACATGAAAAATAGCAAACACAAAGTGATCTGCCACAGGTTCTACAGAACTTTTTTGTGCAATTCCTTTTGCTATGAGCCATTTCTCATGGCTAACTATCCTCTCACAAAAACTGGGTTTCAAGAACAAAATTTGTGTCCACCAACCTTAAACATTATGGCACGCACTACTGTAGTAGACAAAATGGATTCTCTATCATAAAGAATCAGTACACCGAGTACAGGGTTTTTACAGAGTTGCACAACAGCTGAATCACACGACAAATTGGGTGGTTTCGGGGGGCCCCAAAATGTTCCCGAAATCATCAGTTCAAGGACCAATTACAGGAGTCCTGAAAACACACCTGAAATGTTAAATTTCCGCGCGCCCAAAGCTGCAGCCAAAACTGCCTGATTTGGGTATGTTTGTGGCACCTCTGATTTGTTTAGTTTCGGATGCAGTTTCGGCCCACCTGAAGCTGCTCAATAGTTTCAGGAGCACTTTCAGCATGCCCAAAACTTATTGTTTCGGCAGCCCCGGAGCTGCCGCCGAGAACAATAAGTTTCGGGTACGGGTTTCCGGCGTGCCGAAGCTGATTCCAGGCCAGCCGAGACCGCTCTAGACCTAGTTTTTGTAGCGCCGAATCAGGTGCCGAAACTTATTGTTTCGGGAGCCGGCACCGGGCTTGCCGAAACAATAGGTTTAGGGCAGGCTGAAGCTGTTCCTGAAACCAATAGTTTCAGGAGCAGGAACCACATCTGAAACCGAAAAATTCAGACGCGCCGAAAACACACCCCAATCGGGTAGTTTCGGCTTTAGCTTCAGGTGTGCAAGAACTTTGCATTTCAGGGACGTTTTCGGTTCCACCTATTCTGGTCCCAAAACTAATCATTTCGGGAACGTTTCAGGGTGCCCCGAAACCTCTAAATTTGTCGTGTGAATGCAGAAACTCAACAAAGATTTATCTCGTGCGAAACCTGATTTTTCTTTAGGGATCCAGTGTCCCGGTTTGTTCCGATGTTAGCCAAGCATGAACAATGTATCTCTGCTCTCTCCCAACGGCATTCTTATCGACGCGGAGAACGCAAGGCTCGACCTAGACCCGCCGTGACGTACATCGTCAACCTATCAAGCAGAGTCCGCGGTAAAGACTGTCATCTTCGCAACTTGAAGCTCGTCAGTTCACTAAATTTATTCTTCTCGAAGTCCTTCACATCTCAGTGGGATCTACTCTCCCATGGGCGCCATCGATCGAGTGAACGTCAAGTGACGTGGTGCGGAATGGAGGTGGCCCAGTTAAAGGAGACTCAGATAAGACTCCAGTCCTATCCGTAGCATGTACGCTGCTCATGAGTACTGGTGAAGCACGGCGTCGTTAAACATTGGAGCCCGCATGGCGAGCCCTTTCAAGTATCTAGCGCTCCAAGCGAGCACACCCAATGACCCACACCTCATGTTCCAAGCGCGCGTCATCCCGGCCCGATTTCACCATTCCAATTCCCGATTTAATCTAGCAGAATGAATTTCCTTGCAGATCACCGCGATTACCCGCTTCGCCGCTCGCCTTCATATTAACTCGGGCGTGGTGGAACCTGGTAAACAATGTTCCACAGACAAGTCCCCTCGCCGGCAAAACGGAGTCACGATGGCGCTCCTCTTGTATAGCAGTCTCAGTTTGTACCGACAGCGCTGGATTTACATTCCCACTTTACGGCAAGCTTTACCATATCTAACGAGGCCCCCGGTCACTACTGTTAAGGTCGTCGGATTTTGCATCGACATTTTGGTTGATTTACTCTATGAAATTTCGTTCCAGCAGGCTGATTTACTCTATATCCGACCAAGGGTTCCGCAAAAATGCGGTTTTTCCGCTCCTAAACCGTCCAAACCTGATTTTTTTGGCCCCCTGCACCGCTGCGGGTGCTCGCCGGCGTGTATGTGCCTCTCCATCAACTGGAATATTGTTGAGACTGCTGTGCTGGATTTCCGACCCCATAGTCTTCCAAAAATTCGCTCCGCGATTTACTCTATGGAAGACCGACCCTCGGCCGTTTGAATCTGATTTACTCTATTGGCCGGAGGTAGGGGTCATTTTTGCTGCTTAATTTACTCTATCCCAGACCGACATCAACCCGAGTGACCGGGGGCCTATCTAACGAGTTCTCCCGGGTTTCGCCGGTGGTAAAGATGGACACCAGTGTGGTTAAACGGGCCTCTCTCGATCCACCGTGTGCTGAGACTGGTATAGAAAACTGATCGGAACGTGTACCTCTCTTTCGGTGATTCGGCCAACGCGGATCCTTCATGTCGTGAGTCTCTCATTTGACTGGGGTGCAGCCGTTTATATATATGTACACTCATTCCCCACTTTGTCCAGCCTTCTGACTCGGAACGTCCGACTCGGAGCTCCCTGCCAAATTTCTTGAGGTCCAGCTTCCAATGTTGAGTCGCTAAATCTACGTATCGCCAAATTTCGCTCAACTACGGAGATGATTTTTGAAAACAATAAAGTGAAATCAAAAGTGCTCGGGATTCGAGTACTCGCTCGCTGCGCCTTTGTGTGCCATACAGGGCCAAAATCTTGGATCCATATTCATTTCTGGTGCTTCATAACATCCTCTTCACGGACCTCTATGGCCCGACGCGCCGCTGCGGTAGTCTACACTTTTCGGCCAGACTTTCCCACCGAAACTATCCAACGCTACCCAGCTTAACCCTCGCTCTGGGTAACAACTACCGGGATGCGGACATATGAGCCTGGCCATCATGCATCCAACGACTTCCCAGATAATGATGCGCCGATGCCTTCGACAGAACGTCTTCGTCTATCAGTGCGCCTGCAATGGCATCGGAGGCCTATGTGGTGGCGATCACTCCCCACGAGCCGAACGCATGCCACTTCGACTGCCGCGTCTCATCTGGAACCCCGACGAGATTCCGTCGGAAACTACGGTCCCTTCCCCTATAATCCCGCTTTCCTCAACAATTGCATCCCCATGTAGGCGATTTTCGGGAATGATAAGGTTATTTACTGAATTCTGATTCAGATACCAAGGTCCTTCCACAGACCCACGAGCGCACTGCCTTTCCATCCTGAACTGTGTCTGATTCTCTCATAATTCCTCTTCCGGTGGTCCCACCGGCATGTAAGCTTTTCGTTCTCTCCGCCTACTACCTCTCCTGACGTCTGGAATAGATACCAAGGTCTGCCGTCTTTTCAACCGCGCCAAGCGACCTCCGAATTTCCTCGGGGACCATTGCGAACGATATGGCTTCCTCAGGCTATGATTTCATTCAGAATTTTATTCCCATGTAGTCGCTTTTTGAATTGTTGTTTGTACCGCTGCTGACGCCGAATCCAGAGGTCAAGACCCTTCAGTCGCCGTCCGAGAGGCCGCCGCCTTTCCGTAAAATCAAAATCCTTGCCGCGCAGTGTGCCTTCTGCAACCTCCGCAACCGCAGGCTAGACAACTTGAAGATTGCGGCAGGCATTCAGCGAAACGCCATAAATTACACAAGTGTCCTTATTGCAACAAGACCTTTTACCGGTGGGCCCGCTTTCGTTAAACGAGCTTGACTCAATAAACTCCGCGCAGACCATGCGATGTTATCACACACATAAATACGCACACCGGCGAACAGCGCGCGTATCCGTTTACTATGCTGCCTTTGTTGGATGCTTACTCAACCCATCAGCTTTCCCCTGCGCTATGCCTGGCTGTCCGAGGAGATTCGGTATGAAACTCCTTGGATTGATTGCTGACGATATCTGATCTTATATTATTCCCGCAGGTGTGCGGTCGAACATGCTGCGCCATAATCTCATACATGGCTTCCCGCGGACGGGTCACGTCCGCCCGATTGCCGAGTATCGCGTTCAATTCGCGCCCCCACAGACGGGATCGCTCGTTCATTCCGACACTACGATGCAGCCCCAGGTCGTGTGGGATGAAGACGGCCCATTCTCTAAGCGGCAGGCTCACTCGCCTGGTTCACTCAAGGTAAGAAACATCAGGATGTTTACGTGCATTCGTATGTGACTTTTGCAGGCTAGACGGCGGTATAATTGAACATATGCGTCCAATGGTCCTACACATGTCAGATCCTCTTCGAGCATGCCTGTGTTTGCTAATGAAGTGGAACCAGGCCATTTTCATCATATCTGAAAGGCCACTGGGAGTAAGGGATGGGGATAAAACGGCCATTAACTGACTGTACCTACGGATTCATTCCCGAGCGTCTGCCAACCTGTATATTCTTGCAACGGCCCGGGTCTTCTTTCCTCTCGATTCGGTATCAGTACTCAGGTGACAACGTTGGAAGTGTTTGGGCTGGAGTGTTTGTGTCATGGTAGTCACAGTTTAGCCGCTATATCCGATCTGAGACCCCATCCAGCGTGTGTGAACATGCATACTATTGGCAGAGCTTGCCCGATAATCTTCTGATACGGAGATTTCCTGTTATCGGTCAAACGTTCAAGCTCCGTGGCAGAAGCTGGAGGGAGCGGAAGCGAGTCGAAGACGTGGTAGACGACCACAGGCAAACGCGAGGGTGGATTGAAGCGAGCGCATGTAGTTCGGTAGTAGCCAAGTTTGTTAGGGGAAGTTGACATATACGACGATCGTCTGTTGACGGCCACTCCAACCGTCGGCGGAAACCAGGGGAAGTGGTAACAGCGTAGCCTGTGTCTCCACGACGCATGTAAGTGATTTGGCCTTGCGTTCAGCATGTAGTTAATGCAAAACAAAAATCCCTATGTTCCCTGAGCGCTCCGTCTAAGTATTTCCGTCATGCATGTCCGACGCGGAAAACATGCCCATCCAAGTATTAACCTCGGTCAAACCGGAGTTGGCTGTGAGAAACGAATCCCCCGCCCTGTATGCCATAAGATACCCTTCCATGCGCTCTATCAGCACGCTCAACAGCGGGCTATCTCGCGAATACCCCATGGCTTTTAGAATATCTATGAGACTGTTTTAGACGTTGATTACTTCGCATCGTAAAATGAGCGAAATGGTATACGCACCGCTCGAAGACTGATGCGCCCGTTGGAAACGCCTCCCGCCGCATCGGCCTCGTTCAGGCAGAATTGGGACCAGCCAATGACGCCGCTCCAGTTGAAGTGCATGATGTGCGGCGGGAAGGAAGAAGCTGCATCGTCCAGACCACGGCAGTGCTCGACTGCGCCGGCGACCAAATCGTGCGCCTGCTGTCGCAGTCGCACTGGCATCCGATCGGATCTGCGTGAATCTTGTAACAGAAGAGGACGGGAGGAGTCTGCAGTGGCCGATACTCCATTTCATGGTGCAAACAAGAACCAGATTTGTGTAGCACACCGACATGGCGAGCACCCCGGCGCAAAAGTCCATCGTTGTCACTGCCGCGTCCCAAAAACGGAGGATTATACAACTCGGTCAGTGAATGCGGTTTGGGATCGGCGCGGAAATCGACTTGGGCCAATAGAAGGGAGATAATGGATTGCATCATTGGACAAGGCAGAAATAAAGGTGATCACATGAGCCTCTGCGAGTGGATTGCGACGGGCATAATCTAGAGAGTCAGGCCACAAGAAAATTCAAGTGAAATGATACACAAACCTCCTGAAATTTTGTCATAAGACTCACGACAAAGTCGGACAACATGGAAGAGATCTGGTCGCATCAACATAAACACCAGACTCGGGTCCGCAACCGGCTTTTTGAATGTTCGGATTTTTGCTTGAAGCGACTCAAACATATTTTCCAGCGATTGGGGCTCACTTCCCGTCATCAGGAGCTGATCAGTATGGGATCTAAAGATTCTCATGTGAAGCATTGAAAGAGTATTTGCAAAGAACATACACGAAAATTGGTTTTCGTTGCGCTGTTGCTGCGAGACCTTCACCCGTCTAGACAGCATGAATTAACATGTAGTAGTCAATCCATAGACCCATCACACACCAGGAACCCGGCCCAAAATGATCGGATACGGTCCACCTCTTCCCAAGATCCAGCAAGTGAACGAAGATGAGAGATATAGGCGACGGCCCACGGCCTGGAGCTCGAACCGTTTGCTGGGGTGTTCGTTGAGCAATAGGAAAGCGAATAAGGTACGGACTGACGTTCTTCCAGCAAGTCAAGCAGGAAACACGAAGCTGCGTTGTATTCCGAAATTTCTGGACGTATGCGAGTCTCGCACGCGAGAGAAGTTATAGCACGCTCGTGCAGAGCTTGGAGCATTGGAGCTCTCCGCAAGCCGTACATGCAAAGGTCGGAACCGACATAAAAGACTGAACGATCCGTGAACGATTCTGGTTGTGGGCCGGGCCCGATAATGGCGGATCGAATGAAATCGAAGAGGCTACAGCGCATGCACAATAAGCCAACACGCGCACTTCAGGTGGGTGATCAATTTTTCAGTCCACCGATGAGAGGGCAGTTTTTCTTACTAGAAAAAGTCGACCGTCACAGTCGATGGCCGTTGTTTGGTCGGCCATGCCCCGTTTTCCGTGTCGTCTATTTTTTCTGAAGCTTGAAGCAACGGGGCGGCGAACCGTTGTATGGGACCCGCACGACCGGCGCGACGGCCGTAAAAAACATTCCCATTAGTAAAGCCGCTGGATTTTCCAATGCTCGGGAGCTCAGTGGAATCTACTCTCTTATAAAAAGATTCTAGAACATGATCTTGTCTCGTGTGTCGTAGTTGAAATCAGTGCACCGCAGTTGGGTCCAGAACCTTGTAAGGGTAGTAGTGGTGGCTGTTGAGGTCGTAAAATATGCATGAGTGTCCGGTACCTCCATACTGCTCCGTGCGACCCGTTTTCCGTCTATCCTCGAGCATCTGTTGACTTCTTGTAACCTGATTGTCCAAGCTTGTCCGTGGCAGGCGGACGAACTTCACCAGGGTCAGATGCCTGAACTGAGGCTGAACGAAAATCTGAATCGTGGCGCATCCGAGTCGACAGCGAGTTTATCCATGTCACAGACGAGCTGTAGCCACCTTAGACTGAGACGGAGACGACGAAGTCTGCCAGGCGCGCGGCCGCTACCAAGCCGCTACCGTTTTTGAACTCACCGATCGCAATTAGACCGAAAATACGGGGGAAAATATCCGCTTCGAATCTAAAATTCGGCCAATTTTCCTACCGCCGTCGGAAAAGAGGGAAGGTTTTGGGAAGGTCAGAGTTGGGTTCCCGGTTCACTGGGTGGATTGGAGATCCTGCAAACACGAATCCCAATTGCAAGCATGCGCACACACGCCGCCCACAAGCCGCCATCGCAGCCCGTCCATCGTTGTCCTTTTTCCTTCCATCGCGAAATTGACTCCCCCGGACGGGAATTGGCCTGTTTAAAGTCGCATTTCCTTCGCTGAACTGCCGGATTGCCTGCCGATGCCAGTCTATATTATCCGCGCGAACCATGCAGGGCGGATTTTCAAGCACCCTACCCCAATTCCAATGGCACATCCGAGTCTGAGTCTTCTACGCGCTTCTACTCGCCCCCATAGTGTCCCTGTTGCTCTTCAGGCCTAACCGGTTAACGCCCGTATTAGCTTAGCTAGTTCTACAGAGGGGCACTTGCACTGTAGTCTGCTGGCAATCCGATACGATCTCAGCCTGAAGCCTCGAACATGGCGTTCTTGGAGGGACGCAATCTGGCCTCAGAATCTTCTGCTGCACTGCGCGTTCTTGTTCCTAGTGTCCAGCCGACCTTTTATCGGGGCTGAGTTGCGTGGCCAAGCTTCCAACCATGGGCTCAAGCAAGATTGTGGCGGCTTGAGTAAAGTCAAGATGTGGTACAAGGCAAAATGTGCGATTCATTTGATCTCCGGCGTGCGCCATGGGTTGCTTCACTTTTGCTTCATCGCAACGGACAATAAGCGAGCCAGCCGTCGAACGCGGATAAATGCAGCTCGGCCCAGAAGTACTGCGCTAGTTATGTGTGCCCATCGCAACGCTCGTGCGCCCTATCGCAATGCTCGCAACCCAGGCATAGGTCAGGGCTGTGTGGTTACATCATTAGTGCGTCACTGTTGCGGGATTTCTAAGACCACACTACCTGCGAGATTGTCCAACGGCCCAGCACTCTAGGCTCATGTCTTGCCGCGGCGATTCCCGCTGGTGTTTGCGCTCGATGCTATTCTCAGAGAAAACACTGGGGCATTTACATAAACATTCGCTGATTACCTACAACTGGCGCCGTCCATGGGCTTCACGGTCTGAAGGTGCACTTCGAGGTTCAGGTGCGCAATCGATAGACTTTGCTGGTACATTGTCACTGAGGGCCTCAAATTCAGCTCCATTGTATCATCTACACGGAGGCTGCCGCTATCGATTCCTCTAACAATTGTCTCTCGCTCTCCATGGCTCAATCGCCTTCCCGCCCCTGCCTCCCGCAAGAGCTGCGGGAGAAAATAATCGGACTCCTACACACTCAGACGGAGGATCTGAAATCATGCGCTCTCAGTGCATCTTCCCTATTGCGGACAGCCCAATCCCATCTTTTCCATGATATCTCCGTTTACCATCCCAGGAACGACAGACGACCCACCCACGGAGGAGGAAGACCGCGCTTTCGTCGGAGCCGCATTCCGCCGTCTCGCGCGGGTGCTTGTCGACTCCCCTCATCTCATAACACACATTCGCTCCGTATCGATCACGACTCGTCCGGAGGTCGTTACGCTCCTCGCGAATATGGGCCTCACACATCTCTGTTATCTCGAGCTGTATAGCGACAGCAGCGGTGCTATCGATGGGCCCCTCATCGCACCGCTACGGCGTCTCATCGGGCTCGAATCAATGCAACGGGTGAAAATCTGCGCGGCTTTCTCGGCGCAAATTTTCAGCGCCTGCACTCCTTGCTTGGCGGAACTCGTATTCGACGCCGCGGAACAAGACAGCTGCCTTGACGGTGCAACCCCGACCTCCGGTGCCCTGCGCACGATAGTCAAACATCCTACCCTCCGCAATTCCCCCTGCACGGCAGATTGGCTGGTCGACCCACCTGTCCGTTCGACTTACGGAGCTCGTCGATGTCGCAATCATTGCGTCGATGAGCGAGGCCGTCCGCTGGCTTCTTATCCGCGCAAAGCAGACAATCAGTTCATTGGTGTTGACGTCCTGTGTGTTACTTCCTTGTATGAAGTGATTTGAATCTGACTCTCGATATGCGGATATTATGTTGGAGCGTCTTGACATCGCGCATTTCTTCGCCTTGGAGCACATCTACCTGTTCGTGCCTCATATATGCGACATCCCCCGACTCCTCCCTTCCATCTCGGACCTCGATCGCGTGAACATCATTCGGACAATCACTTTCAATCTCGAGGACGGGTTCTGCGACCACCATTGGACCGAGGCTGCAGAGGCCAAACTCGTTCGATTTGACACCGATTTGGCAAACCTCCCGCTCCTGGCACTGGTTGAGGTTGTCGTCATCCTACCTCAGCTGGACGACTTAGGTGACTACAATCGATCGGAGGTTATTTTAAAGCGAGCGTTGCCCCGCCTCGGCATGCGGCGAGTCTTGCGTGTTGAGGTGAATGTGGAATGAGATTCGAGTTTAATTGCATTTTCGTACGGTGGAGTTGAAGGAGGATTGCAATGGTCCTATACTCACTGGTCTTGTAGCGTGCTGGCATATGTTTAGTTTTTCCCCGGGTTTAACGAGAAAAATTGTTAAGACTTGTCGTTCGAACAAGCGAACAAGCATTTCACATAGAAAGGGTCCGACTTCCGATTGTCTAAGACTCAGAGTGTACAAATATTGGCGTCTGCATATTTTATTCCCTTCAAGGCAACGCCGAAAGACGTTCGAGCCTTTCCTCCGTTATCTGGAAGCATTCAGCATCGATGTATCACTCCAACTTCCACCAAGAATAATCTTGACCAGGCCCGGCGCCGAGCCGAAAATTCGCGCCATCCCCTGCAAGCAAAATCCAGCCAATAAATTCGGCAGGAGAAGGAAGACTCTTACATGGCCGTTGAACCCAGCGATCACGAACTGCCCGGGAAGGCAAGGAACTGGGCCGATGAACGGGACAGCGTCCTTGGTCTAGAGCGAGTAGCTGAATGAACGGAAAGTTGGAAAATAAACGGGGCACTCACCAAGCCAAGGATGCCCGTCCATCCAAACTCGTGCCCCTCTCCTTGTACTTCCTCACCCCAGTCGCTAAAGACCTGCTTGAACTTCGCGAGACAATCCACCGCGATGGTCTTGTTGTGCACCGAATCGTCTGTGGTCTCGAAAACTTCTTGTCCAATGCCCGGGATGCCGCGGCTTGTTCCCAGGACTAGTGCGCCGTCAACCTTCCTTTGGATAACGCTGTAGAAATGGAAGA
Organism: Mycena rosella; assembly: GCA_029378255.1. NCBI lineage: Eukaryota > Fungi > Basidiomycota > Agaricomycetes > Agaricales > Mycenaceae > Mycena > Mycena rosella. Next base: position 341,873 of record JARKIE010000057.1, read on the forward strand.
GACTGAAGCGTAAGGAGTAGGTGTGAGTGAGCATTTTATCGGGGCCAGAATAGGCCCGGGTAGGTATCAATTTGTGAGCTTGGGCCCGCACGGGGCGAACCTGGGCCTGTAAGCATGGCAAGAGGGTCGCGGCGAAAGCGTTCTAGCGCCGGACACTGTTAATTGTAGCGAGAAAAGCGTGGACGAAAGGACTCACAGTAGCATGAACCACGATGGAAGTTGTGATGCTTCCCCGAGGGGTGTTAACGACCCAGTCGTTGCCTGAGGAAGTGACGGAGACGGCTGGCGTGTGGGTGAACAATTTCATTCCCAGTGCTTTATTGAGCCCCAGAATTGCGAGGCAAAGTTTCGCAGGGTGCAAGTTAGCGGCAGTCCATTCATAAGCTCCAAGTGCTGATAGCACTCGAGTTGCCTGCACAAAATGACTCGGATCCAAGGCAGCACAATGAACAATGAGACCCACCTTCTTCGCGGTCTCTGCATCTAGCCAGGCGATGTCTGACATATCCCCTCCCGCCTGCTTGTACGCTTCGAAACTACCTTTTATATATTGGAGGAACTCCTCTCCCATAACAACGTCGAATGTTCGGCAATAGTCGAAGTCGCAGTCGATATTGTGTTTATCGATGAACGCCTTGACTAGCTGCAGAACCAATTTTTCATGAGCGATGATTTTCATGGCCTGCTCCGGGTTGATGCGCTTTGAGAACGCAGTGAATCCGCGAAATGCATCTGATCAAACATGTATTGAGTTCGCATCCGATGGTAGTGTAGCACACGGACCTGGTCTGCAGTGTCCAGCATTGCGTCCGGTTGCCCCGGAACAGGCCTCGCGAGCCTCCAGCATGATCACATTTCTGGGGCCATTCGGACTCGATAATAATTCAAACGCACGCGCCAGACAATCCGGAACCAATCACGATGGCGTCCGCCATTGGCGGGAGTTCGGCCGTACATCCTTCGGTGAGGAGAGCGCTATTACGCGTCGACCTTTGCCAGATTGAGAGACATGGCCGCGCGCCAGGGAGACCAGGTGCAGGCAATGAATCGGTCATGTCGCCGTGTAAACGAGAAGTCGGCCCGTAAACCGCAATGACGTGAGCCGATCTCTTTGATCGCGTCAAAAACAAAGTTCGCCGCGGTTCCAGTCCGACCTAGTCTCTCTTGACAAACTCCATCGCTCATGCCTCGTTCTGAAAGTCCGACCGGCGACTCGACGGTCATCGATCATGATCGTCGGAGTTGTAGCTTGAAGGCCAAAAGTATTATACTGTATGGACCAGTTGAAATGACATTGTGGCCAAGCAGGATAGTCTCTCGCAGACAGACGCTACAACAGAGATGCTCGTACCTCGCATGTTGTAGTCTGTTGAGTGCCTTGATCAGTTGATTGGAGGTCAGCTTTATTATGTAACCTTGAATTTCTCGGACATAGAAATGAGGGTTAGAGCGCGTTGTTCGTCGATTTTCTTGGGGATTATTGAACCATCCACGGGAACCAGCAACTTTCACACTCAACTTTTCCCAGCTGATGCGAGAACCGTGAGGCCGAATTTTGATGTGAACCGGCCGGTAACAACTTTGCACCTCAACGAACTCTGTAAACACGATTCTGAGGACACAGATTGCTTTTGTTTGACATTCTAAGGAATTTGGCTTCTTAATATATGGCCTGTATTGCCTCCAGGCAGGAGGAAAGCCTTGTCGGAAATTCAAAGTCCGACGATTATGTAATAAGGTCGAGCTCCCTACATCAGGCACGCGGTAAACTACAGACTACAAGCAGGAAGCGATTAGGAAGGCCGCCACCTGCCGCCACGTGCAGTGACGGCAAAGTTCTCGGTCGACAAGAGATGCGCACGCGACCTCAAGTGAAAGCAGAGAGGTTTGGCCGCTGCGTAGACATGAGACCACGCAGGCCATCCTCTCCTCCTCCTCCTCCTCCTCCTACGAAGTCTTTACAATTCGACGCGGCCGCCGCGGCAAAATTGTCAATGGAATCTCCAAAAGAACCATGTAACCGACGTCGGACCTCGTCAGAAGCATGCTTTGGCGAACACTGTCAGGCGGTTCCTTGCGGCTGCTGCTCTCTTGATAAGGTCGTCCATGACTCTCTTCAATCCTTTCAGGCGCACGGCGAAACAGACGAGCCCTGCAACTTCCGAGGTTGCTCAGCATGTCAGGACACCGGAAGAACGCTCCCTCGTCCTCCGGCTTGACTGCTTCCTCATGGTATTCGGATGCGTCTCTCAGATCATCAAGTATTTGGACCAGCAGAATATCAGCCAGGCGTATGTTTCTGGGATGAAGGTCGGTGGCGTTCGCACAACTTGAGGTCCATGTTTCAATTTCTTGAATCGCAGGAGGATCTTAATCTGAACGGGGATGGTGAGTTGTTCGTTCGTATTCCTCATCTAGGGCTCACCTGATTTTCGTAGAACTGAATTATTTTACGACATGGTTTAACGTCGGTTACTGTATCATGGTACGGAAACATCGACTTAAAACGCGTTCCTGCTACTCAAAATCCGCATTGCAGCTTATCCCTTCGCAAGTTATCATGACCGTGGGATCTCCATCCTTTTGTGATTTCCCTTTTGCTCACGTTGGTGTAGTATGTCCGCCCAAGCTACTGGCTTCCCGCTCTCGAACTTATCTGGGGCCTACTTACCGGCCTTATCGCCACCGCGCACACGGCAAAGCAAATATACGTTCTTCGGGCGTTCATCGGCGTATGCGAATCCAGCGCTTGGCCCGGGATGATGGTATGTGCGCTCACAATCTCTTTGTATGAAATTGAACCCCGCCGGCAGACACTTTTTATGCACTGTATGCCCTTTGCCCTTTCCGAGTGTGTTTTAAGCCCCGACCGACACCTTTCGCAGGGTATACCCCTACTGAATTGGCCAAGCGCATGGGATTCTATCACTCATGTCAGGCTATCGGCGGGATGATGGCCAATGCACTTCAAACGGCAATGCATACAAACTTGGACGGCAGAGCCGGCCTAGCCGGTTGGCGGTGAGACCACCGAGTATTATTTCTTACTAGATCTAACTTCGGTTTTCTGTATCCAGATGGATGTTCATCCTGAATGCCATTATGACGGTGGGTTTTCTTATAATCCGTTATGTCCATAACTCAGGTTATTTATCGTCAGGTTGTGGTGGGACTATTGGGATTCGTGTTTTTGCCCGATTATCCCAACATGCCAAATCCCCGCGCTTTCTGGTTCACCAGCAGCGATGCTCAGATGGCTATCGCGCGATTGAAGCGTCATGGTCGGGCCACACCTAAACCTGTGTCATGGGCAGGAGCGAGGTGCGTCCAATCAGGCGTACATTGGTCGCCATTCTAACTGCCCCTACAGACGAACTTTCACGGTAGTTCGGTTTCGTGCCGCAATTTGTTGAACTGACCTGGAATTTTTTTGACAGAGCTGGGTGGTCTATTTCATAGCTGCTCTATACGTCGCGACCGTTCTCGCCTCCGCCGGCTACTCCTGTGCGTGCATATTTATATTCTCCTCGTTTGATTGACTTACTTGCCCATGCCAAGACTTCTCTCTGTTTTTGAAAAGTTTGAAGAATGCAGACGGTTCTGTGCGTTGGAACGTCTCGGACATCAACGTAATACCCATTGGCGGCCAAGCGATTCAAGTAGCATTTGGTGCGCTTGAATTGTCTATGGCCTTCGGATTTGTCTCAACATATCTAGTCTGGATCTGGGCGCTGCTGTCAGATGCCCTTCACACGCGGCATTGGCTGATCATTGCCCAAGCTGTTATAGGTGACATTCAAAAGAACAGGCCGCGCTCGTTCGACATTTATCGATTTTTGCAGGCTTAATTCCCTGCATCATAATGTCTATCTGGAACGTGCCCCTCTCGGCAAAATACTTCGTAATTTCCTACTGTCTTTTATCCTCCACACAACCTAACCGAGTTTCGCAGTCCTACTTCATCAGCTACATCGTTCTCGGAACGGCTCCCTTGATTTTTGCTTGGGTGTCGGACATCATCCCACACGACCCAGAGCAACGCTCTCTCGTGGTTGGTGTGGCCATTGCCATGTACTACGCCATTTCCGCGTGGTCCCAGGTACTCGTTTGGCCGGCGGTACAGACGCCCCACTACAAATACGGCTGGCAAACCTCGATTGCGCTGTGGATCCTGGTAATTGCCATGACATTCTCCCTGCGATACATCGATTTGAAGTACATCATGTAAGTGGATTGAGATCTCGGGTCAAATTGCCTTGCTAAATGCCAACGCATGCCCTAGACCGGGACGGGAGGCGCTAGTACCAGAGACAGCCGAGCTCCGCGATAGCGCGGAAGCAGAATCGAGCTCAGTGGATAAGAAGAACCTAGACGGTGTGTGTCTTCCGACAGTAATGGCGGCTACCTAACACTCGTTGAATCATTATTCAACTGAAATTCATTGAATGTGATTTTCAACCAACGTCACGTGAAAATATTTCGCAAGCAAATTCAACACACATATTCAGATGGGTGAGTGGGGGTGAGTACTTAGTGGGCGTCGACTGGAAAATGGGTGGAATCCGCGGGAAGTACTTCGTTTGAACGAAGCACAGGGAACCGAACTTGGGGGAACCGCTATTCTTCCACGATGTGGGAAACTGGGTGAGCGTGAAAATTGAGCCGGAGCGTAGCGACGGTATGTCTTGTTAATAGTAATCGGGTTTGCTAAGATTTCTTTTCACCACAGGGACCTAAACTTCTCGAAGTAGAGATGTCTTCAGTGGACTGTGATTTCATAGCCTTGAATGGGTTGGACAACACGTATCAACCGTGTTATATTCAATATCCTATAGACACTGGCTGTAATACGGATTACTGTAGACACACTTGTATGAGTCTGCGCAAAGAGCTGGTCCCTCGTAAAATTCACCTCCACTAGAAAACATCAGTCACGTCACCTCAATACAGCGAGCGACATACCATTGCCCAAAATGCACCTGAGAGAAAGTGCTGTTGATATCGCCAACTCGGATATTCGAGAAAATGACGGAGGCAGCCGGATCTGATGTTACATTCGCAGCGGTGCACGGTCCACGGAGGGTCCCAGGGTCAGATGCATCCCCTGCTAGACCATCCAACCAAGTCATACCGCCACCAAGATCATCCCAGAGACTGAACACGAGTACGGCTCCTCGTGCAAGGGATTGACCCATCTGTGCAAGACCACCATGTACGTTGAAAGCGGTAGAATCGTCGAGAACATTCATTTTAGCGGTGCAGTAATCTGACGTGATCGAGTTGACTTTGGGAAGCCCGGAGAGCTCTACCATAGAGTTTGGAATCACTCTGCCATCTTGGACGTAGAACCTCCTGATGGAGGAGAGCGTTCCAGCGGCTCCGTTGTTGTCGGTGATGAATTGGGTGACGACGGTCATGACTTTGGTGGTGTCAACGATGTCGCCTGGGCCATAGAATGACTCGTTGCCCATGCGGAAAGAGTTGAATTCACATCCCGCAGGATCGCAGAGATCGCTGCATCCCGAGCCAGTGCAGATGAACTCTCCGGTGACGTTGCAAGGATGAGGTGTCAGCTGGGTGGAGAGACTGTTGGCTTCCCACAAGTCCATCTCGTTGCAGCATGAGCCCAACGTGCTGTCAACGTTGGTCTGGAAATGATAAGGATGAGTCATGACTGGAGAGCAAGCGCTGCTGACACATACCGTCCCATTCACGAAGTTTACACTGGTCGGGCATTGAGAATCGCAGTATCCTGTACCATATGCAGCACCGGCTTTATTAGTAGCCGAAATACCGCCGTCGAGTGGCATTTCTGAGAAGTACAAGGCGCCATTGTATGCACAGGGTACGTTGGATACGTTGACATCGAAGGTGAATTCTTGGTTCATGACATGGAAGTTGACATAGTTGTCGGTATCATCCAGGAGGTACACACGCGCACCACCATTACCGAAGAGGAGGTTGAGAGCGCTGCCGTTTGTCGTCACGCCATAGGTCCCGGCGTAATCTGCACCGTCGAGGGCACAGGTTTCTCCACATGTGTCCGCATCGGGACAAATGGTCTTGTTGAATCCGGCTGGATTGCAAGTTTGTCCGCTAAGCAAAAGTCAGTAGAGTAATATGAGAGAGGATACTTACTTACCTAGCCGTATGCAGCCAACGGTAGTTTGCATCAAGAGTAACGCTTCCTTTGTGCGTAGTACATCCACCAAACGTCGTACATGTTTGGTAGGTAATGGGTGGATGCACCTCTGGCGTGAAGGTGCCGATCTGCTGAGCTACAGCGAGAGACGCTAGCAAGGAGCTGGCAAGGATGGACAGCATGATGGTGAGCTACGACAGTGTTGGACAGCGCAGCCTTTTGTACGCTGTGCGCAAGCAGATGCGCATGCTCTGAAATCTCGGAATCACCGGTTATATTTCGGTAGAGCAGCAGAATAGGCAATTGTTCCGGGGACATTTCCGAGACTTTTCCATTGACGATTAATGGTTTTGGAGGAGGAATGGCAAAGAAGAATATGGCGACAGATTCTCGGGACCCATGGAGACTCCCTGATCGTGTCGCCCCCGGAGAAATCCCGCAGCTCGACCGTCTCATGTGCTGGAGGGTTCATCTCGAACCGTGGCTCGGAAGCAGACGTGAAGCGGGGGCACTTCGCAACCTTGTTGACATCCGACTGCGATCTAGGTCGACTCTGGACGGAATCGAGTTCGTATGTTTCCAGTACTTGCGGCGCAATGCAGATATCGGTTGGATATCGGCCAACTCTCGTCTATTTGGGTGCGTTCAGAGCTCATGGAATGTCCGAGGTTTGTGCCATTTCTCCCCTTCCCTGACCTTGAATGTAACTGCCTGCCGCCTTGTATATCCTCGTAATTGCAGCACGAGCGACCTGCCCGAAGTCAAGAGGTGAGCGGCAATCAAATCCCGGACACATACCTCTTTTGGGAGAAATCGCGATCAATTTCCGTCCCTATTTTGATGGGAATCAAAAACGCTTTAATTAACTACACTGCCCTCGGTTCGCAAAAATAACTATCTGAATTGGCAACGCATATACGAAAATAGGGGGATGTCGTCTGCCAAAATGTCGCAAAATATTGAGATTTGAGGTCGCTAGAGAGATGCCGAAGAATCGTGGGAAATAATGTACTATCAACCGCCGGGTACCTGGCCACCTTAGGTATTTTCGGTCATTAGTAACTCTTCGAGAGTCTTTCAGAGCGCCCGAGGGCTTCAAACGGAAGGCATATATCCTGTGAATAAGTGAAGCCCACTTACACCAATTTTAGTGATGTTTTGACTGTGTGGCGAATTTATTTCGCTCAGAACTCCCAAATAGGCAATTGACACGGTACCTGGCCACCCGCGCAAATTCATTGTTGCCGGCTCAATCGATAGCTTCGCAGTGTATAATACTGTTCAAGGGATGTATATGATATATTGCAGGCCTTAAAATGTTACATTGGACCCATAAAACAGGTAGCACTGGGAGCTTCTGATGAAAAGGGGGAACGGCGGGATCCATATTTCTAATAAAATGAGGGCCGCGCGGCAGCGAGAGTGCATGCTTGGTCAAAGAAAGCTGCAGGCGGCTTCATCTACTTATTATGAACGTATCTGGACCCTCTATTCCATATTTGAGTTGTACTGCTGAGAACCCGACATTTGAACTTTGCTACCACCGAAAATCGGGTGATTAGCGAATCGGACGACATTGAGAGAGGTATCAAATAAATATAATTAAGGCATACAGTTACAAATGAAGTTTCCATCATCATAATGGCCTATGTAAAGTGCTGGACCTGTAGTGTGGAAGGATCCTTTGCTAGGCGGGTCGTCGCATTGGGGCACTCAAGGTTGTATTGCAATCGTATGTCCGAGTTTAGCATAGAAAGGGTGCAGTTCCGGAGGTTTTTTCATGCCCAGTAGAAAGCCCGAGATCAAGCAAGAAGAACAAGGTCACGAAGTCGTGGATTGACGAAGAATTGGTGGAGAAATGGGCGAGATGGCCACTCGGAGTTAAGAAAATGATTTTCTCACCCTTCGGCCCGCAATCAAACATGCTACAACTTTCGATCAACTCATTATTTTGACTCCAAATTTGACATACATGGGCGTCAGAGGTCCTAATCCTTCCCCCGAGTCCGAACCCTCAACACTCAGCAGTATTGATCCTTATATTTGGCAAGTGGCCAGCTTCCCCGTGTGGCCAGCTTCCCCGTGTGGCCAGCTTCCCAGCGCGTGATAGTATCCCCCTCGAACTCCCCCATCCGTATAGTTATTAGTTGACTCCCTCGGATAATGAAAAAAATGCTTCTATAGGCCTAAATTTACATAAAAGAGGTTGGTGTATTTTGCAGGAATCCCGCTCACCTCTTGCCCGAAGTTGATCCCGAAATTCATCTTATCGATAAACCATATAAGGCAATGCTACAAGCTTCGGGATCAAAACTTGATCAAAACTTCGGGGATTCGGGCGAAAGATTGCCCTCACTGCGGCGATCCCCAAAACTTAGTGTGGGAAAAAAATAGGCTAGAATCATGTTGTTAACTTATTGGGCCCAAAACTTAGTTGAACAAAAATTACACTAAAAGATGGGAACTTTCTATTGTAATTAGTGTGACAAAGAGTCAGGATTTTAGTGCTAGTTAAAGTCGACAAAAAGTCTGAGTTTTTGCGCTAATTTTTCCGCCGAAAAAAGACAAGATTTTTTCTCAGGAAACTTTGGCCCCAGAGTTTCTCCACTAAAATCCCATCTTTTAGTGAGGGGAATTACCACGCTAAACGCCAACTTTTATATAAGATTTTCCCCGACTAAAAGATGGGATTTTAGTGGCGGAAAAACCACGGTAAAATCCCATCTTTTAGTGGGGCTTTTTCTCCCACTAAAATATGAGCGCGCGCTGGCAGGCGCTCCGCGCCCACCCAGTACGCCGCTCCATGCGTGCTAGTACCTCGCTCTGCGGGCGCTAGTACGCCCTAGCGCGTTGCACGCTCACTGGCAGGCGCGACGCACAACATGAATATTCATCTTTGCCCGGTTATGTGGAGGCTGTGGAAGGGGACAGACCGAAACCTGGCACCATGGGACGTTCATGATCGATATATCAGAGTGCGCGCCCTAGCGGGCGCGCGGTGCACACGTGTCTTTGTTCTCTTTCTTCCTGTGTCGCCTGTCGGCCCGATTCCCGAGCTTCTTCCTTTCCTGATCCCTTTGTTTTCTTGTACGCTGGGATCGTGACGGTGCCAACACAAACATTGAAGGAAGGCACACAACATTTACAGAGTACATGGCCCCAATGTGATTTCCCCGGGCGCGCCAACTTGAACGCGACGCGACAAGCGGCTTTAATCGGAAATCCCGATTTGGCGCACGCGATTGACATGTGGCGGTGCTCGACAATCACCTGCGTCGCGTCGCATGTTGGCGGGACGCTGAGGGAGTCCCCGCCCGCAAATCATGTTTGTTGAGGTCGACACTGTGCCTTCTTTGTTCTCACCATCCCAGTGTACACTGAAGGAGGGATCACCGCAGAAGGACGTGCGGGATTCGGGCCGACATGCCATCGACAAAGGAAGATCTATAAAGAGAACAAAGACGCGCGTGCACCGCGCGCCCGCTAGGGCGTGCACTCTGATATGGCGATCATGAACGTCCCATGGTGCCAGGTTTCGGTCTGTCCCCTTCCACAGCCTCCACATAACCGGGCAAAGATGAATATTAATGTTGTGCGTCGCGCCCGCCAGTGAGCGTGCAACGCGCTAGGGCGTACTAGTGCCCGCAGAGCGAGGTACTAGCACGCATGGAGCGGCGTACTGGGTGGGCGCGGAGCGCCTGCCAGCGCGCGCTCATATTTTAGTGGGAGAAAAAGCCCCACTAAAAGATGGGATTTTACCGTGGTTTTTCCGCCACTAAAATCCCATCTTTTAGTCGGGGAAAATCTTATATAAAAGTTGGCGTTTTAGCGTGGTAATTCCCCTCACTAAAAGATGGGATTTTAGTGGAGAAACTCTGGGGCCAAAGTTTCCTGAGAAAAAATCTTTTTTTTTATCGGCGGAAAAATTAGCACAAAAACTCAGACTTTTTGTCGACTTTAACTAGCACTAAAATCCTGACTCTTTGTCACACTAATTACAATAGAAAGTTCCCATCTTTTAGTGTAATTTTTGTTCAACTAAGTTTTGGGCCCAATAAGTTAACAACATGATTCTAGCCTATTTTTTTCCCACACTAAGTTTTGGGGATCACCGCAGTGCCTACACCACCGATTTCCCACCCACCTGGGTACCAGGTCAGAGATGCTGATCTCAGTCCGGCAAGGATTTCATATTGATCTGAGGTGAATCGGCCGACCTCGAAATGAGGTCGAGGCGTTTTGCCCCAAATCGACGTTGAAAGGCTCGCATTGGGATCCAAATGAGGAAGGAGTTAAATGGAAAGAGAGCAATAAGAGTTGAACTCAGAGCCAAATGGAACGAGAAAATATTGAGAATGAAAACAGAACCACTTGCACTAAAGTGCTGTAAAGGGTAGCTCAAAATAATCCTACCTATCTGCCTACCTCTACTAATTCCTTGCCTCTTATGTATCAAAAAAAAAAAAATTGAAGGAGCGGGACCTCAGGGCACTGTGAAGCTCTGGAATCATGGTCGGGGGTGTTTGCTGAAGGACAGATTTGTGAGGGGCAGGATCACGGGAGGCAGCCACAGTTATGGTCCTCTATTAGTACACTGCACGAGAGAAATGATATTTTTAACACCTCAATACAATGGCCAACACGGATTGCAGTGCTGAGGTAAACGGGGACTCGGTGGGGGCTCAAAATGGTGTTAATCAGGAAATCAATTAGACATGGATTTGAGTGTGGAGGACAAAATGATGTCGATCTGAGAAAAGGGCATATTGCCCTCAGATGTCCGAGGCTGCTTTAACAGCAATGAACATTATCATTCTGGGGTCATTAACTCGTCTTCTCGAGGACATAAATCTACCGTTCAAACCATGAAGTTGCATCCCAAATCATAGCCCCAGATGTCGGGCTACCATGTCCGGGATCTCCTCTGTGCCTCGGCACCAGAGTTTATTATGCTCAAATGGTGCTTAGCAGATGATTCACGAGAGGGCAGATTGACAGAAAATGGATAAAGAACATAATATTTCATTAGAACATAATGTTGCCGCATTATTATTAACCGGACACCGATTCGACCCCTGAGTCATCACCTTCCTCGTCCTCGATCCTGCGCTTCTTGCTTGCGGAGCCAGGTCCGGACTGTAGAGTTGGCTGGACCTTGTCGGCCTGCTTGCGAAGCATCACTTGCCATTGAGGAATGGAAGTGGCGGCATCCACAGTCTTGTAATCAGTGTCCGTGGGGTCGCCGTATGTCTTCTTGTCGCTTTCGTAAATCTCTGTAAAAATCCTTGAAATTAATCAGAAAAGGCATGGAAAGCGAAATCAAGGGACGCACTTATCTACGTCAGCACTACACTTGCTCCCAGTGCGGAATGTAGCAATGGTTGAGTCGACCTTCAGCCAAAACTCTTCATCTGAGAGCACAGGGTAACTCTGGATGCACCAGCGCTGAAAACATGCGGTCAGTTGACGGAATTGTAGCCAGATGAAGTGCACTGACAATAAAAGCTGTTTGCTGGTAAGACTGGACCGTGGGTTTGATATTGCTATTCTTGAGCAGCTTATGGGTCAAGACTGCGACATTACGCAATGTCGACTTCTTCTCCATAGACTCTTTGACCCGTTAATGCGAGCGTCAGGATGCGAGTAATGTCAGAGCGAATTAACACACACCTTAGTTTTGAAGATATTGCGGTGGTGGGTTCCCTTGTCACGGATCTTATCCAAGACCATGTCGACAGCGATGGTATCCTCCTCATCCGGGAGGTCCTTGACTTTACACTCCTGCATGGCTTTCTAAGTTTGAGAGGACCGTGAGGAGGCGAGGAGAGAGGTTTAGGAAGCGTGCACCATGATATGCTCGCCGACGTTGAGACCTCTGTATGCAGTAGTTGTTGGTGAGAACACAAAAGCCTTGACGTAGGCACCGATCTTCTTCTGTACAACATATCGGTAAAAAAGAAGAGCAGCATTGATAATAGTGCGCACCGTAAGCTCGGGGGATAGAGCATATGTTGAGGCCTTCTCGTTCCGTCTCGCCAGATCCGCCAGCTCGAGAAGCTGTGTGAATATGAGGACTTGCCTCTCGTCGGCACAGCGAACCTGGAGGGCTACACATTGAACTACTGTGCCACAGTAATAAAATACCACATACCTGGCAAAACTGGTCAAAAGCCACCGAGGAAGAGTCAGACAACTCTGTCTTCCGTTTGACCAAGCGTCCGAAGACGACCAGAGAAGGAGTTGAAGTGGTGGAGGAGACAGTTGGGAGCAAAGGCGCAGCCAGCATTTCAGCATCCTCTCTATTGCCACCCTCTGGCAAGGGAGGCTCTGGGGTGGCATCAGCAGTCGTTGGATTATTGCGAATGCGTGCCAAGAGGATTTGGGTGGGATCCAAGGCGAGGAGTTGGGGGTCAATGTTCTCGTTGGTGAAGGAGGAAGTCATGCTGGAAGCTGGGGAATTACCTTGGAACCACCCCAGCCTTTATAGTTTGCTGAGTGGCCCGCGATCATATGCATGGAGGACGGAAAGGACATGTGTGACATTGTGACAATGTAACCTTCCGCTTTGGTGGCTTCCTCTTTGATCTCGCCTGCCTGTTGTTTTGCGTGTAACTTCCGGGGGCTCTAAAATAAAAATATAAGATAAATTGTCACAGTCAGTAGACCTCTTGTGAATCTATTCATCTTAAGTCTACCAAGGATGTATTCATCCTGGGCTCTGTATTCGCGAATACTTGGCATTTGTTGTGATCGAGTGTGATCAACGCCGATCCTTAACGGAAACAATAAGGGGCTTCACTGCGCTTGGACTCTCTGGCTTTGGTCCTGCACCGACTTCCATTGGCTGCTTTGCACCCTTTCTTTCATCCAAATGCCTCGTGCTCCCAAAGCACTGCCCCCAGGTTTGCCTGTCCCGCTTTATATTGACATTATCTCCGATTGTAACCGGAATATGGCAGGAGTCGAGGAGAATCTAGATACCAAGGAAGTACGGTGTATTATTTGCAAGGAGGCAGATCCGATGCAGATGGGCAAGTGGATTCAGAAGAAATCTCTTGACGGCCATTTTTCGGCAATCAGCACAAGGCACATGCGGCCAACAAGAAAGCACAGGAGACGGAAACAGCCGACTGGAAGAGACTTATTCGGGGCCCACAGCAAATCCTGTGGAATCCGGTCTTGCTCCGTCTTTTGGATTGCCTGCTGCGATGTATGATGGCAACCGTTCCCCGAGTCCCAGCTGGGGAGAATATGAAGCGGCTGGACTGAATCCTCCTGTGATCCCGTCATTCATCTCCCCCATCGTCCACAATCCAGATCTTGAACGAGCACGGCTGCAAGCACAAGTTGAGCAAATGCTGTCACAATCTGAAGAAAGCGACGATGAAGAAGACGGGTTTGGTAACACTATTGATGCCTTGAAAGGACTCGGTGCGCTCTTGTAAATTATTTCACCACTCAAGTGAATGATCAGTCCCAGATCTAGAGAAGGAGGGCGATGAAGTCGACGAGGAGACCTGCTTCAGCAATATTCCATTCAGCCATGAGTACTCGCCATATCCGAACAAAGTTGTGAGTCAAGTGGAATTTTTCTGATATGCGCAAGAATCAAATCTTACTTCACTTTCAGAATAGGTTGCTGGACATTCTGGATAATCTTCCACGGCTGTGGATGTCAAGCAACCAGCTGAAGATGATATTGTGGATCTTGAAACAGTGCAATGTTGCGAGTGTACCTTCATATTCTGCATTTCGCGGTCTGCAAGATCATCTCAGAGGCCTTTGTGGCAGTGAGCCGAAGGCGTATACATCAAGCATCGGCAATAGATTTTTTGTAAACGATATCCGCGAGTCAGTAGCACGTGTAAGTCAATTTCTTTTCCTTCTGGCCTCGGGTTTATTTCAATCTGAATTCAGGACTTTTCGAATCCTGAAGTCGTCAAACATCTCAATTTTTACCCAGAGGAAACATCCGGACCGATCTCGGAGGTCTGACAGGCTGAACGCTGGAAGGAATTCAAGCCGAGTGAATTGATACCAATGTATTCACAAGGTTTGCGTCAATTTTATATCGAAGAAGTTGCGGAACTCCAGAGCAGGAAAATGGTGATCCCGTTAGTGTGGATCAAACGTGGGGGCGTCCTTTGCGCAGATTATCTTGATGTCATTCCGGCTGTTGTACGTTGTTTCCCCTTGATTCAGAACCATGAACTAATATGATTCCAGACTGGATGGGAGATCGGCCAGGATGTAAACACTGTCCAAGCCACTGAGTTTCGGTTCAATTACCATGATATTGTTGAGCATATTGGAGACAAGATTACGTGGGCAGGTACGTTGACCCTCACTATTGGAACTTGATCTCTACTGAACAATTTCGGGCCAAAGTTGCTTCCAATCCTCCAGAAATGCCAAATCCTCTGCGAGAAGTCACTGTTGGGGACGACTTGTATGTTGTGATGGTTCCCATGTGGGCGGACAACGTATCAGGCAACAAAACGAAGCAATACAACAAGCATATGAACATGTATATGGCAAATTTGAATCTCCCCGGTCAACTCCTGCAACAGGAATATTTTGTTCGTTTCGTTTCGACCTCCCCGGATGCTGGCTCTCCGGAGCAATTTTCCGCAATCAAAGAACAAGTCCAGTACGCTCATTTAATATTGTGATTTGACTACAGTCCGCATGACACATCTTTTGAAGGGCGACCCATACAGATCCAATTCGCTGTTACAACGCCGAGACTCATTGAAACTGCCGTGTGATTTTGCGAGTACCAAGTCTTCCGGCTGATAATCCTCAGCAGTCCGAAGAGGCGTCACACATGGGTGGTAACACCAATTGTGGGTGCCGCCAGTGCAAGGCTGGTGGACTCCATGAACATACTGAGTCCGACGAAGGTTATCACTTGATGCACTATGTAAGCTATCATATAATTTCAAACCTTGAGACTCAATCACAACATTGCTCCAGGCCGGTCTACCTCGATTTGCTGCGCAAAAAAAGCGTACACTTGAAGATCAACTCAAGTTGGCAACATACAGTATTGAGGCGCCAATTTCAAAACTTCAAACCACTACCGGGGTGAAGGATAAATTCGCCCAATATTGGATCAACATTCTTCTGGAAAAGGCGAGACAAATGAAAGCAGACAACCTGGGACGTGAAGTGGACTCGATCGCAGCGGAACTTCAGACTTGGCTCGAGGAAAAGCCCGGTGATAAGGTCAATCCACTGCTTGACATCGCAGGTGAGCATCGTCTTTATAACCTCATAATCAGTTGTGATGAATTATTTCAAGGTTTGGATCCCAACCGAGACACACCTGTTGAACTCCTGCATACAATTCTCCTCGGAATCATCAAATATGTTTGGCACCTGCTTCACACGGAATGGACGGAGGCGCAGCAGAATCTCTTTACTATTCGCCTTCAATCCACTGACATTGACAGTCTCACGACTCCACCGATCCGGGCTGCATATATGATGCAGTATAAAAACGGGTTAATCGGGAAGCATTTTAAAACTCTCATGCAGACGATGGTGTTCCATATGCATGGGCTTGTCTCCCCCGAAGTATTCACACTTGTGAAAGCAGTCTCAGCCCTTGGATCAGTTCTCTGGGTTCATGAGATTGACGATATGAAGGAGTACACGGTAACCCAAATTCTCATAATGGCCTCTTTCTCTTTCACTGATTTCAATCGAACTTGTCAGGAGCATTTGACCACTCTGATCGGCAATGTCCTGGATGCGCTCGGAGATCAGGATCCAGCCAAAATCCTGCTCAAAATCAAACTTCACCTGTTGCGCCACATTGTGGAGGACACTGTTCGATTTGGACCGGCTATACGCAATTCTACAGAGGTTTTCGAGGGTTTCAACGCCATATTTCGGCTATGTTCTGTCCTTAGTAACCACCAAGCACCGAGTCGCGATATTGCCTACAAATTCGCATCCATGGATCGGTTGAAGCACATCCTCAGTGGTGGATTCTGGAAGCAAGGCACCGAGTGGGTCAAAGCTTCGCCAAATGTCCTCGGAGTCCTGCAGACGATGCCCATCGTTCAGCGGCATTTGGGATGGGTACCACAGCAAAAACTGGTTGTAGGTGAGTATTAGTTGAGGCTAAGGCTGGCGATGGTTTATTCTGAGCTCATGCTGTATAGGGAAAATGCGAACGGCTTCGAAAAAGAAAGCACCGTCTATTCCCTGGAAAGAGACACAGTCAGCCTCAGCAAGCGAGGTTTTCGCACGCTGCGGCTCCGCTCGTTGGCGCCGTGCGATAAGTGTTACAGCTCAGTCTGGGGACAGTTGTTCAACAGGGTCTTGGATTTTTGCTCGGGACAGCAACGTAAGAATATCCTTCGAATATTAGACTTTCCATTCAATGAGCTCACATTTCCCACCATCCAGAATGTAACTGTAGTTGGGCACATCACAGAGCTTCTGACGCAAGACGGATACTTTGACGGCGTGCCCACCGGAATTGTTACGATGGAGCACTTTCTCGTGGGAGAAAAGCTTCACCCGGAATTTGAAATGCCCATTCTCCAACGGCCGGTTGAGGGCCAAGCAAAGACTATCACTGTTTGCTCAGATGTAAGGATTTTAATTATACTGCAGGCCCAACTGATATATTGTACTCAGGCCATTCTCTTCGGTTTTTCCATGCAGCATGATTGTCGTCTGGCTGATTGCGAGCCCACAGCCCTCTGCCGAGTGATACAGGAGAGGCAGGAAACATCGCAGTCAACTAAACTTATATCGCATGCAGACGACAACCATTTCATCATCAACATGTCAGCCCTTCATAATGCAACATTGCTCCGCCGTGCCTTACCAGTCGCATTGACGGTTCCCCGTCGACTCTATCTGGATCGAAAAGCCCATCATTATACAATTGCGGCGGGCTTACAAGTCTCACAGGTGGTGAAACATGCTCGAACCCAGGAGAAAAGGAAGGCAACAATGGCGGCAAAGAAGAAAAACGAGGCAGGGCAAATTCCAGAGGAGCCCGATGATATGATACCGAATGGCGAGGATTCAGACAGAGGCGCAGAAAACGAGATGTTGGAGCGAGAGAGGCCAGTTGTTCGGAAAGCTCCACGCAAGAAGGCAAAGACAACATAGTAATTGCAAAATATATCCGTAGATGGTTCATTAATTCTGATACACAGTGCACTGTCGCGAGTGCGGACTGTCTATACACGGCGCCTTTGGGACGGCAGACTCTCTAGCTCACAGCCATCCCCTGGCATGTTCCGATATTTGCGCTTGAGCGACGGTGAGACGAGCTTCGGGGGTTTAAGACACGAGTAAAACTCTGAGCTGCAGCACATACCTGGCAGTGCGGACTAAATTTGGCAACAGGCTCCACATTATGGTATTCCCAGGTGTCCTCATCCTCTGTGTCCGAGTCCGTGTCTGAGCCCTCCGACTGCGAGCTGTGTGGGCTCATAAGCACAGCTCGTGGGGTGACAGGAGCCTCTACAGTCTGGCTTTTGCCATGGTCCCTATCGGATGTTGGAGAGCCAGGCGGGGTTTCTGGGACTCCAACAGTGCGGCTGTCTGATGAACAGGTGCATCGGTGGAGCGGGATCGAGAATTGCCGTGGATCAGATGCAAGAGTTGGAGAACAAGCAGGTCGTCTGAGACTGGATCGGGATGGACGCACGGGCTTGGACTTGGTTCCGAGACTGTTCACAATAATACTGGTCACCTGGGTGGAGGAGCCAGATATATTGATATTAAATGTCTATTAAAGTGATCGGTGGCAAAAGTCTCGTTCAGAGCGGGTTTGGAAGATGAAAGGTTATGAGCTACGCACAAATGGACCAGGTCCTTGTGTATTAATCACGATTTTTATGCCCGATGAGACGGGGGACGGTGAATTGCGAGATACACCGCCAATGGTCAGACACGTGGGTGCCAGCCGGATGCAACTCACCTGATACATGTCGCTGGAAGCTGGCTGCAGCATGGGGGAAGCTGTCAGCCAGCTGATTTCTCCATACCTCCAGGCTGGACCCAGGTCAACCTGGTAGCCAGCTGAACCCTCGGCTGGCATCTATCCGGACGCACATCTGTTACACAACCTTGTCATTCAATGAATCCAGATGAAAATCGAAATGCATTCAGCTGTATATACTACACAGTTACCATACAATAGGTACAGTCTCGTAACTGAATCTTGTTGTCCTCGTCATCGTCCTCGCGGCTTCCAGCAATACGGTGTGCCCTCGAGCTCATAATGGCAAGCATTGATTCTAAAGAACCTGAAATTAAGTACGCGAGACAACACTATCAGTATCACCATTGACTTACTTGAGTCCTGGCGCGCGCGGTATCGCCATACTGTTACGAAATATTTCCCAATTGATCTCGGCGAGTAGCGACGCGTTGCATTGATCGGGGAAGACACGATGGAGTGCTTGGCTCGTTGTCATGGTGGTCTTGATAAAATTTGGGGCAGTTGTGAGCACCGGCAACGCAAGAAGGGACTTGGCCAAAGAAGTGGGTCTTGCAGCCCGTGCCGAAGTCTTGATTTAATGTAAAGGGACAGGATAAATCTTGAAGGCGCTTCTTTGCAGATTAGTTTGACCCGGCACTCGGAACACCATCCGAAGCTTGAATATATGGTTGTTAGGGCTTGACTGTTTGCGAACTTGGTTTAAGGGATGAGACTGCAGAAGCACTGCCGAGGATTGACGGTCTAGGAGCTTGACGGGGCGTCACCAGCTGCGTTGCTCACGCTGGGATTCACACACCACCGATGCAGAATAGCCGCGAGACGAACCGGTACCCATCGGGCACCTTTCGGCTTGATGTGCTTGCGGAAGATCTTGTGACACCTTCGATGACCGCCACGAACGGCCTCTTGTCCCTGAGCGAGATTGCGGAATGGCGAAGGGTAAGTTTCAGATGCGCCGAGGGCACGGTGGCCGAAGAAGCGAGTGATACTGCATCGGGGCGATGGGGGAGGACAGGGTGCTAATGCGTAACATAGTTTTGCCACTCACAGAGGGAAGACGGGCCTTGTACAGTTTTGACGCGGGTGCCACGCTGCCTTGACTTCAACAAGGTTGGAAGCTTGTCCATCCAGGGCAAAGACACTTAAACACAGCATTCCGTGTCTTGCCGATCTTAGCAACGCCGCGCTACGAGAGGAGGAAGACGAAAGATCAAGTCAAGAGTCTGAGCGTGTTGACCAATTTCCACGTGATGATGCACACAGTCATAAACAGTGACACTGCACACGGACCAATGCCCTCAACGATACAATTCAGATTCAAAAACTTCACAATCTCTCCACATTCCTCTCCATCCATCTGGGAGAATACTGAGACCCTAAGTGGCCTGCCAGCTCCGACACCACCACGTCTTCAACTATTTCAAGTTGGTTTCAAACTGAGGCTTCAAACGGAGCAAACATAGTACTTCAGAATTGACCAAGGGTGCATATCAGCTTTGCAATAGGCCGGTCAGCACCGGCATCTGGTGCTTCCATTCTTTGAACTCAAAAGGGTGCCAATACCTTGGCCAAACCAATCCTGGACGGTCATCCGGTGGCCAGCTGGAAGGTTCGGCTGCAAGAATTAGCTGGCAGCCAGGTGGAAAACAGCTGGAGCCAGGTTTTTTGGAAGATAGCAAACACCTGAGCATTCCAGGTGAGATCGACATGGAGGCACTTTGGCGGTGTAGAGTGGCAGTGGCAACTTCAGATTGGGCGGACATTGGTGGTTTGAGAGGAGTTGGCAGGAGTGCAGAGGCAGACTATTGGGCATTTCAGGGATGTCGAGAGAGGGATGGCTGAATAGCGTCTCTTGAGAGACTGGAAAGACATTGCCAAGATGGTGACGGCCCGATATCAAGTGATGCATGTTTGACTGATGTCTGGCTGGGGCTCTAATTGACGTCCGCCCGAATAATATCAAAAGTGGCTCGGTGATTATCCTGAAAAGACACCTAAGGTGAACCTCTATAACCTATCTGACATTTGACCTCTTCTAGACAAAAATTCCAGTTTGCGGTGTATAGGACTTTGGTGAAAAAATTGTCCTCATATGCTAAGTGCATGAGTGAGGTCGAGCTGAGGTTTGTTCAAGGTCGATTCGAGGTGGGAAATCCTGCCTTGATCCGACATCAAATTTGGTCACATTCAATGTCGGCCAGATGCCGGACCCGACTCGACCGTTTGAGCTGGGTTCCGACAGATTTCGGCCTTGATTTGTGCTCTTTCGTAAAACCTCATTTCAACCCTAAGTCCAGGCTAATTTAGCATCATTTTGTGGGTCAGATTTACGGCAGCCGATTCACATTGATTTAACCTCTCGTCTAAAAATGGTGGTGTAGGTTCGGAGCAAGCCTGTCTCTGGGCCGGTGAGCCGGCCATTCTCGGAGAGAGGCTTGGGACAAAGTAAGCAAAATAGTGAGGACCTCGGAACTGATTTTTCCCTTCCGCTTCTTCCCTTCGTCAAGATTGTAAGAGACAAAGTTGTTCATTACATCCCTTAAAGTCCTAAGATCTTTCCCCGGTATATTTTTGAGTGAAGCATAGTCCTCCAGAGCAGCGTTTTTGGCGGGGTTCTGAAATTCCGATCAGGGAAAATCTCAAAGTCTGGGGTCGGAATAAGATGTATTTTATGGCCTTGATGGAAGGATGTACTCATTTCGAGATGTTCTGCCTCTTCATTTTTTCTTTCTATACCCTTTCGATGCGTCAAAAAATTATCGCGAGTTCGCTAATTATGAGTCACACTGTGTTACATTGTGACCAGACACGATCCGAACGTGATCAATTACCGCTCACGTCCCTCGCCGTGGGACCGAGGAGGATGCTTTCGAGGGGTCTGAGGTGGTGTTGTAGCCATAGGACGTAGGAGAAAAAAGGTTGATGAGCTTTTGCCGATCCTTCCCAAACGGGAACGATTGACGGATTGGGACGAATCGGAATTCGCCTTCATCAGGAAACCAGAAGTGTCTTGACAGTGTGGCATAGCACTCTATAACACTGTGTAGCAAAATGTGGCTGTGATGTACCTATGGCCCACTATGGAGCAACTATGGAGCACTCTACAGTGCTGCCTAGTGTTGCATAGGCTCGCATAGGCCCCATAGGTACATCTCGGCTACGGTTTTCCTGATGACTTCGCTGTGGACCCAACTCTCTCTCTCAAATTGACTCATCCAAGGAGACGGGAGGACTCGGAGATGAAAATAACAAACATTGTTGACTCAGATTTTTTCCCTAGTCCGGAAGAGAAAGAAATGGGCAAATTTACAACCGATCCGGAAAGTAATGAGAATAATTCCCAATTTGGCAATTCCAAACGTAGAAGGTCGAGGGTTCAATCCCGGCCGAGTACATATCTTTTAATGGGCTGCACAAATCGGTGGGAAGTGTATAGAGTGCTCGTAAGGATGTTGAAATATATATTTTCTGCCTCAGACGCACTGTATGTCATTGTTGTAGATCCCTGCAACGCTCAAGCAAGGCCTTGTCCCCATTGAAGGGCTCCATCATTTCATGATAGAATATCGGTTTTGCTCTCCTTTCTTTCCGCACAGGCCCAACATGTGATGGGAACAACTGTGGTCGCCTAGAGCTACACACCGATGTATATTTTGCCTCCAAAATCTGATAGTAAGCTTAGGGAAATAGTTCATTGATAAATAATTGGTAACCTGATCCTGATCGAGGGAAATGAGATACTAAACCAACGACCACACACTGAAATTATTCGGAGTCTCACTGGGTGGTAAATCTATGCTGGAGCTTCCAGTACTCGGAGTCAGCCCTCAGAAGTTGGGACCTCTGTCCTATCCAAATGGCACATCTCCGGAACTCATGTAGACATTCAGAATGAATTGGATGCTCCAGGTGTGTATTTTAAATCCCATGCCAACCTATTTTTTGCTTAGATCATACCTCAGGCCTCAAATGAACCGTGCAGGACAGTATTATGTTCGGCGGAAAAATGTGATCATACTGAGAATTGAACCCTCGACCTTCTACGTTTGGAATTGCCAAATTGGGAACGCGCGAAAAAATTATTATTATTCTCATTACTTTCCGGATCGGCTGGGAAGATTCTGAAAACTGTGCACATCAGAACCATCCTGCGTGGTGCTTATGTGACATTTGACGAATCTGAGTAGGCCAAAGTCTAAGTTGATTGAAAATGAAAAGATCTTCCCAAATGGACCGGGTGGTTCGCAGGCTTCAGAATGCCACAGGACGCGACGAAGGTCCTGCCTAATTCTCTTATCTTGGCCCAAGCCTCTTCCATTGTTTAACCCCAAATGATGCCCGCATCATCAAACAATGGAACGGCAGGCTTGATCCGAACCTAAGATTGCCCCTATTTCCTGGATGTCGGCTATCAATTAGGTTTGATTCGAAATACCACGTGTCACGTCAATCTTGGATTCCGACCCCCCATGGCCGACCTTCAAGTTGCCCTGGCGTCAGTGTTTGTGTCTCAGCTTTGCTTCATGCTTAATCTGTCACAGCCCGTGGGATCTCAAAGGACGTAGCTGGGTGTTTCCTGTGTCCCCTTTCCAACAACAAGCAGTTTTCCGGCCGGTTGGAGTACCCCTTACCAGGCCGATGTATTATCCTCCGGAGGCGAATTCATCGGAGGTCTCGGTCTTGTTCAAGTCGGTTCATTCCACGCCATTTTTCCCACCGGGAGAGCTTCATTGGCATACCATAGGTTATTTCGTACTCGGATTCTCCCGTTGGTGAGCTGAGCTCGCGCCCCTTTCTTTGAACTCCTTAACAGATCTCCCCAGGACCCTGTGAATTTTCACTCTTCTTATCTCCCCCCTTAGCTGAGCTTGACGCCAGACGACGAATTGATATATGTTCCGGGACGATGGAAATATGCTGACGGAACGAAAGCCTTCCGCATCACCCAAATCTATGTCTCATCCAAAGCGTCAACTACGAACGGTATGCTGTCTCGTCTGTCTTATCGTAATACAACTCCAACGGGATACAGGACGCAAGAATTGGAATATTCCCAGTAGGAAAAGTTTATGGTTTTGAATACCGAGGCTAATTTTCAACAGAGCAGGTTGCCAGCTTCGACATCAAAACCGCTGCAGACGGGACGACGACCATTTCTGTCAGCCACCCTGGTGTCTCGACACCATTTTTCAAGGCATCAGTCAAATCGATTCCCATAATCTCGGCGCTCTCTATCTATTCCAACACCTCCATTGTCGGGAAATACTTCATGCTGGTGCAGCCGCCTTTACCTGCGGGCGAAGCGCCCGAAGAAGTTGCCACCAGCCAGTGGGCTACCCTTGTCCCGGTTATTAAGGGCCCCGTGTCACTCAGAAGGATGACGCCAGCCCTGGCTGGTAAGGTCGGAGATGGTGTGGGATTCCCTGCAGTTACCCCTTGGTCGTTCGCCTTCTGTATGGAGAAACTCGACATGGAATTTGGGATAGCTACGATGCAGGACGCGGTTTGATTCGCATTAGCATTACGCGAATCTAACATGGGCGGAAAGCGTGTACATATAGTAACTGCGAAAGTAACGAATACCTTTCTATGTTGATTCACCAACTTGAATTGTAGCTCCCGCGTGTCTCCTTGCGACCATAGCTATCGGAGTCGCTGGTGTTTTCTGCGGAAGGTGATACATATTTTAAATTTTGAAAGTCAAGGAATGTAGCTAACCATCGTTGTCGCCTGCGTGGCCCGCGTCTTCCGAGTCGGGGCATATAATGTGCAGAGAACCCAGGCCAGATAGCCCAACAGTGGAAATTCGGTCGGACGCTGGCTTATGTGCTATGCGCATATTAAGAAGGAGCCGGCCAGCGGACGTGGAGGGCACGACCAGGGACCAGCTATTTGCAATTGTGGCGAGACCCTGAGGCCCATATCTCCAGAGCAGCGTCGTGGTCAGGAACACGATGACGTTGCTGTGGATATTGATGTCAAGGCCCGTGTTCGGCGTCCGAGCTGAACATTGCCCGTACCATAAAAAGTATGCGATAGAATCGCGCATGAGGACAGCCATAAGCGTGGCATGCGACCAGTCTTTGTCGGGTAGTGTTTGATAGTGAATGTACGCTTTTCTGGCAACCAGAAGAAGGACGATCATGTCGAATATCATAAATGCGATCCTAAAAACGCATATTCAGGGCAGAAAACAATTCCAGAAAATTGATTGAACCAATATGGGTAAAAATGATTGGGAATGACGTTGTTGCAAAAGGGCAGGATGAAATCGGTGTTCGGGACTTCTGCCAACCCAGCTACGACAAAAGAAATCAGCAAGTTGGAGTGGACATGGCAAAGAATGGCACCAAAGGCGGTCGGAAATCTGTCGAAATGGCATCTCAGTTTACAGGATACTCTGTATAAGGGCATGACCTTGAAAATGATAGCGAAGCCATGCTCATCAACTCGCCGATACACAGAAGCGACACCACAAATATGAGCCTTTTATCTATCCAAAGATTAAACTGCTAAATAAAGATGGTCGGAGACGCTTACCATGACCATACATAGCGTGCAGTCTGATTTGCATTATAACTGTTGGTTCATCAAAAGCAGCGTCGGCTGCGCGGATTTTGAGTCACCTTCAACAATGAATGCACAGAAGAGAGCTGATTATATAGAAGTGAGTGAGGATCGCCTGCAGGTTTGGAGCATACCGGCAAAGACTTCGAACTTGGCCCATATAAGACCTAGCTCGACGTTCAGAATAACAACAACGTCGGTAGCAGCGTTGAACGCACATCTATAAAACCAATTGAAGGGAATGGGTCATGCATAATTGTGATTGACATACGTCTCTGTGTTCGGCGTCGGATAAAGATCAACTGCAATGTTTTCAGTGCGGGATACCCGCCCCTAACTAGGAGAAATCACTGACAGTAAACCGTGAATACGACAAGGACCCCCGTGAAATATCGATTCTATACAAAATTTAAGTGTTGTAGCATCTTCCATTAGAGGGAATTTACCAAGAAGAAGAGAAATTTGACAAGGGACCGGCGGGATCCCTAAGTGTATTGTAGCACTGGCTTAGACTTCCATCATGATTGCGATTTTGGACTCACCCAGAAATATTGAACCTTAAGGCTTGGGTTAGCGATGCCGTATGCGATATGAATAATTTATGCACAAGTACCTCTTGGGGAAATGTCAGGCCTCGATGCGGCAGTCAAGATACAGTACCCATCGGAAGAGAAAATGCGCACAATAGTCCCACATGAAAAGGCAAAGAGCGCTAACTTTGAAAGGTCGGAACAATGGAAAGTGGATAACAATTCTGGGATACCGTTGGCAGAACGGTCCATTCGATTTTCCCACCGCAAAGTATTCGCGGCATTGAGAGAGCCAGCAGGGTCCATTGAGCTCAGACCCACCTCCGAGTTGCAAGGCCTTTTGTAGGCAGCTGCCCTGAATAAGCCGCGCCGAAGAGCCGAGTCGGAAGCGATGGACGAAAGCTAGCAGGGGTTCTATGGAACGATGAAGACGTGGATGCATCGTGCCTCCGATTGGATCATATTAGCATTCGTTAGGCCGTAAGGCTGGAGCATAAACCGGTAGGACGGCGGTCCCTTCTCAAGGCGATCTAGGACATGCGTCTACGAATTCAGCGCAATATATTCAACTTAATGATACTAGTGGGTATCTACTATAGATGTACCAGTAGTAAGTTGGAAGAGCCACGGATAGGCAATGATAACTGCAGACCGACCCCCTATCTTGGGTGGAGCCTGAGCGATCCGCAAATCCGTCAACCTTCGGAGATGGATCAAAGTACAGGTGAAATTCACGGAGTTCTACGAGCAACCCGTCGAGTCCAAGTCAAGGTTCCGTTTCAACCAAATGGAAATGAGAACCTTGATAAACCAAATCGGGTATGTTGGCCATGTGTACGTTTTGATGGCCACTAACTCGCCGGGCGCTTAAATTTACAGGGCAAAACCTCGGTCGCTCTCTCACCATGGCCTCCGCTCCGAAAATATACGTTGCAGTTGTGGGCGTCGGACTCGTTGGTGCCGAGTTCATCAACCAACTGCTTTCATCCCACCGCCCAATTCCCCCTTCCAGCTCGTCTCCCTTACATCGACGACACGGACAATATTCAACCACGCTAATCCTATTACATCTCCGTCCTCCTGGAAATCTGATCTTGCAGCGTCTGTCGATCGACCCGATCTCCCGAAACTCACCGAGAAACTCTCTGCGTTGGTCTCTCCAAGTCAGAAAGTTGCGTTAATCGACAATACGTCGTCTGAAGATGTGGCGGCCCTGTATCCAACGTGGATCAAGGCCGGAATCAGCGTCATCACCCCGAATAAAAAGGCATTTTCTGGCGATATCGCACTCTACGAACAAATCGTAGCCGCGAGCAAGACTGGTGGGCGCTTCCTGAACGAGGCAACTGTTGGCGCAGGTCTGCCGGTCATTGGGACGCTGAAAGATCTTGTGGCGACGGGCGACAAGGTATGACTTTTCCTTCTGCTCCTCCAATCGCGGTCTCATGCGGCTTAGATCATTAAAATCGAAGGTGTATTCTCCGGAACCATGAGCTACATCTTCAATGAATTCTCCACCGGAAAGCCCGACGGCCCAGCATTCTCTTCCGTCGTCAGCACTGCCCGAGAAAAGGGATACACGGCAAGGATTTACCCTGCACGTTTTTGTCCCGACTTTCTAAATTGAGGATATCACAGGAACCGCACCCAGCAGACGACCTCAACGGCTTCGACGTCGCGCGAAAGCTCACCATTCTTTCCCGGATCGTATCGCATTCCCCGTCGTCCTCGGCGCTTCCGAAGCTGCAGTCCTTTACCTCCGTCCAAACGGCGTCGCTTATCCCGCCGGAGCTCGAAAATATACCCTCGGGCGACGAGTTCATCTCCCGGCTCCCTGAATTCGACGACCACTTTGCCAAGATGCGCGCGGCTGCGAGCGCCGAGGGCAAGGTGCTCAGGTTTGTCGGCGTGGTCGATGTGCTCAACGGGCAGGTCAGAGCCGGCTTAGAAAAGTACGTTTCATAGTCCCCGCCTAAGGCTAGTGCTCATCGAGCCCGCAGGTATCCGACAACCCATCCGTTCGCGACTTCGCTTGGAGGGTCGGATAACATCATCATGTTCCACACCGAACGGTACGGGGAGCGGCCCCTGATCGTTCAGGGCGCCGGAGCTGGGGCCGCCGTGACGGCCATGGGCGTCCTCGGCGACTTGCTCAAGCTGGCGTAGACGGAGGCATCACAAAGAAACTAAACTGTAAAATAGCATGACAATTTACTTGTCTCAAAGTGGCCCCGTCAAAGTCGCGGCGATGAGATTGGGACCATCCTGACGTGGAAGCGAATATCCAGCAGAATCACACGTTGGATGATTCTCATTGTTTTATGACAGGCATAAATTCATGGGATGCATCGATTAACGTCGGGCGCGGGGTGAACCCTCTCCTTATCCGGCCCACACCATGCTCAGCATTGTCAGCACGCCTAGTATCTCTTCCTGTGCATGCTGTTCGACCGCCTCGTGCGCCTCCACCGCTCATCATCATCGCAAGGTAGAAATACTCCGCGACATTCGTCGGGTGCATCTGCATGGGGCGTCCCACGCTGATGTTCCTCCACCTTACACGGGGCTCCACCCGGACCCTCATCTCAACTCCTTGGCCTCTGGCACACGTCGCACCTGGAGGATGGCGCTCATAAGGATTGCTACGCTGCCTCCGGAACCGAGCATGAGGCGATCGACTCTGCTGCCGATGCTTTCGCGCGGCCACACGGATTCGACGCTAACCACGCGGTTTTCATACTAGCACAGGACCCACTTGTCCTTTTTCACGCCCGAGGCACACGTCGAGGGAGGGATATCGGAGCCGGATACGCGGCTAAGTATGGCGGGGCACGAGCCAAGGGGAGGAGCCGATCCCAGCGGACGCGACTAAGGGCAGCATGAGGGGAGGCCGCAGGTGCTGGAGCGAGTCCCGCGAAGCGACGATACCGCGGCCACGCAGAGAAAGACCGCTGTCCGCGAAGGCGCAGGTCAAGGCGGACTCGTCTACGGTCTGAGGGCGCTTCATCGGGATATCTGGTGACGTCTCCGCATTTGCAGCTGCGGCCGTTTCTGGAAACAAGCTTAGGGAATGCCTCCTCGGTAATATTTGCGATTACATAAGTCAAATTCTCACTGGATCTTCAAAGCAGCTTGTCAAACCATACGTCTGCTCTGTCCCTAACACTGCCGCCTCTCCTGGCCCTCCAAGACTCCTTTTCCGCGACAAACAACCCAAGCCCCACGACTTGTCCCCCCTCCATCATAAACGCAGCAGATATAGTCCCCGACGCGACATCTTCGAAAGGGCTGCAGTCGGCGCCGTAGCCTTCGACATACAGCGTCGTCAGCTCCGCCGTATACTCGTACCCGGACCCCGATACGGGATAGAGCCGGAGATGCGAGCCCCAAAATCGAGGCCAGGCGGCGAAGAGGTCGGAGAACCCGGGGGGTCTTCCGGTGATGGCGTCCACCATTCTGAAGTCTTCGACGACGTCGCGGCATTCTTGGACAGGGGGGAATATTGGGCTGCAGAGGGTGAAGTTGCCGTACCCAGGATTAGTGTATGTGCCCGTGAATCCGAAGAGCGTATGGGATTGGGACGCGGGCGAGCTTTGAAGCTCGGGGGCCGGGGTCTCTTCTCGCGCCACTTGAGGCTCGATGGTGGGAAGCCCGAGGATATGGTCGGCGATCTTGTAAGCGATGTTTCTGGTAACGCTCACGCTCGGCCCTGTGTTGGCGAGGAGAACGACGCCGAAACCGTCGTAGGGATATAGATCGACTATGGTAGCTACGCCTGGGGCGCCGCCATTGTGCCAAACGAGCTGAAACAGGGAATATGAGAAGAGGAGCACTGCCGGGGACGGATTGTAGATAGTACCTCATGGCTGCGGTGCGACGTGCGGACCCAGCCAAGCCCATAGCCCATGATTGATGACAGCTGGCTCCCTTTGTTGCTCAGCACGGAAATAGCGGAGGTCGCGAGGTCGAAAGTCACTCGGGGGATGATTGTGGTATTGGTCCGAGCATCCACTCCGCCATTCAGAAGCACCTTGATCCACCGTGTCTATGGCTGCGTGGTAAGCGAGATATGGACGACATACACAGCACGCCTTACCATGTCCTCTGCGGTCGACATGACACCTCCGGCGCCAGCAATCAGGTCGGCCGTACGTTCTGGCATGAAAAACGGGATCCTGCGCTGGGAGGTTGTCCATGACTGGGTGAAGTTGCCCGTTGCAAAGGCGCGGTCGGGATGGAGGGTCGAGGACGTCATTCCGAGCGGTGCCAGGATCCGCTGCTCTACAAAGTCGCGGTACGGCATCCCTGCGTATCTGGATACGATATGGGCACCCGTGATGAACATCTGCTAATTGTTAGACGGGTGCTCGTGCGGATGAAGATGCAATATACCTGGTTATTGTACTCGTAGACCTGACGCAACTCGTACGCTGCACTAAGGTGCCTCATTCGGACAACCACATCGCGCGCAGAGTCGTCGGGAGCATAAGACACGTCGTGACTGCGTAGTAGACCAGTCAACGGGACGCGCTGAAGAGACATGAAAGCAGACCAACCCAGGTAGGCCCGTCACATGCGAAAGCAAATCCTTGAGATCTGCCTTCTCGGTCGTCCACTCGTCTTCGACCATCCACTCCCCCGGCAGAAGGTCGCGCATTTTGGTGTTCCAATTAAATCCCGCCACGGTATCCGGGAGCGCCGACCTGTTCTTCCCGTCCGCAAAGTCTTGCATGAGAATACCGAGCGACGCGGATAAGAAAGCCTTCGAGCATGACCCGAGGTGGAAGATGGTCTGTGGGGCTCGTTTGCATGAATTTGGTGGGAAAAGAGTGCAAGACGTACCCCAGATGTTACTGCATCGCCAGCTTCCGTGCGGTTGCCCCACGCCGCAAATTCCACTTCGCCATTGGGCAGGACGATGCCCAACGACATCCCGGTGACATTGTTGGCTTGAATATGGCTTTGGATGTAGGAGGAAAGCTCTTTTGTAATGACTGTGCCAGGCAAGAGGTCATTGAGAGGAACTTGGGAAGCGCATTGCACCAGAGAGGCGGTTAAGACGAGCAGTGCGACAATCGACTGCATGTTGGGGAACTGTCGAGAACCGGCTGGACGCTTTGAAGGTAAGAGTCACCCTACGGCGCAGCAGGACGCAGTATTTGCGGAGTATCATGATGAGAATTGAAGCATGCCGTAGCGCGTTCTTCGGCACTTTCGATGAGAATTATGAGCTCGGTTGACGGTGGGCCAGCCTGAGAATCCTCAGTCCCTCAGAGTCTGAGGGACTCGGACCAAGTAGGACGAAACATGGGCGTTCCGGTTAGAACTTGAGATCAGTGATCCTCTCCTTGTCCTTTAGCAGAAACTTCGACGAGGTCGCGTAGTATCTTCCACAATTTCTGCTCTTTTCGCAACGTCAGCTCGGCCAATTTCCCGATGGACCGCGGAACGCTTGAAGCCACCGTTTCGGTTTATCATCACAGGCATCCGATTCCTTCTCTCTCGAGCGACGCTAATCCAACCCAATCCACTGCTCGCCAACTCAGAGGTGTCGCCGAGACCCGCGTTTCAAGAACCAAAATTTAGAGATGCTCGGCGCAGCACGGTCTTGGGTGGATACACGCATAAAGAGAGCAGAAAAATAAAAATATTCGGTACGATACTTGGTGACATGCGGGGCGGTATAATATATCGCGCGCGCACCACCGGGCGCGGTGGTTCCGCGATTGTGATTTGTGAGATATCTAGGCGAGGAGCATCTTCCGCGGGTCCTCGAGGTACTCCTTGACGCGGACTGCGGGCATCGTCAGCGCGCGGGACGAGAGAGGAGTGGAAAAAAAAATGGGGAGTAAACGCACCGAGGAAGGTGACGCCCTCCCGCCCGTCGAGCAGCCGGTGGTCGTACGTGAGCGCGACGACCATGATGGGGCGGATGACGATCTGCCCGTCCACGACGACGGGCTTGTCCTTGATCGCGTGCATGCCTACGGAAGGCACACGTCAGCACACGTCCACCTCCGCTGCAGGCGAGAAACGTACCGAGAACGGCGGCTTGGGGAAGGTTGATGATGGGGGTGCCGTAGAGCGAGCCAAAGACGCCGCCGTTGGAGCTGAATTGTTTATTAATAATTGGGGGAAGAAGGGGGCGGGGCGGGGCGGGAGACGCACATGGTGAAAGTGCCGCCGGACATCTCTTCGAGCGTGAGCTTTCCGTCGCGGGCCTATGAACGCGGTCCATATTAGTTGCGACCAATGCGTGCGCGACACGGAGCGCACCTTCTTGCCCAGCGCCGCGATCTCGCGCTCGATGCCGACAAAGTTGAGGCTTTCCGCGTTGCGCACGACGGGCGTGACGAGGCCCTTAGGCGTCGCGACCGCGACGCTAAGGTCGACGTAGTCGCGGTAGACGATCTCGTCACCCTCGATCGACGCGTTGGCGGCGGGGATTTCCTTGAGCGCGAGCGTGCACGCCTTGGCGAAGGCGCTCATGAAGCCGAGCTTGACCTCGTGCTCTTTCAGTACGGCGTCTTTGTACCGTTTGCGCATGTCCATCAGGGACGACATGTCGATCTCGTTGAAGGTCGTTAGGGAGGCCGCCGCGTTCTGAGACTCCTTGAGGCGCTCGGCGATGCGCAGGCGCATGCGGTTCATCTTGACCTGTGGACGCGCGGGCATGGTGAGCTGCTGCGGACGGAAAGGGAAGGGAGAGTCCGGCCGTACCCGGGTCTCATTTCTGCTGCCTGGGGCGGCGGGAGGCGCCGCCGCCGGCTTGCTCTCCTTCTTGGCCTCTTGTTTTGGCGGGGGAGCAGGCTTGGGCGCAGCCTTCTCGGCCGGCTTCTCCGTCTCTGCAGGCTTCTCCGTCTCTGCAGGCTTCTCCGCCTCTTTCGGTTTGCTCGCTTCCTCGGCAGGCGGCGGAGGTGCAGATTCCGCTGTGCATGCACGAATGAGCACGGGCGCTCAATGACGAAGACGGTGGCACCTACATGCATCGACCTCGCCGGGCTCGATCCGGAACAGGTCCTGGCCCACCGTGACCGTATCCTCCTCCTGGGCGAGGAGCTCGACGATCTTGCCTGCCGTCGGCGCGTTCACAGAAACATCAATCTGCACGACGCGTCAAAAGGGCGGCCCAGGGGGCACAGTTTGCCGCCGCACCTTGTCCGTCTCTATCGTCGCAACCTCCTCATCTACGGAGACGCTGTCGCCGACTTGCTTCAGCCACGACTTGAGCGTCCCCTCCGTGATGGACTCGGCCATCTGCGGGACCTGGACCGTTTCCGCTGCATAGACAGAACGAGGCTTGAAATTGGGTTATCTTGGCGTAGAACATGATAGCGCACCCTGCAGAAGACACGTCGAGTGGAACGTCGCCCGTTTCGCGTGCGCGCTGGCAGTCACCCTGCAACGAACGTGTGTTCGATAAAGTACAAAATAAAAATTGCAGCAAAGCGCATACCATCCTCTTGCCATGGCCAAAGCCGTCGCATTGTGGACGTTGAGCAGCCCGCGACCGCGAGCGGTGTTGATTATTTGCTTGGAGAGCATCTCGGGATGCCACGGAAGCGGGAAGAACGAGGGCAGATGGTGAGAACGCCGGGGTCTAGGCTGAGAGGTCTGTTATGCGCGCAATTGGAGCCCGTCTGGGTTGCGCTGAGGTCGTATGTACCGAGGCACGGGCGAAAGTTTATGAGGTCACTGACAGAGTCCGAATCGGGTTTGCCCGGATCATCGATGGTGCTGCATTGTACTGCATATTAATATTCCTCCTACAGCCCGTAAATAAATCTTGTAATACCCTGTATCCATACATACATATAACTTAGATATAGTACACTCTTCTTTCTTTTTTCTACATCACTCTGCACCGCTGGTTTGGATCCATGCCCAGCTCCGCCATCTGCTCATCTGCAGCCTCGCGCTCGTTCTGCCGCAGCTTTATGCTCGCCTCTTCGGGGAACCAGTCGCGCATGAAGTTGAGCAGGGCCCAGTCCACGTTCGCTGCGCAAAAGTAACCGTCAGCAAAGCAAACGCAAGATTCGGGGCAGAATAAAGACGCACACCGGTCAGCGATGAGGACGCACGGCGCGCGGCACATCGGGCAGTCGTCGCTGCCGCGTTTCTGCATCTTCACGAGACAGCGGACGCAGAAGAGGTGCCCACAGGCGAGCCGGATCGGCTTGAATGCGATGCTGAGGCAGATCAGGCACGCGTAGTCGTCCAGCGAGGGGATGACGGGGAGCAGGGTCGTGCCGAGCTCCTGCACCAGGGTCCGGGGGAGCAAGGTATTCGTCGCGGGGAGCAGCGCGAGCGGGGCCGTGTTGCTTGAGTCGGGCGCGGGCAGTGCCGTGCGCTTGGTGTGCTTCTTGAGGATCTTGCGCATCGCCTCGGCATTGGCGAGCTCGAACTGAAAAAAGGTCAGGCAAGTACGCGGATGGCGCAGGAGAGCAGACCTTTTTAACGTTCAAGATGAACGAATTGAGCTCGAGGAAGGAGTCGAGCGCTTTGTGGCTCTGCTGGAGCTTCAGCTCGCGGTCGAGACCGCGGGTCTTGACCCGCTCCGCGAACTGCGTCAGGCGCGTCTCCGCGTCTTCAATGGTGCGCGATCCGCGGTCCCGCTCGTTGACACTTTCGAAGATTTCTGTCTCGACATAAAGCTGGAATATCTCGCGCCATGAGTACAAATCGCTCTAGATGCCGTCAGCACGCGACCGAGGCTTGCGTACGAAGCACAGCACACCTTGCGACTGGACGCACTGACACGAGCGCCCCCGGCATCTGACCGGAGCGCCGAGAGCGGCTTGAAGCTGGTAGACGTGGATGAGACGGGCCGCGCCGAGTCAGAGACTACTTTCGTCAAATCCTTTAGCGTCTCCACGAACTGCGCATGTGTGGCGATGAGATGGTCCGCGAGCGCTTGCAGCGTCGCCGCAAGTAACTGGAAGAACGCAGAGTCGGACACGAGCGGGATCACCAGCTCGACCTTGTTTGAGTTCAACACGGCGTTCTGCGCCTCGGCATGCCGCTGTAGAGCCCATGCAACAAGTGCTACTTGAGGTTTGCCCTCCACGTCGTCTGGGGGGTCAGTAGAGTCGACCCAGAGCCTCAGACGCGGCTCGATGTGCCCGACGTCGTCGTTGAATTCATAGAGCAAGCGGGCACCAGTTTCCGAGTCCCGTCCCTTCTCTTTCTCTTTCCCTGAGGGTTCGGCATTGGATTGTAAGAGGTCATGAAGCACAGTAGGACTTAGCCCCAGCGCCGCTAGCTCTCGAGTGACCTGATTGAGCAGTTTCTTGAGCTGCAGAAAGTTGGTGTGAGCGTGACTCGGACAAACTGTTACTGAACATCCACGTACCCGGCGGTATTCAATGGCATTCTCGCTCAGCTCTGGGGGGAGGTCCCGTAGAAGCTGCGCAAAGGTTTTTGAGAAGTGCATGGGACGCCGTACGTACAAGTTGTGCGCTGTTGTGCCGGAGACTTGGCATAATTTACCTCCATATAAGACCTCTTTGAGTTTTCTCCGCGCTATCGACGACGAGGGAAACCATGATGACGGTGACGTCACCGTGACCGTGAGCACCTGCCGTTCTCCGTTTGTTCTTCACCTCATACATAGGCCTTGGTCCAGCGCTGAGCTCTGGAATCATCTTGCGTGGTCCCACCGTTTCAGTTTTTCAGAACCGGCCGACTGAAGTGGTTCTCGCCACAGCTTCAAATTTGATTCCGAGTACAGCAAGCGTGAGCGATGGAATCTCATTTACCGGTAGCCCCACCCTAATCTAAACCTGATGCTGCAGAAGTCTTGTCGTGCCTCGTCCAGGATATATGATCTGCGCGCCTCTACTTTGAGACTGGGTCCCTACTGGCCCGCTTCTGTTCTGCACAGGGAACTCCTCCGAACGAGGCAGATACCATAGAATAGAGCCTCAAACAGTCTCATATTCGGCGGCAATCGAAATTAAAGATGCGACACACATACTCCTCATCTCAACTTTGATCCTAGAGTCTTTCCACCTGCCAGCCTGTAATCTCTCAGCGGGACCTTTGGATGAAACAGTGCTGCTGGATTGCTGCCTGCTCTCCAAAGGCTTTCTTCTCTCGCGTCTATCTCAACTTCAACTTCGTTTCCGATTTTGAGCCCACCATTACTGTACAGCTTCTGCCGCCTGTGCAGACTATGCTGTTAAAAATGCGAGTGCTTCCACGGATTTTCAACCACCGGTCTGGCATCAGGAGAAAAAAGCCAACCAGTCGCAACGACACCATGATTCTGAGTCTCGAAGTTACTGTAACAAGCGCGAGGGCTCACTGTTATTATAGCGTCAGTTCCGACGGGCCCTGTTTGCCCCAGCGGCCCCGCTGGAATACAGAGGCTAAAACTTGTTTTTAAGTTTCTGGGGCCGGATCAATCGGTTGAAGCGAAAGTCACCAGATTAAACTTCAGGGTGGAACCAGAACCAATACGGAAATGAGGGTTTTCGCAACTCAGTATTTTTCTTCCCCCAGTTGAGTTGGCGCCGTCTCTCTTCCGTAGTACATAATGATACGGGTGTTGTCATCATCGATCTAGATCATCTTCCGACTCCCATCATCCATGATGGACGTCGTTCCTGACAGTGCCACAGCTTCAGGACACGGAAATGAGACTGGTAGCCAAATCCCCCGAAACAGAGGAGAACAGAGGCTGCCGGTCCCCATCGGTACCCGTTACTATGCAGAGCTTCAAGGTCGAGTTGCCACCCGGTTATGCGGTTGTTACAGTCCAGAGCGCTCTGAGCCTGCCAAAGGTCAAGCAGGCAATAAAGGCCAAACCACGAGCGCAACGCTGGTCGACGGACAGGTTGATACTCCAGGCCACTGCACAGTTCTCCTTCGCTGAACTGTGACATCCCGCTATGTACTTACTCGACGCTTTTCCCCATCGGCCTGATCCGAAGGCTCAATCATTACGAAACCAAGGTTATATAAATAATGATGTTTATCAAGGCTTTTGAATGGTGGGCTATGTTGGGCGCTCGGTGTACTGTTGGATTATTGGCGCCTGACACTAAAAGATGGCCGAATCTGTCGGGCCTTCACAACCCTTGTTTTACCCTGTCGCTCTTTATAACTGAAGGTAGCCTTCTTTTTCTCTTTTTCTCCTCCCTCATTTTGTTTTCTTACCGCGTCGGCAGTCTCATGTTCGCGTCCACTCTTTTTACCGCCGTCCTCGCCTCGAGCGCTGTGCTCATGTCCCAAGCGGACGTACAGCCCAACGAACCTGGCGGGGCCCCCGGGAGCGAAAGCTTCAACCAAGGCGCAAGCTGCCACATCGGTTGGGCGGGGGACTCTGATACCGGGTCGACTGCATGGAAGAACATGGCCATCGAGCTCATGACGGGCCCTAATGTGCCTGTGATCCATCTCACCAGTACGAGCTAATGCCCCGTTTGCCTGAATATTTCTAAAATTATTCAAACAGCTGTCGCTCTTGGCCAAGACGGAACCGTGGCAGGCACCTTTAACTATACTTGCCCTGAGGTACGCCATTAATGTTTAGATCGTGAACTGCGGCTGAACTTCGCGCGATAGGTCACCCCCAATTCCCCCATCTACTTTTACCAATTCACCGCTCCTGGGGCCACCAACGCCACCTATACTACTCGTTTCACGATCGCAGGAACAGATGGCTCGAGCACCCCTGCGACGGAAACCGTGCAGCCAAACGGGCAAGCCGTGTCGTGGGGTAAAGGTGCACTTGCGGACCCATCGACCGCCGTCGCTGCCCCTACTTTCAATTCTACTGGCTCGACCGGGGCTCCGAACTCTGCCTCCAACCCTGGGCCATCAGCCAGCGGGAATCAGGGCTCCTCCTCTTCTGGAACTTCGACCTCCTCCGCCTCCACACCCGTCAACTCGGGTAATGCGACAGGCACGACGCCGCCCGCTCAAAAGTCGGGGAATAGCGCTGCAGGCCAGCCGATTGTTCTGAGCACACGAATGTGGCCGGTTGTCGCCACACTGACACTGTCCGCCATGGCATTTACGATCCTGTAATGACCGCCGAGCACGGGACTATTTAATTATGGGCAGTTTCGTATGTACGTAGCATGATTTATCTTATTTCATCGTACCAGTTGGTACATAGATATTCCTTCACTGCTATCCATTTGGATGACTTCGAACGAGAATATGCTGTGGTCGCTTTGAGCTGATCGAACGAGTGTGCAGCCGTAGATTCAAGTGGTAGTGCCTCCTGCCGCACGGTGGAGTGGACTTCTTTCATTGGACAGAGTAGGAGTTCATGCAGGAGCTCAACCGCCTGTCCAAATACATCTCCTCTTCTTGTGCAGTTTCTACGCGTTCGTGTGCGATCGTCAGACGTAATCAAGTGATCGAGAGGAAAGGCTCGGAGTTGGTTGCGCGAATCAGTTTCCGGCGTTGTCGTTGCGAACCGCACACGCGCAGGACCGCCGGATGGGCCTACGACTGACTCGCCGCGCGATTTGGCCTGCTGGAAAGACTTTGGGGGTGTAGAATACCTGCATGCAATAATAGCAGTCGAACGAACTACAGTTCACTTTTCAAGCACTGTGAGTAAATCAAGGGGGAGCAGCTGGCACTCGTCCCGAGCAAGATAGTTCGCCTCGTCCGGCTTCACAACCCGCAGGTATTCCTCATTTTCAAACACCTGACGAAGAGAAGTGAAAAATTCGGAACGACTCGGAATGATCAAACATACCTCGAAGATCTTGGCATAACTCTCGGCCTCAAACGTGCCCATCCCATCCCACTCGCACGGTGCACCCCCAATCCGATGAATTTGCATCAGGGCGCTCTGGTTTATATGTGCCTGATGCCCCGTGTTAATGGTGGCGGAGCCACACATATCGGCTCAAAGACATGTGTAATGTACACACCTGTTCATACTTGATCAAATTGGTTTTCACGATCTTCAAAGATGCAAACAGTGCGCTGTGTGTTCCGGACCAGTACCGGCTGAATTCTTCCTCGGTCAGAGTGGACTTTCGTTTGACCAAGAAGGCGAGGCGGACGCGGTCGGTGCGGAAGGACATGGTGCTTAGACGATTGGAGAAATGGCTCAGGGATAATGTTTTTGTGAGTTAGTTAGGAAGGCGCGAGTATTTATATGAGCATTGGTGTCGCCGGGAGGGGGGGCATTGTGTAAGAGCGGCTCACGATCTCGGGCGTTCATCGGGTGAGGGATGGAAAGGCAGGGAAAGGCAGACGGCCGAGTAATACCAGCCTACTAGTCCGATATAATACTTAACTGATAGGAAGACTTCTGGGCGGGATTTATCCGAATAAACGCGAGTCGAGAAAAGTCTCCAACTCTAGTAGCTCTAGGCAGAGATTGTTCAATGATTATCTAGAATGCAGTTCCTCGGTAGGAAGGGTCGTAGGCAAAGCTGACAAGACAGAAGTCACACTGAGCTGCAACTGAGCTGCGCGGCGTAAGGAGACCGTCGCGCGCCGAGCAGCTCTAACTTTTGGTCCCTGGAACGCGAGTCTGGGCGCTGTGCCAAGCTGGCGAGTAGTGGATTGGCTTGGATGAGCGTCGCTCCAGAGCCTAGAACGATTCGGATGCCTGTGATGATCAATCGAAACGGTGGCTTCAAGCGTTCCGCGGTCCAAGACCGTCCGTCGGAAAATTCACCAAGCTTGCGAAAAATATCTGAGGAGAAATCGTGTTGCAAAACGACGTGAAGATAGTCATTGAGGACAAGCGTAATGACCATATATGGTATTCCCTGATGCAAGCCCGAGCGTAGACTCGAGGCAGTCGCTTTTCGGGCACGGAAACTGTTGATGACAATCGATCAACAGGCCGGCGGAAAAGCGACTGGAGCTTTCTAACCGGCGGCTAGTACGGTCGGAGTTTGCCGGCGGACGTTGTTTTGACTTAGAGAAATTTCGATGCATCGAAAATTCAAACCTCTTGTATAAGTATTCTGAGGAGACAGATCTCTTTGGACTTCATCCAGAGGGGTGATCGGAGTGGGAAGGGACTGTTCCACAATACTTTTACCTGCCCCATTTCTGCGGCAAGATTACTGCCGAGAGGTGCAATCAAACTTCGATCACTACTATCAGCGCCTGCGCGTCATCTGCAAAATCACATGAGATTCGTCCACTTCATTTTAGCTATAGCACTCTTTTGGGTTGTTTCTTTCGCATACATTATATACTCGGAGGATCCCAGAGGATCCCACAATGATTCTGAAGAGATCTATCTCCTCAGAATCTTTATACAATAGGGTTGAATTTTCGATGCGTCGAAATTTCTGCAAGTCAAAACAACGTGCGCCGGCAAACTCCGACCGTACTATAGTCGCCGGTTAGAAAGCTCCAGCCGCTTCGCCATCACCCTTGGATCGATTGTCATCCAAGGTCCAGTGTTGGCGTGTCTGCGGCTGGGTTCGAGCCTAGCCCGAGCGACAGTGACTCAAATCATTGATCTCAAATTGGAACGCCCATGTTTCTTCTACATACCTCTAGTCTTAGTCCGACTCGTTCAGAGGACTCTCGGGCTGGCCCACCGTCAACCGAGCTCATAATTCTCATCGAAAGTGCCGTCATGATTTAATTCTTCTCATCATGATACGCAAATACTGCGCGCTGCTGCGCCGTAGTGCGATTCTTGCCTTCAAAGCGTCCAGCCGCGAGCGTCCCCTGCCAATATGCGGTCCATTTTCGCACTGCTCGTCTTAACCGCCTCTCTGGGGCAATGCGCTTCCCAAGTCCCTCTCAATGACTTCTTGCCTAACCGCCGCGGCACAGTTATTACAAAGGAGCTGTCGTCCTACATTCAAAGCCAGCTTCAAGCTAGCAATGTCACCGGGATGTCGTTGGGCATTGTCCTTCCCAATGGCGAAGTGGAATTTGCGGCTTGGGGTAGCCGCACAGAAGCTGGGGATGCAGTAACATCTGGGGTACGTCGCGCACTCCTTTCCCACCAAATTCATGCAAACGAGCCCCACAGACCATCTTCCACCTCGGGTCATGCTCCAAAGCTTTCTTATCCGCGTCGCTGGGTATTCTCATGCAAGACTTTGCGGACGGGAAGAACAGGTCGGCGCTCCCGGATACCGTGGCGGGATTTAACTGGAACACCAAAATGCGCGACCTTCTGCCGGGGGAGTGGATGGTCGAAGACGAGTGGACGACCGAGAAGGCGGATCTCAAGGATTTGCTTTCGCATGTGACGGGCCTACCTGGGCTGGTCCGCTTTCATGTCTCTTCAGTGCGTCCCATTGACTGGTCTACTATGCAGTCACGACGTGTCTTATGCTCCCGACGACTCTGCGCGCGATGTAGTTGTTCGGATGAGACACCTTCGTGCAGCGTACGAGTTGCGTCAGGTCTACGAGTACAATAACCAGGTATATACTACATCTTTATCCACATGAGCACCTGTCTAACAATTAGCAGATGTTCATCACGGGTGCCCGTGTCGTATCCAAATACGCGGGGATGTCGTATCGTGACTTCGTAGAGCAGCGCATCCTGGCACCGCTCGGAATGACGTCCTCGACCCTCCATCCCGACCGCGCCTTTGCAACGGGCAACTTCACTCAGTCATGGACGCCCTCCCGGCGCAGGATCCCGTTTTTCATGCCAGAACGTACGGCCGACCTGATTGCTGGCGCCGGAGGTGTCATGTCGACCGCAGAGGACATGGTAAGGCGTGCTGTGTATGTCGTCCATATCTCGCTTACCACGCAGCCATAGACACGGTGGATCAAGGTGCTTCTGAATGGCGGAGTGGATGCTCGGACCAATACCACAATCATCCCCCGAGCGACTTTCGACCTTGCAACTTCCGCCATCTCTGTGGCCATTAACAAAGGCAACCAAATAATGTCGATCGCTGGATATGGACT
Source organism: Mycena rosella (assembly GCA_029378255.1). Lineage (NCBI taxonomy): Eukaryota > Fungi > Basidiomycota > Agaricomycetes > Agaricales > Mycenaceae > Mycena > Mycena rosella. Next base: position 382,970 of record JARKIE010000057.1, read on the forward strand.
TGGCTGGGGCCGCCTATCCTATCGCGGCCATGAGGTATCTACACCATGTTTACTGATGCTATGCGACGTCTCATACTCCTCCTTTAAGCTCGTCCAACACAACGGCGGCGCCCCGGGCGTTGCCACCATAGTCGATTTATATCCCTATGACGGCTTCGGCGTCGTCCTTCTCGCCAACACACGGACGAGTGCTGGCGTCACGAGAAACATCGCTAGCACGATTGCTGACCGTATCCTCGGCCTCCCAACCATCGATGGTCGGGTCTTGCAAGAAGAGACCCCCACCCCCGAGCATCAACGCTCGCCCGCGTCCCAATCCCATACGCTCTTCGGATTTACGGGCACATACACCAATCCTGGGTACGGCAACTTCACCCTCTGTAGCCCAATATTCCCCCCTTTCCAAGAATGCCGCGACGTCGTCGAAGCCTTCAGAACGGTGGACGCCGTCACCGGCAGGCCCCCTAGGTTCACCGACCTCTTCGCTGCCTGGCCTCGATTTTGGGGCTCGCATCTCCGGCTGTATCCCGTATCGGGGTCCGGGTACGACTATAAGGTGGAGCTGACGACGCTGTATATCGAAGGCTACGGCGTCGACCGCAATCCTTTCGAAGATGTCTCGACGGAGGATATATCGGCTACGTTTATGACGGAGGAGGGACGCGTGGTAGGGCTCGGGTTATTTGTCGCGGAAAAGGGGTCTTGGAGGGGCAGGAGAGGCGGCAGTGTCAGAGACAGAGCAGACGTATGGTTTGACAAGCTGTGAATGAATGTGCAGATACGGCAGAGCTGCTCAACTTTTTAGTAGTGCATTTGGTTAAGTGTAGGTGTCGTTAAACTTGCGATTAATTTCCAGCGGATGCGACACACAGGAATGTTTGCCTGGGGCTTGACAGATACGTGGCTAGGCAGATAAGCATGGGCGTTTGAACTTGGAAAAAGTATACGATAGCATGCAATTTAGTGACTGATTCCAATACAACTTGATGTTGCCAAAATCGAGATGGAATAATACGCTCCAGTTTTTCAACACCGACCAATAAACGTGGGCAGATTTTGCCTAGCGGCCCAACGTAGGAGCCGGTCTGGAAACTATCGAATCCGATCTGACACTGCATGCAGGTGTCTCTTTTAAACTTTAAAGGAATCGTAATATTACTGGATCGGAGTCTCCCTGACATTTGTAGAAGTTCAAATTTTGCAGAACAGGCTACGGCATTACGTCCCTCCACAGCTGGACAAACGGGATTAACCAAATACCAAATTCTATGCAAGAGATCCACCACATGCGCATTCATACCGGATAGGCGGGCGGTGGGGCCTCCCATTCGTTCCAGGTGCGACCCTGCAGTCGTTCATTCAATATCTGCACCAATTCCTCAGTGGGAAGCGTCGAAGGGAGCTGTGGTGCGATATTCTGGGAGCCCATGCCCACTGGCCCGACCTCATTACTCCGATTGAATCCCGGCTAGGGCGCCTCCATTGCGAAATAATGTTCCGTTGGAACGGCCAACTGCAGTCTGGGCTTGGAAGTACTATACCGCATTTCTGCCCGACGCGGGGGGCTTGTTGCCGCCTTAGAGGATGCTGAGGGTGACAGGGTCCGTGGGGGGTCCATGAATGGGTTTATTCTCGATGGGTCTGGACTATGTGGGGCTTCCTCTGGGGACATGGGTTTTGAACGTAGTCGACGCCGTCGGAAAGTCCAGACGACCACCGCACTGGCTACGACGGCTAGACTCGCGAGAACAGCGCCAATGATAACGGCGCTTTTTGTGGTTTTGTGAGGGTTGGAAGATGCGGACGGATCTGGTGGTGTGGATGCGGAAGTGGAGGCTCGGAGGAATCTCCGAGACTGAGCCCACTGAGGACCGCACTCAACGCGGTGATCTGGCTCGATCCCGCGAAGACAGAGGTTGGGGGGCCTAACCAAGTATTGCCGTATACATCGCTGCCATTAACCGTCGCCAGATCAACCACTGCGTTGAACTGGCCGCGTGTGCCATTAGAAATAAGCTTCACATAAAATAAATGTCAGATGCGACTCACCTGAACAGCAAGATAGTGCCCAATGTCGACGCGTAATTCAGGCGTCGTCGCATTCCGCAAATATGCCGTTGTGAGGCCTTGCACGAGTGATAGATCTCCCGCGCCTCGGATATTCCTACAGCAGTGCGCGCTGACTCGGATTGTTAATCGTACCTCCAAAATTTATTATCCCGTTGGAACCCTGCCACGCGGTGGTCGAAATAGTGGCTGTGACAATGCTGTTCAGGCTGAGGCCATAATTGTCAATATTCCGAGTTAGTTCACAATGATATATAACGCACAGAGTCTGGATTGTCGTATTTCCAGTTATCGAGTAGAGGACTGAGAGGCCTTCGATAACGACGCCCGAGTTGAACGGTTTAAGGGTCGGGCCTGGGTCGCATGAACTGTTGCTAGATGAGTCAATTGCATCTAAAACCTGGTTCACCCCGTTGATTAGGTGCGCAAAGATGAAGTCCGCTGTTTGTTTTGCGGCCTGGAGATATATCGGATCCTGAACGGTTTCCGCAACGAGAGCCGAAACACTGATGGACTGCGTCCAAAAATGAAGGGCGGTATGTGCTGGACACGCACGTCAAAAAGGATCTAATCAGAGGAGTTCCACGCATGAGCCAAAGACAACATTGAGCCATACTATAATTGCGTACCCGGTGCTTCGCGCTGATAAAAGCGTAGTACCCTCCATTGCATTCTATTGCAAACTCAATAATATGCGAATACCACCCGTCGAGACAAAGACGCACTCCGAATGTCCCCCCGGCCATTGTTGCTACCAGAGTACATTGAGTTATAAAAGCATCTTCATGGAATTTTTCGACTCACTATCATTGCAGTCCTCCGTGAGCGTGAAATTCTTTCCTTCGGCGCCGGAAAACGCCTCAGCTGGTGATAGCGTGTATGTCCGAACATACAACCAAGACTGCACCATGTAGTCGAAGAACACCGGGTCCATGTATGCCGTGTATGCGCGAGCTGCTGCGCGGCCATACGCTCTGCAATAATTAGAGCGACAGTTCTGTATGGGGACAAGATATTGCATAGTGCATCATATAACTGTTGATTTTGTGGTTCAGGCCGCGGTGAATAATGATCAGTAGCCAGTGGGGTGACGAACACTGGAAATAAGTGAATACAGGATTCTTCGGTTGCGTTTGAACATACAATGGATCCGAGAAGTTGGCACGAAGCTGCAACGCCTGTAAGAAGTACACCTTCAAGGTGTCCTCGTACTTTGCCTGGTTCGTCGCAATGTCGAAGTCTGCCATATATGAGTAAAGGTGACCAGCAGTGCCCCATGTTAGCCCTTGGCCTGTTCCATGGGGCAGTGGGTGAGCTCACGCTTGCAAGAAATGGTGGGAGTACTGCGCACCACTGTGGAATTGGCCGTCCGTTCCGAACATACTAATCGCCTTGTCCACTGCGGCCTCTCCGACGTTGACGCGATCGGCAACTGGGGTGGTGATGTTCGGTTTCTTTTCAGGAAAAGTCAGATGATTCGGAGAGGTTGAGGCTGGAGACCTGAGAACGCACCCGCCATAAAGGAGACGTGAGCTGCACACCTGTACAAAGTGCAAGTGACACCAGTGCCACTACCAGCGGAATGAGAGAAAACATGGAGACACATGTCCCAAGAAACACTTGGTCGGTTTATTACCGGCTCGAAATTAGAGCCATGCAAATCAATCAGCCTCTATTGGCTGGAGTGTTTGATCATCCTGATTCCTGAATTAATTAAGCACAGTTGCATTCAGACCTGTACGTCTAAATAATCAGAGGACCTCCTTGAAATGATTGTGAGTTACCGTAGTCTAGCAACCGGCTAACAGCCTCAGGAAGCCACCGTCCATAGCCGAGAAGGCCTGATTTTAAAACAAGAAGTCCGTCAACTTAAAGATTGTCGTCAACATTTGAACCTATTTGAACAGGCCGGAGACCCAGCTAAAAAAAATCAGGATTGCGCCACAGGATACAGATGTTTTTCGCCTTGATATACTATTTAAGGCTGCGAGCACGATACAGTCGGGGTTTTGACCAGACAAATATTTTCGCGCGGACGAGTCGGACCAGCCCTCGAGATCCATAATCGTGAGGATTTGTTTAGGACACCACTATTGATGTAGACTCGTAACCAGTCTGCCTACAACTGTCAAAAATGTGGCAGGCACTTTGCCGTAGGCAGACTGGTACTATTCGGACCAAACACAAGGCACGGGCGGGATTTTGATGCCATCCGCCCTGGGTTCAATTTAACTCTATTACACAAAATGCAAAGAGGCGGAAGGTTTCAATCCTTCTTTAACTAAATTCTGTCTCCTCAGAATTATCCTTAGGGATCTGAGCGGCCTGTACACAAGACTCAAAGTTACATCAAAATTGATGGCAAGGGTCAGCCACCGTGATGCCGTGATCGGCACCGCCCAAAAAATTCAAACTCAGGCCCGTCTCAATTGACAGCTCCGAACAGTACCAGTCTGCCTACGGCAACAGTGCTCGCCACATTTGTTGCACTCCGTAAGCAGACTGGTTACGAGTCTACTATTGATGTGCCAAACAATGACCGGAAAGATGGCCGAAGATGCCTTCGCCTCGGAGGGCCCAAAACGATGGAATGCCACACAAGAGGTGGGCGCCGGAAGATCCCGAGATATCGACCGAACTTCCGCGCTCGGCCCGATGGTCCGTATTTTGAATTTTCGCACCCTCTGAGGGCTCTGGCCGCAAAACCAGTGCAGACGACCCCCCAATTTGTACATATTTCCTACCCTCCCATGTAATTTTCTCGGCAAAAGATCTGAACCTTAGCCTCCCGGAGAAAACTTCCTGTTTAGGAATGGATTTCTCGGCATCTCCATATCTCACGAAGAAGGCCCCCAGCACGAAATCTGACCACACAAAGGGGGGGAGATATGAGGTCCTGGGTATCAATTAGTATTTTTATTTGTATTTTTTGAGTTGCTCAGTCTCGAGATCTAGGTGTAAGAAACACTGAAATACCCCCCCTGCAAGGACCGACTTCTATAAAAAAGTTTTTGCCTCTGGAATGAGGTCCCAGGGCATCCAGAAACCAAAAAGAGGTTGACATCATTTTCTCCCGGGACGCCCACCTCTTGATGCCACAGGTCCCGTAACCGTCGTGGGCAGGACCCCCAGTTCTGGGCTTTCAAGGATCCGAGGACTTCAAAGGACTTGTAGTTCAAGAATCGCGAGTCTCGTTACAAAGGACATCTGGAACATATCCACAAAGCTCCAGATCCACTACCAGCATCGAGCTCAGTTTCATCCAGCAGACTTGCAGCAGACCAAGATTTTGAACTACTAAGTGGAGTGGCATGTTCCCCCCCCTGGAGATTCAGAGATGTTTGGCGGCCTATCACACTAAACAAAGAAAAAATTTGACCTACCTGGAAATGTGTTAGGAAACGCTCCGAGGTTTTTCCTATTGGTCCGGAAATGCCGAGCCAATAGGAAAAACCTCGGAGCGTTTCCTAACACATTTCCAGGTAGGTCAAAATTTTTCCTTGTACGGTGTGTATGCGCGAAGACGCTTCAAGCTTCAAATCCCGGCGCGGAGGGGAAGTCGTGAAGAGAGGACCAGATTTGGATCAAATCAAGAAACGCAGCCCATTCACGGCCCGAAGACACCGGATCTAAACATCTATAATATTGCAATTGGCGAATCTCACATAAAACCTCACAGAAAACGGATTCAAAGATAATGGTATGCCCAATCTTCGCCGTCGGTTTCCGCGCCCAAAAGATGACATAATTTATCTGGATCCCAGGATTCTCAGCAGTGGGAGCCTCGTCGAGCTCCCGTTCGACCCCATCCAAAAGGGCATCGAACTCTGCCTCGGAACTAATATGCCCATACCCACCCGCATCGAGGGTCGGCGTCTTGAGGGCTCGCATCCCAGCGACACTGCAAATTCGATTAGTAACCCCAAGCTCCCCGCCCCATTTCCCGACTGGCTACAGCTGTGATTCCTCGCAAATATCCACGAATCCGGCCTCCTTGAGAAGCGCCGGAATATGTTGCGCGGGGTCAACGAGCAGGTTGCACGACGTTAAGTAGGAGTGGTACATAGCACCAAGTTTTTCCACGTACGACTTGTTCAAGTTGCCCGCCGGACCCTCGTCCTTCGGCCCTTCGTCCTTCGGCCCTTCGTCCTTCTGCCCCTTTTCGGCTTCGCATAGCTGGACCCAACCGCCCGGGCGGAGCACGCGGAAAATTTCGCGCAAGGCTACGGGCCATTGGTTTGTCTGTAGGGCAATTACGAAGAACCGTTGATGGACCAGCGAAAATGTGGTGGACCATTCGGAGGGGAGATCCATGACGGATTCGACGCGAAATTCGACGTTTGTGGGGTATGAGGTCGGAACCAGCCCAGATTCAATATCAATGCCAACCATCGAGACTGACGGATCGACCGAGCGCGCCATCTCCAAAAGCCAGGCGCCTATAACGACGAGTCATGCTCGTTCCTCGTGTATGACACTAACAACTCACCCGGCCCAGTTCCGACGTCCAAAATCTTGTCGCTTCCGTCAAATGGACCGGTGCCAAAAGGATCCTGTTACCGAAAACCGTTTTCATTAGTTGATGCTGGAAGGTAAGCCTAGAAACTATTTACTACAAATTCTGCGAGCGGTAAAGATGGTGCGTTACCGATCTTTCTCCTCATTGTCTGCTGGAAGAGCATACGGAGATCCCGGGTACACCTGGTGTTGTCGAGCAACGTGGTTGATAGGGCTTGTACTATTGCCTGGAGTGTAGGGAGTCAGTCTCGTGTTGTATGGTACAAAAGTCGCTGACCGTCGGACATCGTAGTGGGCATTCTTCTGGAGGGGCTTTAGTAGAAGGGCAGGTATGTGAATGAACTGGGTCCATCGGAGCGAGCAATCGATTGTATGATGAGGGTTGAATCGCAGGATGAGGGCAGAATCGTGGCAGCCGAAAGGTGGGCAAGCTGAAGCGATCAGTAAAGGGCTCGGCGTTAGGTCCTTTTGTCGCGCGGGCTTTCCCAGCGAATCAAGGCAAGTACTTCAGTGGTGCAACTCAATGACGACTTTGCATGAGGCCAGCGAGCAAGCCTGGACGGAGACCATATAGTCACCAGGCGTGCGTCACCGGAGCGAGCAATGAGGAGAGGACAGAATCGCAGTAGCCGAGGTGGGCAAGTTGAAGCGATCTACAGGGCCGTTAGGTCCTTTTGCGTGGCGCGGTCGTTCCCCTGGCGAAAGAAGGCAAAGCAGTTCAGTGGTACGACTCACTTCCGGGTATACTTTGGAGCTGATGACTCTGCATAAAGCGGCCAACGAGCGCAGGCGCCTCGACGAAGAACATATAGTCGCCAGGCGCGCGTCACCGAAGCGAAAGATGAATCGTAAGTACTACTTGCGTAGACTCGAATCAGTCGCGATTCAGCGGCTTGGTGATAGTTGATTAATAGAGTAGCTGAATCCACGTAGTGATCGAACGATAAGCGAAGGGTCTGTTTAACCGAAACGTGGGACGAGGATACATAATTGAATTCAACCAGTGCAGAATACCATTGTGAGACTCTCTCAACGACCAGTTGGTTCTCTGAATTTGTTTGGGGAAGAACCGAAGGTTCGGACTTCGTGCCGCTTCGCGGCGCGTCAAGCTGAATCGGATGCGGTCCGGAAAGAGTCTCCGCGAACTCTAGCCAGATTTGGGACAAGTATGATGGTATGAGCTTGAACGGAGTGGAGAACCTTGGTTCTGAGCGTAATGGAATAGCTCGGGTAAGTCCGAAAATGGAGCAAATCCGAATTATACCACACACTAAAGAAATGGGATGGCAGGCGAGAGAGCGAAAATGCGCCGGATTCCAGCAGCTGGCGCGTCAGGATGAAGGCACTGAAGGCCATGCAGCTGGCGCAAGAAGCAGTCGCAGACCCCTCCGACGAGCTCCCATCTGAAAAAACCGTGTGAAAATCAACGAAGCACAAGGATGTCTCGAGGAGTATAAGATTCTTCTTATGGATGATGATCCACGAAGGTTATAAAATAGGCAGACACTGGGAGAAAATTGAGGGCCATGAGTATAAAGCTAAATGCAGCAAGTGCGGGACAGTAGAGTCCATGCAACACATACTCACTCAGTGCGACGCCCCCGGACAAGAAGCAATATGGGAGTTGGCAAGCGAACTGTGGAAGCTCAAAACAGGGGCCGATCTCGCCAAGCCGACCACGGGCCAAATTATGGCATGCGCGGCGATCAAACGCGGTGATGCGGGTACGACGCGCCTCTTCAGAATACTGGAGTCCGCATTCCTGATATGGCGGTTAAGATGTGAGAGGGTTATACAAGACAAGGATCCCGCATCGGCAAGAGAAATATAAAACCGCTGGCTCAGAACAATCAACAACAGACTGGGACTTGATCGAGCAATGACGAATGAAGGAAAGTATGGGAAACGTGCGATTAAGAAATCGCTAGTACTAAAGACGTGGAAAAAGACACTGAAAAATGAGATAAACCTCCCTAAAGACTGGATATGGGAGACCGAGGTTTTGGTGGGTATTGGCTAAGCTGGTAATGACGGGGGTAGCGGTTCGCTGCCTAACCCCCCGAACCGACAAAGCCGAAACCCCACACGCCATACAGCGATAAAGTCGGGTATGAGTGCGATTGCGCATTTCCTCGGGTGGTACATCTTCTCTGGCCGGGTTACTTAAGTCCGAGGCCTCAAACTAGCGGGTGATAAGTGGACGATTTTATCGGCCGGAAGGTGTATGGAAATGCTTACGCGTTAAACAACTCTCTGAAAGGAAGCGGAAACGCTGTTGCCTAATCCATTCAACGCTCCACAAAAAAAAAAGAAAAAAAAAAAAAAAGGCACTGAAGGCAGAAACGCGATGTCACAAGGTCACGGTCCGTGACATCGCGTTTGCTGACTGTGCCGGCGGCAAAAAGCTAGGGTTATCCCGGGACTATCTTCGAGATCTCGAGTCTACTACTTGTAACGGGGATTCCGAAGGCAGTCTTGGCTTCCGCTTATTAACAAGCGGAAGCGAAGCCATTTGTCGCGCAGCAAATCGAAAGTATTCCAGTGGCGGGACTCACTGAAGGGCCTGAGTAGTATACGGTGGAGCTGGCGACTCGTTGGCCTCACGGGAGCGCAGCCCTTCTGAAACGGTGTCTCGACGGCCGTATAGTCACCACGCGCGCGTTCCGGCGGCATGACAAGAAGGAAGAGAAGGCCAGTGGAACACAATTCAGAGGCCTGAAACACGGGGATATACCGTCTGCGGCGCAATTGCTACGACGTGGGGCGGGTGGGACACGTCCACGACAGCGAGGCGCAGCCAAATTGCAGAAGGTTGCAGGATTCCAATGCAAGTGATTCGTAGTAGCGAAATACAAGCAAGAGACCAAAAAAAAAAACTAATCGAAGAGCCCGAAGCCCTACGCGCCGCCAGAATCAGCACCCGCGCTCCTAGTCCGTAGCCCAGAGAGAAACGTACCATGTCGTCGTCTGACTCCTCCTTCTCCTCCTCCTTCTCCTCAGCTTTCGGTGCGTCAGCGGCGGGCGCGGCCCCCCCTGCAGCGGGTGCGGCGCCGCCGCCGACAGCGGGTGCGCCACCACCGGACCCGACGTTCGAGAGCAGGTCCTTGACGTTTTTGCCCTCCAGGGCCTTGGCGAGCAGGGTTGCCCAGATGGGCTCCACCTCGATGTGTGCGGCGTTCGTGAGGGTCACGATTTTGTCGGCCTGCCGACGAAAACGAATCAGCGGGAGTCGAGAGGGCGGGAGAGGAGGCGTACGGAGATTTCAATGCCATCGTCCGCAAGGATGAGGGCAGCGTATGTTGCTGCGAGTTCGACAGAGGCCTTTTACAAGAAAAAGTGGTCAGCGTCATCCGAATCGTACGGCCGCATCCAGCTCGCCGTGCCCCGTACGCATCCATAAAGCTGAACGCAGGCAGGCGGCGGGCATGAAACGAGCATAGAGACTCACCATTGTGTCAAAGGGAGTCGGGAGTGGTGTGGAAAGCAGAAAAGGAGATGATTTTTTTTTCGAGCGAGAAAGAATTGATGTGATCACGAATTCGGGTCCATTAGGGTTTGATTTCGCCGGCTTCTACCGTTCAACGTTCATTCTTGGTTTCTCTATAAGGATCTAAGATAGCCTCATAGCCCATTCACTTTTTATCCTGAGTACGTTGTCTGCAAAATACAGTGGTACAACACTGCCAACGGTTTGATTTACCAGCACCGCAGCGTCGGGATGAGAAAGGGTTCCGAATTGCACTTTTCAGCAACAACTTTTGACATGTACAACAAGACGGAAAAAAATGCGTACGGTACGCATATTGGTGTTACATCACATTAGTGGCCACTTTTCAAAAGTTACACGCATCTGCCCTACTGGATATTACGAGCGCCTTGTTATCGGCGGCATGAGCGATTTCTTGCTGGCTTTTCTCCTGGCCACCGAAGATCGCCGACGGGAACTGGCGCATTGCCTCAAAGATAGAACCAGACTTTTTGAAGCCCAGGGCGAATTTCTCCTGCGCGGTAAGCCCGTTCCTAGCGTTAGCGACCCCAACTGGATCGGCCTTGTACTGTTGAAGCAATACCGGGCGCAAGGCAAGATCTGCCATGAGGCTTTGCATTGCAGGCGATGCGTGGACAACCTGCTTTTCCTGGGACGGGATGAAAGAGTCGAGGGTTGCTACGGCCTGTTTTTCTACGGGGCCATAGCCGGTCCAGTGGGGCGGCTTGGGCGGTCGGGAGCCCAGCGCCTGAACCACCTTTGCGTCGACCGGAGCAGGCGAGCGAGAGGGAATGTAAAAGGTGGACGTAGTGGTAAACTGCTTCAAGACCTCCTCCTTTCGAAGGTCCCGAATGGCGAACGTGTCCTTCACCGTGACGGACTGGGGAAGGATCGCGCCAATGTAGTGCTGAATTTTGTGGTCGAGCCCAAAGTACTTCTCGAGGCGTTCGACGAGAAGGTGGAATTTGCCGTTCTGAAAATAAATGAGTGGGCGGCGCGGGTTAACGGCATGGTAGAAGACTTACACTGTCAAAGACCATCGTATCGACGCCAACACTGCCGACTTGCCAGATGATGTTGTGAATGGAAGGGTCCAACTTCTTGTTACGGACGAGAAGCTCGGTCGCCTCCTGCGTCATGCAACCATATGTGGACGGATCGAAGCCAAAGTCCGCAAACATATAGTCCTCGGCCGAGATACCCGGGAGCATCTTCGCCTGGAATCCCTCCTCCCGAGCTATCGCAATGGCTCGATGGGAGGGGCGACGAACACACCCGGATGTCCGTAGAAAATGGCGAGGACGTTGCGCCCCGCTCGGACGTCCCGCAACATGACCTATAATTTCGGATGAGCCGCGATCGAGAGCGAGGAGGGAGCACACCTCGGCCATCTGAACATAGCTTTCGTAGCACTTCTTGTTGGTGTCGTAGAAAGTCATCAAGTCGAAGTGATCGCCGCGACTGTTCTCTTGGATATAGCATTCGGTGGCCGGGTCGGTAACGGCGTAGAAGATCTTGTCGGCCTCCTTGATGTGCGCGAGTATCTCGAGGGTGATATGCCCAATACTGGCGATACCGGAACCAGCGATGGTCAAAGAACCGGGTTTGTTGGGTGCCATGGTATGAAAAGGCGGTATTGCAAAGTCGAAACATTGGTAGCTTCTATATAGGCATAGAAGAATGGTGAGAGCCGATCTTGACTCGGAGTTGCCCGGTCTCACTGTTTTGATGAAAACTCACGCATGTTGAAGTAAGTTCGAGGGAAAGGACCACGGGAAAGGTTCTGGTTTTCTGGTACTCCTTCGGCTCTCCATGCCACCTCCGCATTTAGAACCGCTAACAAGCGGCGCCCATGTTGCCGGAAGTGCGTCCGGGTGGCCAGTCGGTGTAGAAGTAGCGGTAACGTGGTCAAAATTGGACATGTTGAGGTTGAACGTTTGCCGAATGCGTAAGTACAGACCACACATATTTTAGCCTGTAAGGGAGCCCCGACCCACTGTTTCGTTCGAAGGGCCCGTCGGGTAATGAAAACTCACGCGTATAATAGTACCTTCGAGGGACAGCCTAACCACCGCAATTGTTGGAATGGCTCGAGGTTTCTGATGACTCCTCATACCATAGTACCGGGGATCGCAGATCGCATGGTTTCACGGCGCAGTTTGGCCTGACGCCGCCACAGTAGACTCACAACTGGAAACAGAAGTCATAAGTGCGGTTGACACGCAAATTCAGCCCATAAGAGACATGTTTTAGCCTATGCCCCCGGCGGTCTTCCAGCAGGGACTGATTCGTTGAGCTCGACGTTGTCGCGGCTCTGGCGTGCAAGGTGAACGAGGCGATGCCCTTTTGGATAGGGTCGAACGGGAGCTCGACGAGGCTCCCACTGGTGAGAATCCTAGGATCCAGATAAATTATGTCATATTTTGGGCGCGGAAACTGACGGCGTAGACATACATGCCATTAGAATATCGAGATCCCCTCGAATCTGTTTCTATGAAATTTTGCCAATGTCTATCGGGACGGAAAAGGAAAAGATCGCATCCACCTTAAAATCAAGCTGCTACCATCGTTTAGAACCAGTCTCGTTCAAAGGTCCTGCCAGCGTCGGGAGCTCGAACGCGACATTCAAAAGTTCAAGTCCGATGTCGGCCCGCTCTGAAACGGCGGATCCCGCTCCAATACCTTTCCAGCGGGCTAACCACACAGAGCACACTGTGGGCGTGCAAGATAACATCAGACGCCAGCGGCTCACCGCTCAATCCATATCGACAATGGCCCGTACCTTCCAACATCATAGGATCTCCGCGCGGGGAACTTGTTGTTGCATCGAATTAGACCTGTGCCGAACGAGTGGGCTGTCAAAGCAGAAGTAGCTCTGCCAGTGCCACCCGTTCAACCCGCTCGGCCAGGCCGCCAGAGAGGAAGCACAGATCAAAACATCGCGAAAGAAATAAGGGAAAGCCCATCTGCTTAATTAGCGTCCGTCGAAATAGACAGGGATCTTGAATGCGCGCGGGCATAACCACGGCTGAGCGTTTATTTCTCGAGTTCTCAAAAACATCACGCACATCGAAATCCGCTTTTCCATATTGCTTCCGTGTATTTATTCGTACATCGCTTCCTAGGCGCGTTATTCACCCTTCCCTTACAACCTCCTCCACCGCCTCCTTGAATACCTCCGCGCCCTTCGCGAGGTCCGCCGCCGCAATATTCAGCGGCGGGATGAAGCGCACCACCTCATACACGCTCGTCGTGAGGATCAGCATCCCGCGCTCGACGCACTTCTTCGCCACGCGCGCCGCGAGCCCTGCGCCCGTGAACTCGACGGCGACCATGAGCCCGCGCCCGCGCACGTCGATCACGTGGGAGGGGTGCGCGGCTTTGACGGCCTCGAGCGCGGCAAAAGCTCCGCGGAGCGCGCGTTCACGTTCGCGAGGATGTTCTCCTCGTGCATCGCGTCGGCGACCGCGCACGCCGCGGCGCACGACACGGCGTTGCCCGCGTACGTCCCGCCCTGCGAACCGATCAGCACCTTCGCGAGTATGTAGTCAACGCAGGACGAAACGTACCATCGACCCCGGGGGAAGCTTGTCCGTCAGCTCCTTGCGGCTCACCACCCCGCTCAATGGGAACCCGTTCGCCAGGCCCTGCCGCCACATTGTTAATGAACCCGAATGAATGAGCGGAAGAAGGTCCACCTTGGCGATGACCATGACATCCGGCCTCACCCCGCTTTCCTCGATCGCGAAGAACCGGCCCGTCCGCGCGAACCCACTCTGCACCTCGTCCGCGATGAGAAGCATCCCGTGCTTATCGCACACCGCGCGCAGCCCCGCGAGGAAAGCGGGGGGCGCGGGGACGTACCCACCCTCACCAAGCACGGGCTCGACGATAATCGCCGCCGTGTCTGCGGGGGCCGTCTGCTGCGCGAGCAGGAGGTCGAGCTGGTAAAGACACTGCTCAACGAGCGCGGGGGTGGAAGCGCTCGGCTCGAGACCGAGCTGATGCCAGAAGGGGAACGGCGTCGTAAAGACGCCTGGCTGCGAACGGAACATATCATTTGATAGGGCTCATGCGATGGGCTTGCAAACTTACCATGAGCGGCGCGACGCCCGCAGAGTAGATGGTCTTGCTCCGCGTGACGGCCATCGCACCGAACGTGCGCCCGTGGTACGCGCCTGTACCTCCTCAGCGACCGCCAGGTCCAGTTACAAGGCAAACACACCCTGCATGCAAATGATATTCTGGCGGCCCGTCGCGATCCTTGCGAGCTTCAGGGCAGCCTCTACCGCCTCGCTGCCCGAGTTCCAGAAAAAGAACGAGTCGAGCGAGGGGTGCGGCATCATCGGCAGCAGCCTCTGCACGAGCCCCAGGTACGGCGCGTGAAACGCGATGCTGCACTGCCCGTGTACGAGCTGCATGCACTGCTCCGCGGCGGCGGCGCTGACCTTGGGGTGACAGTGGCCTTGGGCATCTCAGCGAATGAATCAAAGACAAAGGAAGGAAACACACCCAAGCTAGTGACGCCGATCCCGCAGGTAAAATCGAGCATTTTGCGGCCGTCCGCGTACGTGACGTACGAGCCCGAGCCTCGCGCCATGATGCCCTCTGTGATGCGCCCGAGCCCATGGGTGACATTCGGCGCGTACGCGAGGAGGTCTGCAGCTGCGGTTGCGTTTGGATTCAAGGACATCTTGCGGTGGGAGAGCGGGAGGTGGCCTGATGAGAAGCTGGAGAAGGTGGATAAAAGGATGAGCGCATGATGCTGGTCGAGTGACGACGACATACGTACACGGTAGCACGGCGGGGAACGCTCAGTCTTGCGCGGGGGAGCATTGTAGCACCGCGCGCAACTCTGTAATTACTCTGAGATTTCACCAGGGAGGTTCAAAGCAAGAGAGGTCTTTTCGCGCGGTGGCATGACTCCACTTACGTTTGCTCCACCAATTATCCTTGATCGGTTCGTTCATCTGTTCATTTATCGAGCACACTCATTGAGCTAGCCCAGGCCGAGTCTGACGAAGACGAAGATATTTCTATTCCACTCACCGTTCCGTCGACCTCTCTCACGCCCCCACCGACCGCAGCTGAAACTGTATCCAACCCGGGGTCGTGTCCCGGCGTACAAGAAAATTAAGCTCGCTAATTTGTTCAACTATCCGACGGCGGATTCCCCGGCAGAGGTGTTCGAGTTCTTCTGGCAAGGTGGGAAGGCTGCATTGGATGCGGAGCAGCTGGAAAGCGGAGTTTGAAATACGGATTTGCGACCCCTATAATGGAGCTCTTTGGCCTCTCTCGAGTCCCTCGTCCAACGCCTCTCACACCACGCAGTCAAGTCGCTCAGCTCGTTTTTGATCTTTCGAACTCATACACCAGTCTGTCCCTTAGTTCTTTATGATTATCCCATACTAACCATCTCGTTTTCCCTCTCTTCGTTCAGTGCTTTCTGCCGAAGTTGTCGAGCATTGCATTCTCTTTGCTAGGAGTTACGAGGAGAACCCCACCGCGTCGACCTTCTCTCTGGGCCTTGGCGGCGATGCCGCGTCCAGCGCTACTTCCTACACTCCTGATGCGCGCGCTGTCTCCAAGGCGGAGGCTCAATCCTACTATGCAGGCCTTCATTCTGAGCCCACGTTGCTTTACCGCACGGGCAAGGAGTGGTCCCCGCCCAGCGGACCTGAGGCCCAGCGCCGTTTGAAGGAGCTGCGCGAAGTCTTCAACCATCCGATTACGAAGCTCTGGAACCACGACTTGGGCTGGAGAGTTGTCAAAGTTATGGACGCTCACACGGTCAGTTAATAGGTATCCGTCCTATCGTAGAATTTGCTAACCGGGATTTCTAGGTCCGCTTTACGACGATAGACGTCGTTCGTTTCAAGATGGTCGAGGTCGACGAAGCGCCCGAGGACGAAGAAGACGCCGATGAAGAAACGGTAGAGGCTAAGAAACCAGTCGTCGGTCCCATCACTATTTGAATTGGCGTCTTCCCCGAGTCTATCTCCGCCACGGCTGCCCACGACGCGGCTCAGGATGTCCTAGCCCTTCTCAAGGACTACCAGATCACCGACGTCGACGTCGACTTCCGCGAGTCCTTCTACACGCGCGAGGCCGGTCCTCGGCTTCTCGAACCCGTCGGTGACCTGGACCCACTCGTCGACGTCGTTAGTCCCCTCACTTCCGCCCTCGGCCTCCGTATTTCTACCAAGGCCAGGCCCGACGTTCAGGGAACGATGGCCTCTACCTCGCCGAGGGTGGGGCAGCGATAACCTCTTGGGCCTTTCGTGCCGTCACGTCCTCATCGGATCCAAGGAAGCCAATGTCGACTACGTTCGCCACCCCAGTAGGCCTTCTAAAGACGTCCTCCTGCTCGGCAAGAGAGCCCTCACCAACCTCGTCGATTCGATCAAACTCAGGATCGGACGACACGGCATCACGGCTAAGCGCTGGAGGAAGCAGATTGAAGGGTTCGAGGAGAGGGAAAAGGGCACCAACGCTGTCCACGTTGAGAAGGCCAGGGCGGCCCGCATTGAGACTGAGGGGTTGCTGGACAAGGCGGAGAAGGCGATGGAGGCACTTGGAGCGTTGCTAGATCAGGTCAACAAGGACTGGAAGAAACTCGACAACCGCGTCCTTGGCCACATCCTCCGCTCCCCAGCCATCAGTCTTGGCGTCGGTGAGCAACGTTTCACGGAGGACTGGGGAATTTTCCAGGTCAACCGGGCCAAGCTCGGTGACGGCTTCCAGGGCAATAAGATGGACCTCGGTGCGTTTTGACTATCCGACTAGGACCGTCTACTAACCTAAATTTTATTTATATCTAGGAACGACGCTAACGCCCGACGAGTTCACGGTCAAATGTTTCCCCCGCGGAGACGCCAACTGGGAGTTCGAATATCTCGAAGATCGTCTGCTTCCACTTATGGGCACCATTACCGACGACTTGATGCGCAACCCCGACATGTGGGACTTGGACGGCAAACCGTGCTTGTTGGTCGTCAAGGGCGGCAATGCCACTAACACCACCATCGGCCGCGCGAACGGCGTCTTCTCTATCGTTCGCGACTACTTCCAAGACATGTCCATCAACCAAACCTCCATGGAGTGGGGGATAATCAACTACGACAGCAAGTCGGAAGTCTTTTCGGAACCTGGCGATTCGGGCTCAGTAATCGCTGACATCCAGGGCCGTATTGGTGGCATGCTTACCGGCGGTTCTGGTAAGACGAAGTCCTCCGATATAACCTATGCACGCCGTTCTGGTGGCTCCTCGAGCGTATCAAGTCCAACGGGTTCCCCGACGCGCACCTCGGCGTTGTCGCCTAGGCATCTCGACATCAACAACGACATCGAAGACCGTTTTTTTTTCTGCGGCTTCTTCTCTTTCTTCTACGCTCCTTCATCTATTGTTTGGTTGTTAGTGCAGACGAGTGCTTTGATCGCCGGTGGATCGCTGTTTAGGTTCGTCTTTATTTTCCGTCTCGTATTTTCGTACTTACAACTAACGACCTTGACGTCTAGTGCTTGGACTAGTGGACTCGTCATTTAAGTTTGTCTCGTTTCTTTACTCTCCTTCTTTCGCGCAACTGATGGCCTTGATGTCCAGGTTCCATACGACTTGACATGGTTCATGGAAGGAATTTGAAAATCTTTGTATCAATATGGCAGAAAGGGCTGCTGAAAGAACTGCTTTTGACATGGTTTTCATAACTCACTGACAATAAATAAATCTCTTGGTTTCAAAGGAGCTGCTGATTGTGGTTCTTTCCATTTCACTTTCCAGAGAATATTTTTTTATAAGTTGAGATTTGGCTATGAAATTGGATAATTCTATTTGGCAGCCCCCCTTCTTTGGCAGCCCCACTTTTTGAGGAGGGGCTGCTAAATAGCTACTTTGGCAGCCCCCATACGAGCAAACCTCGATAAGATAACCGAAGACCATGACTTCCTGGGTGTAAGTTTGGGAGTAAATCAACGCGCACTTCTCGCGCTGATGAACCCACCGGAATATTAAGAGGCTTTGAACGGGAGCTATAATATTAAATTTATGTTACACAAAAAACGGAATGAAGACGGAAAACGGCGGCGGGAGCAGGCGGCCTACAGACATCAGATCAATTCAACACCACCATTTGCCATTTGCCCAAATACTAGTGTTCACCTCCGATTTGCTGCATTTTTTTCCCTGTGTTTCTTTGGAATTATTTTTATATGTATCATAGATGCTCTCGGAAGACCTCAGAGAAATTTCTGTGGCAGAACAGGAGTCCTGGTGAATTGTGAGTGTAAATGACACCCATCAAGTGGCTTGATTTGCTCGGAGGAGCATTTCACTTCATCCATT
The DNA here is from genome assembly GCA_029378255.1 of Mycena rosella. Taxonomy (NCBI): domain Eukaryota; kingdom Fungi; phylum Basidiomycota; class Agaricomycetes; order Agaricales; family Mycenaceae; genus Mycena; species Mycena rosella. The sequence continues at coordinate 401,383 of JARKIE010000057.1, forward strand.
GTTTTACCGAAGTCTTTTTATATTCATCAAGATAGAAGGCATCGGTTGCATTTGCGCCAGATCCGAAGGCAATCCAACGAAAACTGATCAGGAAATAACAATGTTTGATCTTCAAGATCAGTTTGCTCAATCGCACATCATTCTGACGGCGAAAGATAAGATTACGTCGGGGGCTGCTAAATAGAACAATGTTATTTGGCAACCCCGAAACCGCTGGCAGGGGGGCTGCTAAATAGAATTATCCACCCCTGTTCCAGAGCAGAAGTAGGTTTCCATATAGAACTTTGCTATATGGCAACCCCCCTGCCCGATAAGATAAGATACAAACCTGCTCAAAGGCCGTTTCTCGCTGTGCCTCAACTTCAGATAATGCGTGATTCGGATGCGATGCACCCCGACGTTTGTAGGAGCCACTTGCGACCAGCCCCATTTTTTACCGCTTTTTTGGCGACTTTTCCTGTGTTTCCATCTTCTCGGTTCAACCTTTGATAGGATGAAATTCACTCGAAACTAGGAAAGGAAAAATGACGGTTATGGTATACTAGATTTTTTTCACAAATATTGAACATCTTTTGCGGCGGCGGGAGCCCTCGAACCCTTTCCGCCCCATTCCGCCATCCCCGCCATCAGCCGCCATGAAGTGCTATCTTACAAATCATGGGGTTGCCATTTAGTCACAACCCCCGTGCTCGTGGCAAGAGGGGTTGCCAAATAGATTTATCCAATATTTTCCAGTGCTGCGCCATGTTTACATTGTTAATACGCCTCGAGCCCCAGTTCAGTATTCCGATTCAAAAGGCGACCTTGAATATTTATGAGTTTCACCTGTAATTCAACTCGAAGCAGGATACAGACCTTCCATTCCACCTTCGACCATCAAAACCTGGCCCGTTATATGGCCGGACAAACTTGGGGAAGATAGGACCACAATTTGCGCGGCGATGTCCCATGGTTCTGCAACTTTCTTCAGCGGGGTTCTGGTTGCACTTCGGTTAGGATACCAAATGAAGGACGAAATTAAGGCCATACGTTGCGAGTACCCGATAGACGAAAGCACGGTCCTTCAGCGTCTCTGTCGCCATGGGTGTATTAACCCATCCAGGTGCCACGGCGTTCACTCGTCCTCGCGGCGCGATCTTGACGATTTCGTTCTTGAGCGAGAGCGTCAATCCGTACATGAGAGCTAATACAGTGTGGGTTAACATTGATTTAAGCAGTTCAAGGTTGAGAGGCTACCGCTTTTACTTGCAGCATAGTCGGCGTGCCCGGCCTCGCCATACTTCCCGGCGGTCGACCCGATGAACAATATAGACGCTTTCGCTTTCACCGCGTCCGAAGCAGGCTCGAGTTGCCTGAGAAATTCCCGCGCGACCAGGAAGGATGAGGTGAGGTTGGTGTCGAGCGTCGTGCGCCACCGATCAAGAGACATCGTCGCCACGGATTCGTCCGCGGTGGGCCAGATGCCGTGGTTAATTATAGCGATCTGCACGGGCCCTAGTATCTCGCTGGCCCTAAATAATCGCACGACATCGTCCTCGACGGCCAGATTCGCCTGCGCAGCGACGACTCTGTCGGCTCCAAATTCGGTGATTAATGTATTCAGCGAGGACGCGTTGGTGTTATAGTGTGCAGTCACTTTAGCGCCTTGTTCTTAGGTGGGGTAGTCGGTGGCTGTGGATCGAATGACTTCGTGTGGGACTCACTGAGGAATAAGCGCGCGGTTTCGGACCCGATTCCGCCGCTGGCGCCTGGGATTCAAGTTAGTAGCCCCGCTGCAGAATAGTACCGCAACAACCAGTAACGACAACATGAACGTCTTGTAATTCGAAATCCATTAATGGAGTTTGGACTCTGGATTAATGGAGTAGAGAGCAAGCTGCTTGTAGGGCTACCGTGATCCTATTGATACCCCAACGGGTGGAAGGAAACGGACTTAAAACGAAGGGTGTTGCCAAGTTCAAAGTACGAAGAGAGATTCCGGATCGATTAGATCGGATTGAGATCAAACATCCTGATATTGGCCCATTTGGGAATGCAACCCCTATTCCAGCTAATTTACAAAACTCCATTGTTTCATAATAAGATCTCTAGGGTGCCTAATCCAACGCAACTTTTCCTCCGACCTCCCGCGAATTCTTTAGGTCTGGCACAGACCCTCGATGCGTCCCTCGTTCGTTCCACGGCAAGGTTCTCTACTGTAGTAAAGCCTAACTTCTCGTCTACAATGGTCTGGAGAGGTCGATCAAGAATATGTGCGCTCCCCGCGGATTAATTCAAACTTGCCACCGGGGACTTCTGGTCCAGGCGCGGCCTCGACGTTCAGCCTTGTACTCCCCGATTCTTCTCATGTACATATGGCCACTCCGGCGGAATTTCCCTAGAGCCACAGCTTGGTTGCTCGAGTTATATTCTTAGGGGTATGCTTCACACAAAGATATATAGGACTGGAAGTATCCCGTTAACAAACCACTGGCAGTTCCATGTCGCCCACCGATTTCCCAACCAGCCTCGCCCCTTACGGGCGCGGTCGGCGACGTGTATCTGCTGCTGCACCGGTTCATAGTGCACTCACCGTCGAATAATGCGACCCAGATCCCGCAAGTGCCAATTGACACGAACCCCCCCCCCCCCCGTGACGCTGAAGGCCCCGTTTAAACTCGACAGTGCCAGCGGAGACTTTTGTCTGGTGGAGAATAAGACGCTTCGAAAGCTGGGATTCTCTGCGGGGCTGGAGGGATATAGAATCGAGGGCGAAAGGGAGATGTCAGTGCCAACAAGAGTCGTCATCCAGGAGGAGATGAAAGGAAGCAAGCGAGGATCGCAACGGAAGGCAGCTGAACTATGCGATTTATCGCTATTTCTGAAGCGAAGTTCTCGTAGTTGTATTCCAATTTTACTTCGTTTGAATTTTTAGCAAGTGTGTAACTCACCGCGAATGGGACCACAACATATTCTATGAACACATCAACCGCGATTTTGGCGACGGTCGGCTTGCGGCCTGGTCAATACGACGTTTTCCATGGTCCGCACGCAGCTCCGAGGTTGTATTTGG
>JARKIE010000570.1:0-43510 GCA_029378255.1 Mycena rosella
AAAGAGGATAAGATGCCGGATGACTGGCTAAGAGTAACAGGGGTTTTAGTGGGTATGGCACTGATGAGATCGTGTAGATCTCCGCCCCCGCCCGTTGGCAGGCGAGGCCGAAACCGATAACTGGGCCCCACACTAACATGTGTGTAAAGCATTTCCTCAGGGTAAATACTACACTCCCGGAGGGCAAATTCCTCCTACTCTTGTGCGGCCGTGAGAGGGCAACCTATTTTTACCTGTCCCCCGGTCACATCGTAATACAAAAGAAAAAAAAGTTCCTTCGTTGGAGAATCGAACTATTAGGGTAACCTCGAATAACATTATTTCCAGGTGCTCTAAGGAAAACAAAATTTCCACTCGACAACATTATACAAATAGAGCTCGTCATCACTGTCAGGTCCGATGCCATCTTTTCAAAATCTCAATTTTTTGACCGACACCAGACCTAGCCTCCAAAGGGAAAATCAGGGGTCTTTCAAACCGACGCGACCTGCACGTGGTGCTAGACACCAATGATCGATCACAGATGCCATCGGTGCCGCCGGTTCCCGGTTCCCGGTATGGCCATTTCCCGAATGGACTCGTCGCTAGGAAATCAAGAATAGAGCATCTGAAATCAAAAGAGCAGCAGCAAGATTGGAAGTCGGCCAAGTGAATTAAGATTGGAAAAGCCAAATCAAAACAGGCGAACTCCAAATCGGTAATCGAGAAAAGCAAATCAAGATCTGCCAAAGTGTAAATGAGATTTCCAGGTGTTTTTTCTTGTTTTCGCCAAAATTATAAAGTTTTCTTGCTGTACTTCATTAATGTTTGGTATATGAGATTTAGATCTTGAAAAGAGAGGGCAGAAGACATTTCCAACTGTGTTCACGATGAATCATCGTGTTCACCATCAACCGAGATGGTCCGAAAACGGCCGGACCAAACCGTTTATTTTAGTCCGGGGAGGAGCGGACTCCCCAGGAACGAAATCCGATTTCGGATTTGTGATTCCGACGAGGTGGTCTAGTCATGTGACTCATGTCACATTCCACACGACAAGAGGTGAGTGATCAGCAGATCATGGCCAACGTTCCCACGACCCCCCCCCTCCCCCAAATAAGGAGATTGTTTGGTACCTGCAAACATCGGCGATCACGTACGGCAACGGCGCATCAACGTGCCTCTTGATACAACATGGAGGAACATCTTCGCGACCGACACCCCAAATGGGAGCTTACAAAGTCTAGGGTCGATCGAGAGAACTTTTCCGCCATGTCCGGTATTTCTGAACTCGAACGGCGCAACTTGGACGCTGTCGAAGTCTTACAACTGCCTCCGGAGCAATCAGAAGGTTCTTCAGACGCGTCGGTTGTTGAGAATAGGGGACAGAAGTGTCCATCACAATCCCCTCCCCGTTGTCACCGTGTCCTCAAAATTTCTCGCCCCGCCGCAGATGGTAGTCGCGTTGTGACATTGTTCGAGAAACCCACTATTTTGCAGTCAAACATTATTTCTGAGTCGAATGTATTTACAGCATAAATACAAGTAATAAAGGCATGCTTGGTACCCAATAAAGAATATAGTTGAGTGTAGCACGCGCAATTGGCGGTGAGTTTCTGAATTTCCTGCGGCACCCAAGGGCCGAGCAGTGGCCGAGCAATGCCGAACGGCCGCGAGATGACCGGAGGTGACAAATCTCTCGCTCGCGTGGCCACATCAGAGGACAAGGTCAGCCGATCACTCACCTCTTGCGCCACGACACTCCGCCTTGACTCCGCCTGCTTTCCCCCAGCGGGATTCTAGCTGAATCCATGGCGCCGCCTCTGTTCCACCATTGGCGGCAAGACTCGTATCCCATGATCTATCGCGGCAAGACTGAAAGACGCCACAATCAACTTGAAAATGGCGGTCAATCAATGTCGCAACGAGTCGGGGATCGCTCCCTGGTCAGAACTTGCGGTCATGGTGTCTTTGGAGACTCTAAATACCGCCATCCGACGGCAGTTACTTCTTGGAGACTTCTTTATTATTAAAGTGTGGTGCACTCGGAGACTCACCTCACTTTCTTGTCACCGTGCGCTAAACTAAAGAGGCGTACCCCACTGATAGCCACTGATCGTGTTTTAGTGAACTCCTTGACAGATAATCAAGTCGGGTTCGTGCCGTAATACTCCACGCTCGGCGCTCGCAAGTATACGGTTGATAGACGCTTAGCTGAAACAACACTCTTTAGACTCTTTTTGTCCCACCAGGCGTCAGTGGTTGCTGGACTCGTCTCAAATCATGGTACGCTTCCCATAGGTGAGTCTTGACGCCCCTCTATCAGTGTCAAAAACTCTTCATCGCGGCGCCCAGATGTCTAGCTCCACGTCACAGTCCCTTCCAAGCGCCATTGTCGTTCTAATTATCGAAGGTATGTCCAGAGGGTACGTTCTTCTGTTGCCTTCATAATCATCGCAGTGGCCTTATATCGATGATTTTACCTCTCCTTCTGTTCGCACTATCCATACCTCAAACACGGTACAAACCGATCCTCATCCTGGACATCGCGTCCGTATGTTGGGGTATCACGACTGCTGGATTGACCGCATAAACCACGGTAATCAATCTTGTAATCTGTGCATAGCTTCATGCTCAGCCTCTCTAGATGTCACCACATTCACGAGTAAAAACATTGCCTGAGAATGAACCCCATAACATCTGTGTCTTGGTATCCGACTAACTCTTAACAGACTGTTTGCCTCGTCTCAAACCAATGGGCATCGTGTTTGCGGAGTCCGTGCTCCTAGTGCGATTGCGGTCGCCTTCTCCCGCCGAAGATTGCCGCTATCACTGGCAGAATCCTGTGCAAGGTAACCGCAGACCTTGTTTGGGGCTTTAAATTCCGTTGTTCGTATTCTGGGTTAGTGCGGGTACAATTCGAACTGAATACTTCAGTAATCTTCCGGGACTAATCCAGATTATTGCTGCCTGGGCGGGAAAAGACCTTATCTTAGCCTCTCACGGTTGGCACGGTGGATCAATACATTACTATCATATGCACTGCCTTGGAACTTGATAAGTATGCGCCTGTCCCGCTTTTCCCCTTCCATTTGGGCTAAAGCTGTCCTGTCATCGGCGAGGAGGGTATTGACCAAAATATTACCGACAGTTTGTAGAGCGGTGCATGCCGTGATAAGCACGATCCCATCTATACCACCCGGGCCCCGAGTACACCAATGAAAATGGGGGAATCTCAAGGAACAAAATTGGCAGATATAATCCATTATCGTCTGTATTTTATCCTCCTGTTGTGTATCCCTCATTAGCCCAAGGCATTTGCACCCCGTTCCTTGTACGACTAGGCTGCAGCGCACTCCGCTTGAATCTTTCGGAGCCTCCGGACTGCGCGGGTAACAGCCTCGCCGCCTCTGACCGTTACCCCAGGGATTCAATTGGCTTGTCAACCGCGTGCTGATGGCGAAGCGGTAAGCCACTCGTATCCTCTCCCGTTTTTAGCTCATCGAGCGCCCGATCAGCGCCTAGACTTCGGAATATCAACCATTGCGAGGCGGAGCAGCTTCTATAAATACATAATATCAACATGGCCTGACTTTCAGAATCCTCGCCTCGTGGTTATATCATTTCGGTGGCCAAGTGCTGACTGTCTCTCTTTTTTCTCGCAGAGCGTAAATCCTTGAATCGATTCTGGGGACTCTCATGGCGGCTCCAAAGCGTCAATGATGATGTGGAGATGGGGAATTGAATTGGGACCGGGAGCCATAATTAGTCCCCGCGGGTTCCGCCGTATCACCATTTGGAAACCTGGAGCATATAAGACCGTTTGGCCTCGTGGAGCCGGCGTCTCGTCATGGCCGACACCCCACATCCCCCCACTATCTCATGGCGACAGAGCGAGAGCCCAGCACCGTGACGGATGAAAAGGTCTTGGACGAAAAGGTGGCTAACGAGAGCGGCGTCGTACCCCTCGATGGTAAGCAACTAGCCCCCTGGAGTCGAGCGCTGTGTGACCGCTGTGGCCGACAGACGACAATATCGCCGTCCGTATCTCGACTTCTATGTTCTTGCTCCCGAACTCAAATTACTTCCTAGGCTCTGACTGGCGCGCAGTTCGACGACCCAAACTTGGACAAGGAGCATTTGACTTCGCTCGACGATGAAAGTCCGTATCCGGAGGTGCGATCCGCCGTCGCCAATACAGGTTCGAGCAAAACACTCCCCTGAGGATGTGGTTTAATTTGCCAACTTTAGACGATCCCGACATGCCTGTTGCGACCCTCCGCGCCTGGATCATCGGACTCGCCTGGGCGATAATCATCCCGGTAGGCACCCATTTTATCCTTCCGTACAACGAGGCGCTAATGTTGTACCCCTTCAGGGCCTCAATCAATTTGTACGTTATGCGGCGCATGGTTTTCCCCGAATTCACGTCTTGTCCCAGTTCTTCTTCCGGTACCCATCAATCAACATTACCGGAATTGTGGCCCAGCTTTTGTCGTTCCCGTGGGCCGCGTAGCGGCGGCCTACATTCCTAACTGGCACATCTTTGGCGTCTCCTTGAACCCCGGTCCCTTCACCGTCAAGGAGCATGTGTTAATCACGGTGATTGTTGCCCTCAGCCGTATTTTAGTAATATCAACTGACTTGCATCTGACAGATTATGGTCCGTTGATCAAGGTCGAAATTAATAACTTACTGATCGTCAATAGGCAACCGTTGGTTCCCAAAGTGCCTATGCTACAGGTAAGCGCTTGAATCTCTTGGACGGGCAAAGAAGCTGACAAAATCCTAGACATTGGTTTGAATTTCGTTTTTCAAAATTCTTTGATCTTGACCGCTCTTACAGTGGCCGTTCAGCGCGTCTATTATAACCAGATTTATAACTTCAGTTGTAAGCTGTCTTCTTCTGGTTCGCTGTTCTCCCCGCCGACGTCACTTCAGATCAATGGTATGCATCCACAGCTCGTTACTGGAATAAGATTACACGAAATGGATGCAGGTTCATCGTCCTGTCCACCCAACTCATCGGATTCTCGATCGGCGGAGTTGCTCGCCGGTTCTTAGTGGCGCCGCCGTCAATGAGTACGTATATTCGGATCATGTGTTGGAGCACTCTTTCACTATTCTTTGTGCCAGTCTGGCCTACAAACCTGGTGAATTGCGCATTATTCAACACCCTCCATTCCCAGCACTACGCCGGTATCGGTGCGCACGGCGGCATGAGTCGCGAGCGGTTCTTCTTTACGCGTTCTTGGGCTCGTTTTTCTGGTGTACGTGTACAGTCCATGCCAGGGCTACTCTGCTGATCGATCATCCATCGATTTCGTAGACTTCTTCCCCGGATACATCTGTGAGCAATATTTCGGAACGCCCCACTCATGCTGACCCGCCATCTCGAAACCTAGTCCAAGCCCTGTCCTACTTTTCGTGGGTAACGTGGATTCGCCCCGAGGATAAGGGTAAGCCATCTCTAATTTGTTTCAATGGTAGCTGACCAAAACCATCCAGTCGTTGCTCAGCTTTTCGGGTGAGACGCTGTTCACGTCGTTTCAGAATCAATATACTCACCCCTGTTTCCAGATACTTGCACGGAATGGTGTGCGCTACATCTCGCATCGGCCATCCTTACTAATATTTATGGAAGGGAATGTCAGTTGTAACATTTGACTGGAATCAGATCACGTACGTTTGCTATTCCGGAGCCTATTGAGTTATATTAATGGTCCTATGCAGCCTGATTGGATCTCCTCTCGCAACCCCATGTGCGCTGCGCGTTTCCATATCTCGCTGATTATTTACAAAGTGAGGGTCTCTAGGGTGGGCCGAGGCGAATATCTTTGCGGGCTTCGTATTCTTCTTCTGTACGACCGAGTCCTTGTTATTTCTGCACTGGCTAGCGCTGATAACATCCACAGGGTTCCTAACCCCTGTTCTCTACGTGAGTTTTTGTTTCCCCGCGATCTAACCATTTCCTGAACCCAAGTCCAGTTCACGAATACGTGGTACGGAAAGTTCATGCCGTGAGTGAGGTTTTCTACCCAACCATTGACTTCAACGATCCTTCCATCAATTCCAGAATCTCATCAAGAACATCTGTGCGTACACTCAACTTGGTAAGAATACATATAGCTCAATGCGTTGGCACAGTACGACAACCAAATGAACTCATATAATGTTTCCGCTATTTTGACGAGCGACACCACGATTGATCTGGCCTTGTATCACAAGTACAGCCCCTTATTCTTATCGTAAGCCGTTCACATGATATTTGGACCATTCGGGCTAACCATTTCGTTTAACAAAAAGGACGACGTTCGCGGTCGCTTACGGGTAATAGCCTATTTCATTTCATTGGAGGACAATCCTCACCGTTTCCTCCAGACTGTCGTTCGCCTCGATCACGGGTGAGTAGATCGTCGACATTGAACGTTCGTTCGTGTGCTAAGCCGCTGCGCAGCTACTTTGATGCATGCCTTCCTCTATTTCAGGAAGCAGATCTGGGTTCAATCGCGTCGTGCTCTACACGAACAGCCCGATATTCATGCGCGCCTTATGTCCGTATATCCCCAGGGTATAAACTTTATTGTCTGCCCATTATGTCGCACTGATCGCGGATTCAGTACCCGAATGGTGGTACCTTATCCTCTTCCTGTCGATGTTCGCCCTTGGAATCATCAGCATCGAGGTCTGGCCCACGTGAGTCCCCAACAACACAGGCACGAATCACCACTGAACACACGCGAAGCCAAATGCCCGTGTGGGCCTTCGTCCTCGCACTCGTGATCTGTGGGTCTCATCGTGTGAATCGTTCCTGGATTCTGATGGAATTGGTTTGGCAGCATTCGTATATGTCATTCCCATTGGCATGATCCAAGCTATCACCAACCAGCAAGTCGGGTTGAACGTTATTACTGAGCTGATCATTGGTTACGCGCTCCCCGGCCGCCCTATTGCCATGATGATGTTTAAGACCTGGTGAGGATTTCCTACCGATTCTTATGTATCCATTCTTACTTCCTCGTACCAGGGGCTATATTACGATGGCTCAAGGCAACTTCAACTTCGCATTTATATTCGTGTTATTAATTTGACGTTTTCGCAGCTCTGCAATTCACGTCTGACTTCAAACTAGGGCACTACATGAAGATCCCGCCACGGCCGATGTTCTGGAGTCAGGTGTGTATCGGCAATCCGGCTGTGAATGACGCTCGACTGACAGGATTAGGTTGCTGCGACAGTTATCGCCGGCACCGTTCAATTGGGTGTCCAGGCCTGGATGTTCACAAACATCGAGTACGCGTCTTTGTCTCTTCCAAATACTTCTTCTGAATATTCTCACCAGCAACATGTGCTCCCCTACTCAAAAGGATGGGTAAGTCGGAGGGAATTCCCTACCCGCATTATTCATTATGGCATCAGGTTCATCTGTCCCAGCACCGAAGTCTTTGGAACCGCCAGCATCATTGTGAGTGCGCTCCCGCTTATGTCATTTCTTGCCTGATTGTCCTATAGTGGGGTACGACAGTCAGTTTAGGTGGTTGTAACGTACTAACAATTCGTCCAGGCGTCATCGGACCGCGGTTGATGTTCTCCAAGGGCCAGACATACTAGTGCGTGTTCGCTGCCTTTCAAATCAATCTCCGACTGATTCCATTTCTCCCCAGCCGTGGGTTTAAAACAGTTCGAAAATGTCCCCACCTCATCGCGTGGTTTAATTTGCCCCAGCCCTCGTCTTTTTCTTCCTGATCGGCGCGGCGGCACCCCTCATGGCGTGGACCCTCAACAGGCGGTACCCGAACAGCTTCCTGAAATATGTTAAGTGCGTTTCACACCCCGCTTCCAAACCGTGCCGTGACTGACTGTTGGATTCCACAGCTTGTACGTTTGGGACACAGACACAATTCTCGGCAGCTGAATTCCCCTATACAGCCCCGTCATTTTCAACGGAACAGCACTCATCCCGCCGGCGACTGCTCTTAACTATGTTCCTTGGGCGTGCGTGTCCTAAATCTGTGCATAACCTCGGCTCACTGATCAAAAAACATAGCGCTGTTGGTTTCATCTTCCAATACGTCATTCGCCGGCGCCACTTCTCATGGTGGACCAAGTACAACTGTAAGTTCCCGGCTTTCTGGGCATCAAAGTTCAACGGACCAATCACACTGCAGACGTCCTCTCGGCCGCCCTCGACTCCGGCGTCGCGGTTTCCATTATCATTATCTTCTTCGCGTTGCAGTTCCCCAAGAACGGCACAGTATGTAGCGTCCACTCTCCACCTCTCTCTCCTTTCTTATGCGCCGCAATCAGATCGGGTTGACGAACATAGCTACGTGGTGGGGCAACACGGTCAGTTTCCGAGCTCTGATACTCGACGATGTGGCTGCTTACCGATTGGCAGGTCCCCTTCAAGGGTGCGGACAACGGCCCAACTGGCGGCGGCACTCCCGTGCAGGCGCTCAACCCAGGCGAGACGTTCGGGTACGCGTCATCTGTACTCGGTGTTGGATCCGGTGCTGACTTCGATTACGAATGGTTAGACCGAGTTCATGGTAGACGCTGCAGTAGCGGGTATGAGTGTGCGAGAAAGAGGGCTTATTTCTGTGTCGATAGTGTACTTATGCGTTCAACATATTTCTTGGCATCTTGTGGAGCCTCAGGTTACGCGGACGGCCAGTCTTCCGCGAGGCGCCCTAGCAACTGGATGAGCTGGATCCAGGGGACGCGTACGGTTCACAGCTCCCGATTGCAAACCGCAACTCCGTGTTCGATCAGTGGCAGTGAAAATCGCAACTGTTGTATCGAAAGTATTCGGAGCTCCTTTCGTTCCTAGATTGCTATACCAGTCTACTAAGAAAATACAGTAGTGCATTCTATGAAGTACATACAATGGTATAGAGAAAAAGGGTGTCGGCGAGTGCAACTACAGGCAACATGACCTCCGTAGATACAAATTTCGGGTGGTTTGACTACTTTGACATGAAAACATGGCTGAGGTTCAGCTCGCTAAAGTTGGTCCTAAAGTTGGTCGGAAGACGACCGCTCTGGTTGAAATCCCGGATGTACCAAGATAGCAGGCTTACACGGACTAATGGAGCGGTCTAAAGCTCCCGGCTCCCGAATACACATGTAAGTAAAAGGCACCAGGCCACGATCTCGAGGGAACGAGACCCGTGAAGCAGACGCGGTGCTACAGCACAGAAAGGCGTCAATGGATGGCTGATGCCGGGAAGCAATTTGCGTTGTTTAATATCTCCCTCGGTCAGAGAACGCGCGAAATAGCGGTGAATCTGAGAGAGAACATTTTTTGCTGTAATACAGTTGACTTTTTCATACATAATGCATTGGTTCATGATGCATATTTTTTCATAATGCAACGGTTTTGGCTCAAAACCACGTAAGTATGCAGGGATAGGCAGAATTTTATGCATTCTGATTATGCATAGTCATGTGAGCGACATATGCATTATGAGATCACCAAATTTGGGCGACAATTGGTGGCCACATTTGATCCATCAACTATAAGTTACCAATTTTGGCGCATAAAATTGTATTTAGAGGCTCAGCGGTGTTACGGCTCAGTTTTGCATCGTCCCCCCACCATGCCCGCAGATAACACAAGCCCCGAGAGATAAACAAGCTGTATCAGCTGAAGGAAAAAGATCCGAGACGAAGCGGGGCGTGTGTGGGTCGTGAGCGGAAGAGGGGATGCACGATCAGCGTTATCGCGCGCGCCGCCAGTGCCGCTGCGGCTGCGGGTGGCGCAGGTAAGGCATCGCTGCCGGCGCTGCCGGTGGGGTAGCATATTCGTGCGATATGGGCACCGGGATCTACTGGACGTTGACCGCCGGGTGCGCCTGCGGTGCGGGGTGGGTGTACGCGGGGGTGTACGTGTGCGTGTAAGTCGGCGCGCCCTGCGTGTGTTGCGGATATCTCTCCCTCCGTGCATCGCGCCGCGTGAGGACGGGCTTGTACGCCTTCTCGTATTGCTCGACGTACGGCTTCCCGTCCGCCCGGTGCCCGCGTAGGCCTTCACGTATGTGTAATCTCTGAGGCTTCTCAATTCATTCTCCCTGGGATATCAATGGCTTTGGCCCTGGTTCTCCAACACTTGAGTGATGGTACCGCGGTCATGTTCTGAACTGCCGACAAGCCTGGAGCAAACCTGAACCAGACCAAAACACCGGAGCAAGCCAAACGCCGGGTTCAGATCAAAATCAGTTGCTGAACCTGCCCAAGACTGCCTCAACCTGAACCAGAACTGGCAGAAAAAAAACCATCCGAGTCCCCGGGATGAGCTTTGTGGAGGAAATTTATCCAAATAGGTTTCCGATATTTTTTGTGACGCCAGCTCATATTACAAGCATTCTCGAGGTCAGAAAATCAACGGGAAAACTATATCACTCCTTAAACAATTATTACATCAAACCATCTCCAAGAAAATTCAGCGGGCCAGATTTGAAAAGTTCAATGAACCACAGTTAGTGGGTTCTACCGCGGAGCGCGCTACTGATGTTATTCTAAGATTCCATGGAGGACTGAATTTTTGCAACGGGCTCGCATCAGATCGGGCCGACACTGTTAGGGACAGGCGCGGGGCGCGGTGAGCGGAACCACCGGACGACGTTGATGCAAGATGTGGGAAAGTCACGCACTCGGCAGCTGACTACTCGAAAAGGGAATAGTTGCCCATCAAAGTCCCAGTATCTCCCAGTATCTCGCAGCCGTCCATACCCTCAGTTTCTGGTCGATTTTCGGTGCGAAATTGGCCCCAAAATTATGAACTCTCTCGGAACTAAAGATTCCGGCTCTTCAGAAGCTGAAAAAATCATGACCAAGAGACAGGCGGCATGTGGATTGTCCATCGCGTACAGCTAACCTGTGTGGTTCTTTCTTTGACGAGAGACAGCACACTAAATGCACCTGTGATACATGAATACAAACTGACCGTGTCCGATTGTCTGGAGCTTGATAAAAGCTCGGCGCAAGGTCACTCGACAGCCTAATTTGGAATATCTCATTAAATACCAAACTCAAGTCTCAATTGCCTTGTAAATGTACAAATTTCTTCAAAAATCCCTACTTTCAAAAAAGCGCGGGAAAGCAGGTGTTGATGGACACTGTAGTACTGCCTGGGCAAGCGATCCCCGATTGGAACATCAGCTGTCCAGTCGATCCCTGTGACGGCATATTAGCATCGATGCTTGGTGAGAACGTGAAGACTTTAGATCGAGGAAATAATAGTAGGCAGACTAACCGCAAAGCAGCATACTTCGCCGGGCCCATAACTATATTGATGCAAATATAAGAATAAAACTCAGAGCCGCAGCTGAAAGATGTACTCACTAGCAACAGACTGAAGCGCCTGGGACGGGGGCCGTGGTCAATACGACTGGGCCTGGACAAGTCAAGCAGCTGGATTGAATGGCTTGTGCGCGCGAAGTCAGAGCGAGCGAAAGCACAGCAACGACCGTTGAGATAGAAAGCATGTTGGGAAGAATGTCGCTGGAGTAGTTTGAAAGCTAGTCTAATTTACAGAATCTTTATAGAAACCCAAGAGACAGAGAATTAACAGGACGTCAGGGCGATCCGGATCCAAAGGAGTGCCTTGTGGCTTGCAAGAGACATAGGGATGTTGCCAACAGTCAGACTAGCGTACCTGACAAGAGAAGCGACTCAGCTGAGAGGTATGCGACTGAATTGAGAGGAATGCAATTCGGCTGTGAATACCAATCCACACGCCCTTCTAGGAGTGCCTTGTGGCTTGCAAGAGACATAGGAATGTTGCCAACAGTCAGACTAGCGTACCTGACAAGAGAAGCGACTCAGCTGAGAGGAATGCGATTCAGTTGAGAGGAATGTAATCCGGCTGGGAATACGCTTCTCCTGACGGCGAAGCGACGCGATTCTGTCTCTTCTCAGACACTCTCGTAATCCGACGACGTTATTACCGTCCTATAGGGTGTTTCATATATAGAATTTTGGGCCCAACTTGTGCCTCAACTTGACCCCAACTTGCTAAGTTGAGGCACAAATTGGGGCACAAGTTGGAGCACTAATCGTGAGCGACTCGAGCAGATTCTTCTGCCTCAATTCTGAAGTTGATGTAACGTCGGGGCTTCGTGTATCACGGAAAGATGGGGCGCAGGCCCGAGACCCAAATTAGCCAAAGTTAGGGCACAGGTCGGATGTCAGGTGGTGGTCTTATGCACGACTTGACATCCAACTTGGATTTCGTGCCCCAACTTGTGCCCCAAATTCTATATATGAAACACCCTTATGTCTTATTCCAGAGCGCGATGAAAGCGCAAATGAGTTGCACTTACCTGCATTCTCATCACGTGTGCGTGCTGATGATAATCATCTATGATGATCTAAATGATGTGCAGGACAGAGAATTTCATATCACAGACAGTACTTGACAGAGAAGCTGAGAGGAATGCAATCCGGCTGGGAATACCAATTCACACACCCTTCTCCTGAGGGCGAAGCGACAGGCCCCAGGACACTACTAACTATGAACTACCTCCGCAGAAAATCGAAAATTCTCCTTGATCTGTCACATGCTTAGCAATTCTCGAGCCAACCACGTCTCAGCGTGAAGCAAGGGGGAACAAAGATAAGAAAAATTGATATCCCTTACAAATTTATTTTCTGACAGGGTTCGGGGCTTGACCCACCTACCTACAATTGGGAAATTGCCTTTTATAGACGCCAAATCAGCCGATTTCGACGATTTTTTTCAATGAGGTCGTCATGAAGGTCGTCGGAGTGTATTCCGGTATTTAAAGAAGAAAGGTAGGTTAGGGAATGAAACCAGGAAAAGTCTTTGACTTTTCGCCCTGGTCACGTGCGCCAAATAAGGCAATTCGCGTGGCATGTTTGCTCCAAGACCGTAAACGGAATGCCATTGTGACAAGTGTTACATGCTTCCTCTTGCCTACACCCACCACTCTCACTCATCTGTATCCCCCCATGTCTCTCATCACCCTGCCACTCTCTTCCCAGCCCTTCCACGCCATCTCGCTCGCTTGACACTTCCCGATATATGCACGCCACCATGGTTGCTGGTTGCCACGGACATACAACGAAGAGCGGCGTGTCCTGCCATCTCGAACTGTGGGGCACGTAGACGCTGTGAGATGCGATGGAGCGCGCATGGGTATCAGGAACTAGGAGGTGTGAGCGGTGGGCGGACAGATCGCCACACACGTCGTGTCGGTTTGGTCGCACGATGTGTTAAGCATCTTTGCCACCATCATGGTGTCATGCATTGAATCGTGCTGTATCCCATATAAAGTGTATTTAAAGTACTTGCTTTCATTCTGAAGCCCTTTGTCAACCATATTAAAACTCAATGGCTCGCGCAAGGCTCACGGCGACTTAGAGTGCAAAGCTCTCGCGAGTCACAATGCCGTGTCACTCTGGCCTGCCGAGTTACCGTTCTGAGCTAAAAGACAAACATGCCACGCGAATTGCCTTACTTGTTTGGCACACGTGATCAGGGCGAAAAGTCGCCAACTGTCTCGCGCGGCCAGGACTGGATTCCTTCCGATTCTGCTTCGTCGATTCTCTGCTTATTCTCTGCTTCTCTGGCTACACCCGGCTCCAAGGACCCGAGTACCCCGAGCGTGCCCCGCCGCCCCGAATTTCCCCGGTCCGAGTCTTCCACGCATCTTGCGGCGACGGTGTTCTCCTTCTCCGGGGCCGAGTCTAGTGCACGCCCGTGCGAGCGTGCGTGCAGCCTAATTAAAAATTTCAGCACCCTCCAAGGACACTTGAAACCCTCCTCGAAATCCCGCTAGCTCGATGGCGGACCCCGGCGTGCGCATCGTCGTGACGCCCGCGCAGTCGTCCTACTTCGCCGGCGAGCCCTTCGCCGTCACCATCACATTCACCAACACCCGCGCCCCAGCCCCCTCTCCCTCCCGGGCCACCCCGGCGCCAGTCAAAGCCTACTAAACCGAGGAGTTCATAACCCTTATATGTACTATTAGCCAATCCTCCCCTTTAGCAAAGAAACAGGATTCCGACGATGTGGAAGTGCAAGTTGTAGTTCTGAAACCAACCTTTATGTTCAACTACCCGTTACATATTCCATGGATTTCAGCGAGTGTCTTCTGGATGTCATGAATGTATGCTTCAGGGGATTCTTTGAGCACAGCGAGGACAATCTGGATCGGGAAACACCAAGTCAGTCGGGTGCACTACATGAAACCCTTGATAGTTAGACGACATTGAGAGTTTCTTGGGCGAGTTGTTGCACCATTCCTTGTGGAAGATCACCGATAGTGAGGGGTAAGAGCAGGGTACGACACGCATCCCAGTGACGCGGTCGTGGTAATATGCGGTGACCTGCAGTGACTTGATGTCGACGCGACGCATTCTAATTAGTGTTTCAAAGACAAATTTTTCATTTGTGTCGGGGACTCTCTATGTATATACATTAATTGCGTTGAGCTAGGTCTTTTTTCCCAGCTTTTATGTACCAGAACTCGGAGAGATACATGCAAATGATTATTCCCGTCAGGTGATGTTCAAATTGCAATACCGAAGAGCAAAAAAGGTAGCTACACTTATATGGTGCTATGAAAATTTTACTGGTGCATAAAAGTCCCTCTCACCAAAAATCCAGCCTGATTGAACGTAACTAGGCACGCCAACTGAGATTCCGGCTCGGAAAGCCCCGAGTGTTGGATCATGCAAAGTACTGTATAATTACGTTCAATTCGAACAGGGCGGTGACGCGTGACCCAAATTACCAATTTGACCATTTGACCAGGGCCGAAATTTGGCGTGATGCACCCTAAAATTTCGACCACCGGAACGAAAATTTTGATATTTACACTTGGGGGTGAAGGCCGTGGCACGGCCCGGCAAACTCGTACTTAAGGTTTTTTTTTTTTTTTCCCACCCCTCCTGGGCCGCGATACTGTTCAATTTCTTTTCAAATATCTGGAAGTAGATTACCGACTAGCTCGTATGGGTTACAACATCCGCAGCGAAAACTGCGTACACCTTTAAAGTTTTCCCATGATCGTAGCTCTCTCATCTGTAGAGTGAAGCTTCAAACTCGACCAACTCCCCGACTTTAAGCAAAGAAATATCAGACTTTCAACACGTCAGCTGTTGTGGGCAAAAGCAGGTTTTTTATTCTCACCTCGCATACATAGCTATGATGCACGGCGATGTATTTGATGCAAGGAGCTAATGCTGAAGGCAAATTCCAGATGGGACTGAACAAACGGTCTGTTGCCCAACTGTCAGCCAGCGCATAAAGTCCCGAGGGCACCTAGGCTATGTTAGTGACAGCAGCACCAAACAAATAATGGATGGTGGAAGTCATTCATAATGATCCGATTTAAAGTGTTCACTTGCATTAGGTGTTCAATGTTGTCCAAGGCATTTCTTGCGCGAGATTCTACGAAGATAGTCCACAGTGCCTGGGACACAAAGTTATTTACGGTTGACATGAGGATTTGAGCTCTTATGCTGCCTTCAGCACTGACACCTCTGCATTGGATGCCCACTATCTTTCCTGTTATACGCACAATGTGCGCCCCGGAACTAGGGTGATACTGAAAACAGTTGCTCTGGAAGTCAGCCGTTAGGAAGTGGTGTTCGAATGTATGTAAGGTGGGACATTTCGGAAAGGGTCATGACCAGGAAATCGTACATATAGTGCAGTGTCGATCGACCAATATCACGGGTGCTGCATAGTTAAGATAACATATATGTTTTTGAATGTTGTTAAGGCAATATAATGCCCGAGAATAATGTCACCTGTGTTAGTCTGCACAAGTAGTGGGATGGTGGGATGGTGACATCACATCTGCACGTCGTTCGAACCATCGAGTTCAAACGGGGGATCATGGACATATGACAGGGGCCGACGCACGGCTCAGCGCAGTCGGGTCGCATGAGCAGGTCTAGGCGTGAGGATTTAGATGTTTCGATAGTTAAAGAATGGAGCGAACAGACACAGATTTCGAATTTAAAGGGCAGTATGCGGACACGTGATCTTGACGCGTAGATTCCAAGGCCTAACATAGGCAAATAAAGTCGCATTTTTTATAGATTATTCTGAGCTCATTGTCAGATTTGACGCCATGCATATTTCTCACCTATTTAATATATGTTGTATCCCTTGCATCAAATGTGGCAAGGAGCACTGTGAGTTCCATGCCGCGGCAATGGCAGGTGGGTTTGAGGGCGTAGCGACATTAATCGACGCACTATTGACGGTTAAGAGCGGTTAAAAGCAGCCAAAGTTGAAGTGGCGCTTGAATTTGCTGCGAGAGCCCGAAGTTATACAATAAAACCACTCATTCGGAGCTTCTGAGCAGCCCCACTCCTCTCATTCAAATATCCCTGACGAACTTCTGCTACGTGCATCGCCGTCGATTCTGTCTGGTCCCGCATTCTGTTACTGACGAAGAATTCTTCTGGCTTGACTGTGCCTTTCACCGTAGGTCCCTCCTCTACCTTCTGGATCCACAAAAGGCTCCAGATGTCACAGGAGGCAAAAGCCACGGCATGTCCCTTTGACATGCCGAGACGTTGGCTTACAGGCGGATGATGGCGAGCGCTGCGGTGCCGACACTGGGGTCAGAGTAGTCGAGAGGAACCTGGATGAATGGATGAGCAATTCTGCTTCCCATTATGATCCAACGCACCTCCAATGTGTGCACTGAAAGGCAGAATAGCATTCGACCCAGGAAAAATTCTGGCTAGGTGTCAACTGGAAAAGAGAGATGAA
This sequence comes from Mycena rosella, assembly GCA_029378255.1. Lineage (NCBI taxonomy): Eukaryota > Fungi > Basidiomycota > Agaricomycetes > Agaricales > Mycenaceae > Mycena > Mycena rosella. The sequence goes on from JARKIE010000570.1 coordinate 16,736, forward strand.
AACGGTCTGAGACACGAGGTGTCGGGATGCGCACCTGGTCCAAGAGAAAAGTCGGAGGAGCCTGTGCGACGGCAAGGGGGGGAACAAGCAGGACAAAGAGAAAGAGAGCAAGACCATCGCTGGCACCGTAAGATCTGCCGCATAGCGTGGGCAGGGCCAGCTTAAATATCAAATGATAGACGATGAGGATTTCTGTTGCTGTCCGAGAATTCGGGACCACGTCGAATTCACATCCGGATATGCAGCAGAATGTGGTTGGAGAACGCACCATTATAATGAGGACCGGGAAAATCAATGAGTTTCGAAGGACATAGATCCTCCAGAAATAGAAGAGTTGCACGACCAGTGCAATCGCGGAATCAAGAAATGGGATGTCCCACGAGCTGAGGAAGGTGTCGTTCAATCTATTCATATTGCCAAAACCATAAGCGAACCAATGGAAGGCATTGGCCGTCACCAAGGCGGTCTGGAGCACATCTAGTATGAACAATCCATAGACTGTCGTAGAGGTTGGCCGCGGAGTTACCCATCATTCGAGATCGGCACGCACCAATGGATTTCAGTGTCTTTGTATCGCCGGGAAAGCTCCACGCAGTTGACTCATATATTGCCACTCTTGTTCCTAACGAACCCATGACTGGCTACGTCGAGAACAGCGGCTACTGATTCGGAAAAAATTGACACCCGCGAGATATATGCACGTGACCGCAGTACATTTTGGCGGCCATTGAACAGAACCCGAGGTAAACAGCTGAACAATGGACAGTTTTGGGTAGGCATCTAAATGGGATATACAAATTTGCAAACCGCCCTGAATTAAGTTGACATAGAGATTCTGGAAGGGCAGAAAGCCGAGAGGAAATCCGCCGAGACCAAACAGACAGACACAGCCACATGGACTTAAATGCAAACCAGGAGCTACAAGTCGATTTAGAGGCTGAAAATTAATTGACAGCTATAATAAATCATTATTAAAATGATACGCTGAAAAGGACTACTCGAGTACGCAATAGAGACAAAGTTAAAAAGTGTAAAAAAAAAGAGACCTAGTGAGACTCGAACGCGGCCCACAATTGCGACTTAATTACAAAGCATGAACACTGCCACTATATTTTCACAGGATTTGAAGCGAATTTAAGGGACAGCCACTATAATGCCTTCAACACAGCCACTATATACAATAGCACAGCCCCTATTTCACATTGCAATCTTGAGCTGGGACACTTTTCACCGAGACCTGAAAAAGCTCATGTCGATTGATTAATAACGATTACTAAAGTACTCGTAACATTGCAGCCGCGATTTCGGGCAAATTTAGCGGGCCCATGACAAAATTTACATTTGACCACCCCCAGGGTGGTGCGTGACAAACCAACGATATTCGCCATCGACCAAGGGGTGCGTGATGTGTGACAGTCAAATTGAATGTAATTATACAGTATGGACACAGAATGTACACATCTGCACTCATTAAATAGTACCCCTGAGATTTTTTACGGTTCACATTTGCTCTATCGGCATCCATTCGGCGACGCGACGTGCTCCCTATATGACAGTGTTACGTGTAAGGGATACGCGGACGTTCGGCATCATACACGATCACGTGATGGACGGTTCAATTTCTGGAGCAAGGTCGCAACTGCGGACCTTGTTAGATACAGTTGCGGCACAGTGCGCAGCTTGCGGCGTAGCACTTCCGCAGGCCACGCAGTCCTCGCAGTAACCATTGACCCATTAGGATAGATTGTATTAGTATATATAGAGTTCTGGCTAGGTAGTTTCTTTAGTTTTCTGGAATCCAACACCTCACCCACTCAGCTTTTGTGTGAATTACTTGGTTTCTTGACGACTCTTGCGGGGTCCTAACCTCCTGAATTATCGGGACCTCACATTTTTTGTGTGAATTACTTGGTTTCTTGACGACTCTTGAGGGGTCCTAACCTCCTGAATTATCGGGACCTCACATTTTTGAGTGTCATCTTTTACTTGGGTTTTTCTTGCTGACCCTCGGACTGATCACCCGAGTGTTATTTTCTGCAGAATGGCTTCGGTTTTTATTGCGCAATATCTACAGACCTCTGCTGAGGTGGCTGTAACCGGTGCGGCTTTTGGCAATATTGTCAAGGACACCATCAGAGGGATGGTAAGCTCCATCCCATCGACTTTCCCCACACCCATCACTGATTTAAAATGTTCGCGCCGACTTGTCGCAACATTTGATGTGGTCTGGATGGGGGAAGAGCTGTTCATAGTCGAGCGCCTGGAGATGTCCAGTCCCGCTCGTGGAACTGTTGACAACTCGGCTGCTGAGTGCCTGGAGATGTCCCAGTGTAGACTGGTCGACAACTCGGCTGATGAGCGCCTTGAGATGTCCCGGGTTGGCCCGGTTGACAACTCGGCAGCTGTACTTCCCTGCTCGAGCTCCGTCCTCGCGGGTGATGGCCGTGGGAGCATCGCGCTCGCCACCTGTCCTCGTTCGAGTGGGATACTCGAGAGTGACAGTATGCCTGTAGGGCAGATAATTGCATGTGCACAGTGCAATGGATTGGGACATGGTATTCACCTTGTCAATTGCCAAAGTAATGCTGTAAATGTTGCTCCCGATTTCGGCCAAATCAGGCGAAGCGGCGGAGGCAGTCCTTGGCTCAGATAGCAGCCAAAACGCGCCGGACTTGGCGGCCGGAGTCGACACCGGATCAAGTCATCTGGAGGGCGCATATGAGCATTTTGAGACGAGTTTTCAATCAGAATGTCGCCCGAATGGAAGATTGGAATGACTTACTGGAGTCTGAAGACCAATTGGGGTCATTACCGTCGTCCTGGAGCTCGAAGCGAGTTCAGGATAATTTTATTCTCCCAGCAATCGAGTACGGAACTTCCCTAATGGCTGAATTTTTTGGAGGCCTTCAGGAGCTGGAAATGACTGGCAGTCGAAATTTACAGCATCCAATTGAGAGTTCAGAATGGGAATCCGATGTTGAATCTGCCACGGCGATGTCAGAGCTGATGACAGATGGGGATAACAATACGATGATCTTTTGCGGCATGGGCCGTATCATTATTGATACCGGCAGGTCGAACTCCGAGTCGGAGCAAAGCCTTAAGCCCAAGAAATCAGGCAAAAATTCCAGGCATAAGAGCTTACCAGAAGAGGCCAAGAAGAATCGAGAATACTCTTCTTCGGGCGGCCGTAAGATCAATGTTGAGAGCTTTAAGCGAAAGAGCTCGGAATTACCTGATGGCGGCTGGTTTCGTGCCACGACTGCTCCCTTGAGTTCAGGTTCGGAACCAGGGGACTCGGATGCCCCCTCTGAGGCGAGTTCATTGGAGGAAGAATGGAATTCGAAAGCCCAGAGAGAATTTTCCTCAGTGCGCGGGGTCAAGATCAAGAAACCGTTTATCTTCGATGGAAGGGCGGATCTCGATACATTTGATCAATGGACATACGAGGTGGACACCTGGCGAGAATGGAATGGGGTCAGTGACCGGATGATTATCAAAATTCTGGTCAACTTCATGTCTGGGAAAGCCAGCAAATTCTTCATGAAGCATGTTGCGCTTCGGCAGAAAGATTGGACATTGAAATCCATCTACGAGGCCTTGTTCAATTACTGTTTTCCGCCGGATTTCAAGCTGCATCTGAGAGAACAGCTTACCGGAGCCAAGCAAGGGAAGAATGATGTGCGCGATTTTCAACGCGACATCGAAACTCTTGCCATACGGTTCCCGGACGTCACAGAGAGACAGATCAAACAGATCTTTTGGTCGGGAATCAGACGGTACCTCCGCATGAATTTGATTGAGAAGGGACTTGACCCCGAGCGGAGTTCAATCCAGAAGCTGCTTAAACATGCGACGCGATGTGAAGCAGCTCAGAGGACCCTCAAGGCAGAGAGAAGGGAAGCAGAGAAACAAGCCAGGGATATGCTATCAGTTGCGGCAGATGTCGACAGCGGAGACCATAATGAATCATCGGACAGTGAATCCCCGGATGCATATCACAAACATCGGATGGGTTGGGATGACGAGGATCTTTCCTCTGTGAGCGAATCAGAGGCCGTAGGGAATCATTGGCACAAGAATAATCACGAAGAACATGGAAAAAGAATCTTGCTGCCGCAAGAGGAGTTTGACAGGTTGCGGCGTGAAGGTCGGTGCTTCAAGTGCGGAGCTAAAGGCCATCTCCGTCAGGATTGCCCAGATTCGGATGAGGATCCGAAGGTTGAAGCAAGGGCAGCCCGATTGTCAGATATTCAAGAAGTCAAAGAAATAGAGAAGGACTCAGATGACTTGGATAATCATTCGGCTGACTCTGCAGATGATGAAGCGAGGGCTCAGGAGTCCCACGCTGAGTTTGACAACCAATTTGAATCTACAGACGAAGAAGATTCGGACTGGAGCTATGGATATTATTAGGTCGAGATGAAAGCGTAATTTGGAGGGCGCTTGATGCAGAAGTCCGTGGAGTAGAAGGCTTGTGTGGGACAAGCCTTGAAGGGCGAATGTAAGGGATACGCGGACGTTCGGCATCATACACGATCACGTGATGGACGGTTCAATTTCTGGAGCAAGGTCGCAACTGCGGACCTTGTTAGATACGGTTGCGGCACAGTGCGCAGCTTGCGGCGTAGCACTTCCGCAGGCCACGCAGTCCTCGCAGTAACCATTGACCCATTAGGATAGATTGTATTAGTATATATAGAGTTCTGGCTAGGTAGTTTCTTTAGTTTTCTGGAATCCAACACCTCACCCACTCAGCTTTTGTGTGAATTACTTGGTTTCTTGACGACTCTTGCAGGGTCCTAACCTCCTGAATTATCGGGACCTCACATTTTTTGTGTGAATTACTTGGTTTCTTGACGACTCTTGAGGGGTCCTAACCTCCTGAATTATCGGGACCTCACATTACGGGTGACTCCACATGCCTGTGACTGATCGCTCATATTGGGGCCCGTCGCGTTGCCGGACAGAGGCACACTGGGGAAATGTGAGTCGTAGAGTGTCTCAGAAATACAAACTAGGGGGCGTCGGTGTATGTGCTTCACACGCTGGGGCAGGGAGCAGCAGCGGGCAGTGGTACCAAGCAAGACACAGTACATTTACAAAACTCGAGTTTAAATTGCATTATGTGTGGATATGAGGTGCGATAGACACATTTCGCCGACGAGGTCCTCTTCGGGTAGCTGTGAGGTCCCCCGAAAACACGGTATAACTTGCTTCAACATGTCCTCCCCATACAAGAAGGGACCTGAATAGAAACTACGAAATTACATACCCCATTTTATGAAATGATGATAAACAAATTCGGAGCGCTACATCTCCTGTGGAATCGCAGCGCGAATCCGCCTATTCAATCCTTATGTATTTATACCGAGAAACGAACTCAGGGCAAGGGATTCGGTGAAAATCACTAAAAATAGCCCAAAACGGAAGAAATTTTGGCCGCGCCCTAAGTTCCACAACCGGCTCACGTCTCCTGCGGAATCGCAGCGCGAATCCGCCCATATAATCCTTATGTATTTATACCAAGAAACGAGCTCAGGGCAAGGGATTCGGTGAAAATCATCAAAAACAGCCCAAAACAGAAGAAATTTTAGCCGGAATCCTGCCTCTTTCCCGCTCCCTCTTCTTCCCACGGAGTCCCTCACATGAGCATGAAATATGAAATACAGTATGCCCATCTACGGTAAATGGCGACACGGTTTAGGGTTTGCAACCAGACTCAAATTTGACTCCACAGCATTTACGTCGTTCCCGGCATCGGCCATCCCTTGACGCGCCTTGTTGTGCTGCAACGTCGCGTCTGCTTCATGGGTCTCGTTCCCTCGAGATTGTGGCCTGGTGCCTTTTTACATGTGTATTCGGGAGCCGGGAACTAACGAAACAAATAAAGAAATAAAACTCGCAGCTCCTTTCGGACCTTTCCTCCCCTGCCGCGAGCCTCAAATCAACGGCCAACATCTCCGGCGGCACCTCGAGTGTCGGGAGCGGCGCATCGGGGTCCGCTTCTTCGCCTCCTACCCCACTTATCTCGGCTGTTCCTGCGCCGATACCGCCTTGCCCCCCACCCGCCGACGGCGAGGCGAAGTTGGGGGAAGACGGAGTAGCAGCAGTAGTAGTGGACGCAGCAGTGCCTCGTCCTCACAAGAGCGTCCGCAGCCCCGCGCTGAAGCTGCTCGCGCAGCGGTGCCGCGCTGGCAGGGCCGCGTGCAGTGGAAGGCTCCCCCGCCCTGCGCCGGCAGGCACAGAAGCTGGGAGCGTAACGAGGCGAGGGCAGGTGTGCCCACGCCTGGGAGGGGCGACAGGACAGCGCGGCCTGCGAGGGAGGCGTAGGCGTAGAGGAGGAGCTCGTCGGTTTGTGCGTGGCCTTGTGGTTGTGCGGTTGAGGAGGGGTATGGGGAGGGGTATGAGGAGGAGGGGTGGGAGGAAGACGGGGAAGGAAACAGCGGGTGCCCAAGCCCGAGGGCCGTCTGCGCGCGGTCGCGGCGTGCGATCAGGCTTTGTGTGTATGGGTACACGGACGCGGGGGCCGGCGAGGGCGGGGGCGGGTACGCCCGCCCACGTAACGCCCCCTCGCTGTGCTCGGTGCGCTCAGCGATGGGGTCGAGCGTGAGGGAGAACGTCGACGACGTGGCGGAGGGCGTATACAGGCTCGCGCCACCGCCGCCGGGGCTGATTGGCAACACAACGACACTCGCGGATGTGGCGGACGTGGTGGACTAAATTTCAGGGTGCTTGGCACAAGTAGTTTTGTTTTCCATTTCAGCTTGGGCTGAAATTCTAACCAAAATTCGGGATTCTAATAGATTTAGGGATGGCTGAAATGAGAAACAACATTTTGAGTTCTGGCTTTGATTTCGGTGCAACTGAGATCCAGAGTCTCGGGTGCACCGTTTCTAATCCCGATACCAATAATTTCGGTTTTCAATTTCAGTTGAACTTTTATGTAATATAAAATTGTAGGCTTTCGAATGGGTTTCAGGGCAGCTGAATCATAATTTCTTTCTACTACTATAGGTTACGAAATCAGTGGGACCAAAAGCACTAGAAGTAAATTAAGTTTCAGGCCCACCCACTTGCAACTCAACACTTGGGTGTTTGAATTACACCTAGGTGGGCCCTAAATTTGATAATCGTTGGTGTGAGTGGAATGGATGACTAAGAACGAGTTAAAATATTCTATTTTAGACTCGTAATTTATTTGGTGCAAAGGGGAGGGAAGGAAGGGATATCATGTGGTGTACGGTGCACCGTTGCTATCAATTACTGCGGGTGAAAGGATCCAATCTTGACAAGCAGCATGCCGGGGTTCGACTCCCTGCGTCCCCATACATAGTGCCGGCCTCTGTATATACTTTTGTTTTTCCGGGCTCGATTGTGATTCGTGGTGATTTATTTGGTTTAAAGCAGAGGGAAGGAAGGGATGTGGTGTACGGTGCACCGTTGCTATTACTAGTTGAGCGTGCGTTGAGAAGCAGCAAGCCGGGGTTCAACTCCCCACGTCCCCATTCGCTTTGACCTCTAGCATTTTGTTAGTTCTGTCGCTCTGATTCTGGCCAGCATTAAGTACATGCAGGAGGCAGGAATTCACCACCCAGGAAAACTGGAACAGTCTAAGGTAAGTACATGCATGTTGAAAGTGGCCAGAGTAACATCAGATCGCATCTGCTTGTACTGTCCCTTGTCGCTAGAATTACTGGCTCTGAGTGCTGTATGCATTTTGCTTCGAACTAGACAGAGAAGGAAAGGGATGTGGTGTACGGTGCACCGCTGCTATAACTGATCCAGAACTCGATCAGCGGCAAGCCGGGGTTCGACTCCCCGTGTCCCCATGCCAGGATTTCCCGGCATGCTTTCTTTTTGTCCGGACCAGGTCCGGACTCGATTTCTAATGAAATGATTTATTTAGGTTTGAATAAGAGGGGAGTAAAGGACGTGGTGTACGGTGCACCACTCCTATCACTATCCCAGAAATTTTGCAAAGCAGCAAGCCGGGGTTCGACTCCCCGCGTCCCCGTCTGTGTTGATTGTGCTTTTTATTTTGCCCATGAATAGAATAACCAAGGCGCTCATGATTTGGCTCCGATCGCCTTGCGTTCTGGTCAGATGTCAATTATCTGCCTCGGAAACTGGAACAGGTATGTTGAAAGTGGAGTAACATTAAATATTACTGAGCTTTATTACAGGCTCTGAGCACCATGTGTATTTTGGTTTAAATGAGAGGGAGGGAAGGGACGTGGTGTACGGTGCACCGCTGCTATCACTATGTAATCCAGTATCCCGTGTCCAGCAGCAGGCCGGGGTTTGACTCCCCGCGTCCCCATATGCTCTCTTGCCTCAATTTCTTTTTTGGTCTGGGCTCGATTGTAATTCGTGATGATTTATTTTGGTTCGAATGAGAGGGTGGGGAGGGGAGGGATGTAGTGTACGGTGCACCACTGCTATCACTATCGGTCCACAACTTGTTAGGCGGCAAGCCGGGGTTCGACTTCCCACGTCCCCATACCAGGTTTTCCCGGCATGTTTTCTTTTTGTCCGGACCAAATCCGGACTCGATTCCTAATGAGATGATTTATTTTGATGGAAAAGAGAGGGAGGAAGGGGACGTGGTGTACGGTACACCGTTGCTATCACTGAGACAGAAGGGATATAAAGCGGCGAGCCGGGGTTCGACTCCCCGCGCCCCATAATGGCACCCATGGGCTTTTTTGCCCATGCTCGATCCTGATTTGAGATGATTTATAGTGGCTCGAATGAGAAGGGGGAAGGGACGTGGTGTATGGTGCACCGCTGCTATCACTAATCAAGGATGCCATGGAAAGCAACAAGCCGGGGTTCGACTCTCCGCGTCCCCATGCGAATTTATCATGCTGCTTTTTGCCCATGATCGGGCTTAATTCGTGATGGTTTATGTCGGTTCGAATGGGAGGGAGAGAAGGGACGTGGTGTATGGTGCACCGCTGCTATCGCTAATCCAGAATGCCATGGAAAGCAGCAAGCCGGGGTTCGACTCCTCGCGTCCCCATGCGAGTTTATTGTGCTTTTTTGTGCCCATGATCGGGCTTAATTCGTGATGATTTACGTCGGTTCGAATGGGAGGGAGGGAAGGGACGTAGTGTACGGTGCACCGCTACTATCATTGTTAATGCAGACCGTTTGGAAAGCAGTAAGCCGGGGTTCGACTCCCTGCGTCCCCATGTGATTTGCCCCTGCATTTTTTGACCATGCTCGGGCCTAATTTGAGATGATTTATTTAGGCGGAAAAATGGGGAGCAAGGGTAGGACGTGATGTACAGCGCACCACTGCTAACACTGCAAAAGAATGTGTTGGGAAGCAGCAAGCCGGGGTTCGACTCCCCGCGTCCCCATATCTATGCTCTTGATTTTTATCCGGGCTCAAACCTTAATCCAATTTACAAGCAGTGATCTACTAGTACTGTGGTTCAAATGAGAAGGAGGGAAGGGATGTGGTGTACGGTGCACCGCTGCTATCAATACTGAGGGTGAAAGAATCCGATCTTGACAAGCAGCAAGCCGGGGTTCGACTCCCCGTGTCCCCATACATTGGGATCGTGGAATTTCTTTTTGCCGAAATGGCTGACGGTCCGCTTGCGCAGTCCGCACTCGGTACATACTTGACGGGGTGGATTCAGATCCTGCGCGCAGCCGCGATGCTTTTGTCCGTTTGGGCTCATCATTTCCTGCAAGTACCTGCAGGCTGTAGTTCAGGTGTGTACCCCTAGATGATTATCGAGACGTTATTTATAAGTCGAGCTGGGACCAGAATAGCGCAGAAGATGAGAATAGCGTGCGGAGCGTGACGGAGCGAGATATTTATAGGGAGTCGGAGGACCAGAATAGCGCAGAGTTTTTGAGACAAGCATAGCGGCTCATCTAGAAAAATCATGGCTAGCGCCAGGGGCTCCAGAGCCTCCAGAACCTCATCTCCAGCGGAAGAGCGCGCCAATGCGCCGGGCGCGAACAACGCGTCGGACATGATGGCGGGAAGAGGCGGGTTGGTCATGGGATCTCCGCCAAACACGCGCAAGCACGCAGCTGCACGTCTCGCGCGGCCAGGACTGGATTCCTTCACTTCTGCTTCGTCGATTCTCTGGCTATCCTCTGGCTACTCTCTGCTTCTCTGGTTACACCCGGATCCACGGACCCGAGTAGCCCAACCCTGCGTCCGCCGCCCCGACTTTTCCCGGTCCGAGTCTTCCACGCACCTTGCGGGGACGGTGTTCTCCTTCTCCGGGGCCGGGCCGAGTCTAGTGCATGCCCGTGCGAGCGCGTGTGCAGCCTAATTAAAAATCTCAGCGCCCTCAAAGGACACTTGAATCCCTCCTCGAAATCCCGCTAGCTCGATGGCTGACCCCGGCGTGCGCATCGTCGTGATGCCCGCGCAGTCGTGCTACTTCGCCGGCGTGCCCTTCGCCGTCAAATCACCTTCACCAACACCCGTGCCCCTGCGCCCTCTCCCTCCAGCGCTACCCCAGCGCCAACGCACGTGTATGGAGGACACAAGCGCAACACGCACTTGATCTCGTCCGTGCCGCTCGCGTGCCTGCCCACGTCGCCCGGCACCCCGCAAATGCGCACCGCGGCCCCGCTCCCCCCGCCTGCTGCGCGCAATGCCAGGCCCGGGCGCAAGGGCCTCATCGGGCGCACCACCGCATCGCCCGAGCCGGCGTCAGCAAGCATGCCAGCAAGTGCGCCACCAGCAAGTGCAAGCGGCAGCCTCCCCGCACTCGTCGAGCTCCGCCGCAAGAAAATGCCCGCAAAGTCGCTCTCCGTGAGCATCGCCCCACCCAACTTCGACCTGCCGCTGAAACGCTGACTATTGAACCACAGGTGAAATAAAGTGTGTAAGCTGAGCACCAAAGTGAACAACCAACAAAACCAACAACACACAACAACTCAAACTATCCAACGCGCAAGTTCAGGGTTCCTACCAGGTATTAGGCAGTGGCAATTTGGGACTTTACAATGCAAAAGCAGTTTTTAGCTAAAGGTGACCTTTTGGGACAACCAGACCGTTCTAGGCGCTTAACGCGACCTCAGAGGGTAAGGGAAGTAAGATTGGGGCAACAGGGGTTTGGAATTACTTCCAAGGTGATCTTAAGATCAATAGGTTTTTGTCTGGCACTTATATTCTGGTAACTGGCTTGATAACTATGGCAAAGTAATGACGAAGGTTACAGCTCCACAGAAATCCGATGTTCAACTTGTTTGTGCATACTGGTAACTTGTAACTTGCACCTGATTAGTCCTTTTGAACTTCTCAACTTGTCTAGCGTTCAAATATCAATCGAAATCAAATTTATTCCGACAATGTAAGCTAACTGAAAGAACTAAAAGTTCCTAGAGTTGTGCCAAATAGAGTCTAGACATTCCCACACAAGACCTAGCTGGTAGCCTTGGTCTCTGGGTAAAAAAGGGTAGAATCCACTGGCTTCCTGCTAGAGAACTACAGGTATTTATACAAACGAGAGATCTAAATAAGGAAATCTTGATTTAAAATACCAGGCTTCAGGCTTTAGCGAAAAGAGAACTAACTTCGAAACCTAAGCTTATAAGGCAACGGCAAACGGTGAATTCTCGGGAGTAAGGACTGTGGGTATCTAAACAGCTAAAGAAAGCTAGGAAGATAAGTTGGACGAGAAATATACGACTCTGTAAAGACAGTGTACGAGTTGGTCTCGGTCGATCGAATAAAAAACAGTATTCGAGTTGGACTCAGGTGTAACAAGTAAGGACAGTGAGCAGAAGTTGGATACAGACGAGGCATGGGTATATGCTTTAGTGGAGGCGCTGTGACGGGCAAACACTGGATCTGTGCGCAGGAACGTGGCATTGGGCACCGGAATCACTATGGGAAGATCCGATCAGATCGTGATGACCCAAATTGGGAAAAGGCACATACAGGATCGGCCTGTTGCAGGAGAAATGGTTAGACCATCCCCGTCCGTTGGTGCTGCGCATCCATGACGCGTTTGAGGTCCTGGAGTAGGTATTCTCGATGATTGAGTTGATATCAAAGCTGAGCGTTCGCAAAAGCAACGCGGCTTCGGATGTTGTACTCTTCAAGGCGTAAAGAGCTGATACTAGCTCCGATGGGAGAGGAATTGAGAGCGGAATGCATGGCAGCGTCTGTCTGTTTGACACGGCTGTTGTTGACTGAAAGGTCTGCGGCTAGATCATAAAGACAAGTCAGTTAGAGCTGTAACTAAGCTTTAGCAAAATGTACGAACCTGCAAATTGTTCCTCGTAATCCTCATGGGCAAATTGAGAGCTTGCCCGTGGTTGTTTACGAGTAGATGGAGGCTGGAATTCCTCTGCGACTCCGTGTTGAGCTGATTCTGGATCAGTTCTAGACATGATGTCCATGGCCTTAAGATAAGGACGTGCGAGTCGGTCAATCCCGCGTATTTGGAAAAATGAGAGGCATACTGTGTGGGCATACTCACCATCGGCGCGGGACGGCTCCTAAACAAGTCAATGAGTCGAGACACACGATCAACCATGTCGACCAAGACGGAAGAATCGCGTACAGGGGTAGCAGCAGCCGCCGTAACAGACGCAGGCATCACAAACTGGGTCGGAGTAGGAAGAGGATTTGGAAGCGAAATCTTCAGGTGTTCAAAACAATGGCCAAGCTTGTCAGCTCGGTCCCTGATGCTATGAACTATGACTGAACGTACCAGCTCAGTCAAGTCCACGTGCATATGATCGTCGGTCTCATCGGAAGCAGCGAAAGTGGTGCTCTCGGAGTCACCGATGAACAAGATATCATCGTCGATATCATCGACGGTGACCTCGATTGACTTGCTTTTGGTTTTCTTGGCCTAGGAAGTACGCGTCAGGAAGAAAACAAGCTTTAGCGAAAGATTGAAAACCTTGGTTTTCTTCTTAGCGGCATCCTTGGAAGCAAGCCCAAGCAGCCTCCTTGGCGATGCGAACCTCGTTGTCCTGAGCCTCCTTGGCAGCACGGACATCCTCCAACTCAGTGCGGTGAACCTGCTGAGCAAGAAGAACATTGTTCTTGGCATGAACGCTCTCAGCCTTGAGCCGGTTGCAGGAGTCAACAATAACCGGGTACAAGCCACCAATAGGGATGGTCCCACTGGCGGTAGTTTGGTTGTACAAGTTCTTCAGCGCGAACGCGAGCGGATAGAGGTTGGCATCCTCCACAATCTCTGCCATAAAGAGCGAAAACGCGTCCTGAAAGAGGGATTAGCGCTAGAATAAATCTTTAGCGAGAACACGCACCAGGGCCCCGGTCTTTTCATCAAGAAAAGCACGTTGCTCGAGGAAGCTATCGTACTTGGTAGCCCGAACGGACTTGCCAATGTTGATCAGAGTTTCCTTCTGAGCGATGGAGAGGCGCGGCGTCAATTTGCTGGGAGGCATTGAACAAAGTGTTGGATAGGAAGTGAAGAGGCTGATGTATGGCAAATAAAACGAGAAGCTTTTATATCTCTTCGGACGAAAATCTGAAAATGTATAACTTTCCACAGAATAATTCTTGATTTAAATCGGTTACCTGTTAACTGAGGACAGTTAAGATTTAAGGATGGGGGAGAAGGGCTGAACGCACCGTAGACCCTGTCAGATTGGCGCGAAAACTTTGTTTTATACAAAAAGCGAAAAGACAAGAGTCTCCATCAGAAACTCATGTGCTCAATCAAAAGCAAAAAGTGTGGCAGCCCGGTAAAAACGATCAAGCTCCACATTATTCAGCACCCAGAAGAGCACGGAAGCCTGGATAAATATCTAGACCTCTAGCCTTACCTTGAAACACCTCGGACAATTCCCACATGGATATGATCGGAAATACCTACGAAACCTAATTGGGACGATCGAAATGGGATTTTAACATGAGGCGAGACGTTGATGCACCGCTCGAGCCAGAAAAAGATGCCATCTTTCGCGATAGCGATTGGATCAACCCGATAGACGGTCTATTCTGGAGTACTGCGATACGAAGTACAACAAAATATTACTCCGGGCTATAACTAAATTCCCACAATTCACGAATCCTCTCGTTTATAAGACGATTAAGATGAGTAGGAGCACGAAGGGAAACAGTAAGAAGGGCTAGCGCAGTAAGGGCCGGGGAATCCACAAGGGTGTTAACGATATTGGTGATACCAGCGATCTGAACCTTCTCGTCGCTACCAAGGCGAGCGCTGAAGAGTAAAAACAAGAGGCGCAAGTCGGCATAGAACTGGCGGATCATGTTCATCAGGTCAGGCCCTGCGAGGCGCATTAGCGAAAGGTTGTCGCAAGGAAGATAAGGCACGCACCGCCCGACAGAATCAAGCTGTTCCGGTACTGATGCATGGCCACAACAAACTTGTGGCGACTAGTAAAGTCGCAATCCTCGCACAAAGTGACCAAACACTCTCCGCAGGAGGCGCCCCAGGATACGAAAGTACACCGGCGATTGAGGATACGGCAGGAGCGGCAGGCGTCGGGCTAGAGCAAAGGTAAACACCTTTCGCGGAAACTCGAAAAGCCTTGTAACGCACCTGGCACATCCGCAAATACTGCGAAGCAGTCAAGCCATTGGGCGATACATCCGGGTGAACCTCGAGAATGGGGAACGAAGAGTAATCGTCATGAAAGAGCGGATCGACGACAGTAATCCTGTTGGACATCGGATAACCAGGGAAAATTGAGCGAAAGCAGAAATAGCGAATAGCTCATACCGAGTTCTTATGAAAGACCCGCATACGGTTTCAGGGCGATCAGGGACAGAAATGTTCCATCATTCGATAGAAACCGCATGGCAGAATCTAGAAGAATTTGGGCGAAGAATGATCGGTATACCCAATCAAGTAATCGCACCCGGGCCAAAAGAAGTCTGATCGGAGTTTACGGTCGATCGCCAATCATGACAGCTGTGAGAAGGAGCTGCCTTGGTGCGCTTATCAAAGTCAATATCTAATCGGACTGGCGCTAAAATAAGTGCCTTGATAAAAATTCACTAAGGAACGGTCCACGCTCGCACTCTCAGAGTCAGAACCTATCGCGAATAATATTTGAGGGCAGGGGAGCCCGAAAATTACAAGCAAGATGTGGTAACTAATAGCTAAAAAGACCATAGAAAGGAGAATACGCTATCTATGAGTCTGGCTATTGAGTAAATTACAGCATGAAAATACAATTCAAGCAGTCGAGTCGCCCGGGCCTGCAGAAGGGTCACGATCACCAGAAGGGCCCTCGTTCGAGTCCTGATCGCCGTCATGGGAAAAATAGACCGCCAGGTCCGCCAAGAACGCGTCGCACGAAGCCTTGTCCGCCTCGTTCAGCTCGTACTGGTCGAGGTTCCGCATGCGCGCGACCAAGTAAGCGCTCCGGTTGTTGAGGTACGGGAGCCCTTGCAGGATCGACCGCTCTTCTAGGAACTGGGCATATATCGCGCGACGATTCTCCGGAATTTCATGAAGTTCGGCCAGGGCGTCAGGGCCGAAGTACTTGAGCTGCTTGTCAACAAGCTGCGACAAGAGGAGGGAGGACTCGATCAGCTCGAGTTGGGCACCATTCACGGCAGCGTGAAGTCCCTGGAGATGATCGCGGGCGCGTATGACACGCTCAGCCGCAGTATTCAAGTCTGGGACCAGTTTTTAGCGAAAAGAACGAATAAGTCAGAGAAAATGACTTACGAGCATTGCTAAAACGCGAGTAGCGTTCGAAACGATTGATGCGCTTCATGTGGTCCTTGTAAGTGTCCGAGTGGGAACACTGCGGGGTCCCCTTTGACCTGCAAGTATGACACGGATGCATGATGCGATCTGGCGGCACTTGCGGTTAAAGTTGATGCAGTTCGAGCAGCTATAACCAAGCTATAAAGGGCTTTAGCGAGAAATGAAGAGAGACAATATAAGGGCGCACCGCGTTTAAATTCACGTTCAGGGCGTCAAGCAGGTTGATTGTGTTGACGTCGGGGATCACCTCGGGGTCCTCGTACGTCTCCTTGTCAGAAGACTCCTTACGGGTTGTACGATCGGCAGTAGGGAACGCTGGATCAGCATTAGCGTGCTTACGCTTCTTGGGGACAGAGGGCTTCGAAGCTTTCGCTTCAAGGACCTCTGGCTTGACCGAAGCAGCATCACGGGTGTGAAGAGCGATGTGCGGGCGGCCTTTTGAGGAGCCCTCGCCCTTATCAAGTGCCATTTTACTGTTTTTCTAGAGGAAGATTAGACCAGGCGGAGGTTTAGCAAAATATCGACACTCACCTTGGTCCCGCGACCTGAGACGTATTTCACGTGGCCTTTGGCCTCGCGCGGCAGGCGAGCACGGGTTGAACTGGGATGTGCAGGGTGCTGCTCGGCGAATGCGACCTTCTTCTGGCGTTTACGAGGCTAAGACGAAGGTTAGACATAAGAAACAGGGGATAGCGAATAAAATGGGCTTACCGGCTCTCCTTCGGTATCCTCCCCTTTCTCGCTAGAAGACGCCACGGCGTCACCAGAGGTCGACTTGGGGTCAGTGGTGGGTGCTTTAGCGAGAGGTGCTGAAGGGACTTGGACGAAGTCCATGAACTCGTGTGGAGGCGGCGCGGGGTCTGGACTCGGAGTCAAATGTGGCGTACCGATCGGAGGCGGTGTAGGAGAACGACCCGAGAACGGTGGGGTTCCAGGGTTGTAAATGGGCGATTGGCCGGGCATCTCCTCGAGACAGAAGTATGGTGCCTCGTCGATCGAAGGAGGAGATGACTCGCCGTCACCAAGCGAATCCCGGATTAGGGGAAAAGGCGTGGTCGGTTCCTCGACGAAAGGGCCGACAGGAAGGTCCATATTCCATGGGAGGTAGCGAACCTATGTCAGGTTTTAGCAAAAAAAAACGGCTTGGAGAAACTATTGACCTACCTCTGGGAAATATTCCTCGAAAACTAGGTCCTTAAGGCCTCCTTGTCCCTTTACGCGCCTAATACGATGAGGGGCACCGCTCAACTCAACCACGAGCTTCCTCAAACGGTTAAAGAACCGTTTAATGAGCGCGGAGGGTGGATCATCGACGAAGCGCTCGCTGAACTCCAGCTATAAGTAGCATAAGCGAAAGGACTTAGGGATAGGGAGAAATACCAAGTACCAGGGCAGGGTATGCAATATCCAAAGCATGTACAATATCGTCCTTGTGATCAGGGAGGAGTTCGGACCAAGGAAGGTACATTCGCATGTACGCAAACAGAGGCTGTACAGCTTCGCGCTCCATTGAGGCGAAAAGTTCGTAGTCAGCTCGACCATAATAGAACGGGGCAGGGTCCTGCGCTGGGTTTTGGCGAAACCTGGGTAATTGGAAGGCCAGAGGGAGCGGCTCGGTCTAAAAAGAAGTTGAAGACGTGTTTTAGCAAAAACTAGAACCAGGCGCACCTCTTTGTACTCCGAGGTGTTTTCCAAGGGGACAACCAGCATCCAGTTAGAATACGACGACCTCTGAAGAGGGTCGTCTGCCTTGATCGCGTTGGCGATATCCGCAGGTAGGCTTCGAATAAGCCTGACCAGCTCGTCCACGAGGGACAGAGCCAGGTGTGAAGACAGCAGTTTAGGGGAGAATTGACCGTATGCAGACTAAACAGAGGTTAGTTGCAGCAGGAGGTAAAGCTAAAAATCGCTCACTAGAGCGATTTGAGCTTTATCGAGAAGCCAGGCTAGATATCGAGGATCGACGCGTTCGACACGCGACGGCTTGCGCACAAAGGGGAGTAAGAGGTCAACAGCCCAGTGATTAAGGAGGTATAGTGATGCCTCCTCGTCGTTTTCGAACTGGAACGAGCTGATCTCGTCGGCATCCATGGGGAAAATGGGCGCGTGTGAAGCCAATTGTGGTGGGTCGTTGAAGCGATCATATGGCGGCAGTTTGAAGTCCAAGGGGGTGCCGGATTGCAGACAGGCCAGTCCAGTAGAGCACGGCGGCGACATGACTGCGCAGAAGAAGTGAAAATTTCAGATCACGTGCTGATCCGTATTATATTGTTTATTTTGATCTCCGTCGACGGAGGTCCAAATAAACTTTATACAGCGGCACTATTGAAGTATACGGAGGACTTGGGAGAAAATTCGGGGCAGTAGCTTCAAAATCACTACTTCTAGCGAGAAATGGTTCGGAGAAGCAACCAGGCTGAATTAGACCCAAGGACGCGTACAATAGCGATTAATGACGTGTTATAACCTAAATAAAGGTCAAGGGAGCTATAGCAAAAAGAATTGACAGTGTCTGAGGACTACAAGGAGTGTGCATAAAGGACGCGACTAGGGATAGGAGCTTTTGATCTCCGATCAAAGCAATTATGCTCCCGAGCCTTGACGCGATCTGATCGGCATAAGTCCAGGTGCGGGTTGTTCAGCGACTCAGTGAAATAAGCTGGTCACGTAAAAAGTCTAGAAAAGAGCACTGTTGACCGGGGACGGTCAGAATTTAAGAATGGGGGAGATGATAGGCTGGCCCTGTGACCAGGCGTGAAATCTTTCAATTTTGCGTCTGTTGTTACTCACTAGGGCCATATAAACCAATAGATCACTCCAAGAGAGCTAGTGTGAGGTCCGAACATCTAGCTAAGGATATACTATGTGTACTACCTGTAGGCGCTCGGTTGTGATGACGGTACCACTATGGGCCAGATTCCCAAGCAGCTATACTACCTTTAGCTAAAGGTCGTCCACCCGTTCTGTGAGGAACTGGGACTTGATATGGAGCTGTCATTAAACACATGGGATCTGCAGTGCAGCAGCTGCGGATTCGAGTCAGAATGGAGCGTGCCATGCAGCTCGTTCCTGGTGTGACTGAGGACGGAGGTCTCAGCCACCATTAAAATAATAAATATACCATTTTCTCGCGAACTAACTTTCAACAGGACCAGTTTCGCAGCTAAATGAGCTCGGAGCGTTTATCCGACGAGTTCTGAATACCCGTTTGTTTATTTTGTGACCAGATACTGTGATTTCCTTATTTAGATCTCTTGTTTGTATAATACCTGTAGTTCTCTAGGAGGAAGCCAGTGGATTCTACCCTTTTTTACCCAGAGACCAAGGCTACCAGCTAGGTCCTGTGTGGGAATGTCTAGACTCTATTCGGCACAACTCTAGGAACTTTTAGTTCTTTCAGTTAGCTTACATTGTGGAATAAATTTGATTTCGATTGATATTTGAACGCGAGACAAGTTGAGAAGTTCGAAAGAGCTAATCAAGTGCAAGTTACAAGTTACCAGTACGCGCGAACAAGTTGAACATCGGATTTCTGTGGAGCTGTGACCTTCGTCGTTACTTTGCCATAGGTTTATCAAGCCGTTACCAGAATATAAGTGCCAGACAAAAATCCTATTGATCTTAAGATCGCCTTGGAAGTAATTATAAACCCCTGTTGTCCCAATTTTACTTTCCTTACCCTCTGAGGTCGCGTCAAGTGCCTAGAACGGTCTGGTTATCCCAAAAATCACCTTTAGCTAAAAACCGCTTTTGCGTTGTAAAGTCCCAAATTGCCACTGCCTAATACCTGGTAGGAACCCCGAACTTGCGCGTTTGATAGTTTGAGTTGTTGTGTGTTGTTTGTGTTGTTGGTTGTTCACTTTTGTGCTCAGCTTCCACGCTTTATTTCACCAGTGGTTCCATAGTCAGTGTTTCACCGTCGCCACCTGCCGCCGCCTCCCTGTTGTCCTGCTGGCCCTCCCGAGGCCTCCTTCACTCTCCGGCTCCCCCACGACGCGCCCTCCAACCCCCAGGAACACCAAAACAACGCTCGCGTGGTCATGTGTCAAGCCGTCCGGTCTGCGGCGATGTTCCAGGACTTCTGGCAGGGCGTCAACCTGGGTATGTGCCTCAACTCCGTCTGTCGCTACTTCTGACGCTCGCCTTGCAGCACACGAGATCCACGACATGGCAGACACAGATTCCCGAGGCTACAGCTACGAGATGGAGCAATGCATCGAATTATTCAAGGCTAGGTTGGGGCCGGCCGCGCGTCTGTACCGTACGTCCACCTTACCTTTGCCACTCCTTTCCCTGGCTGATTGTGCACACCAGTCGACACCCATTCCGGTTATTTACCAAATCAACATCGCGGGTGGCTCCGTCCGTGGTGCGTCGCTCTTGTTTTTTCTCTCTCTCTTCCCCATCGCTGAAACTCTACCTCGGCAGTTCTGTCGCCTCACTATGACAACTACATGGCCGCAGTCGTTGAAGACGAGACCGCCGACTTCTTCCGTCAAACGTCAAGGGCCCCGGTCGCTCCACAGGCCACGCCCCAAGCACAAGATGACGCGTCGGACCGCACCACTGTTGTCGATGGCCTCTTCGACGGGCTGCCTGGCTCGAGCTCGATCCCCACCAGCGCCCCCAGCCCCGGTAGCACACCCTCCAGCCTCCCTGATCTGATGGACCCCCTCGGTGCATGTACTGGCTCCTCTGCATCGTTTTCCTTGCTGACTGATCTTCGGCTGCAGATGACACTCCCCCTCCTCCTCCTCCTCCTCTGACTGGGATAACGATCAAGTTCGACCACGAGTTTCGTGCCCGTCACAGCGTCGTCTTGAATGGCGGGGGCGGCCGTGGTGTCGACGCTTGGTTGGCTTCCATTTGGGCAGCGACCGATGACGTGGTACCGGTGGGGGACGACGCAGTACCGGTGGCGAGCCCACAAGAAACTTTTGGCAGGGTGCGGGAGGCGATGAGGGGGAGGGCTACGAGAACGGTTGGCTGACCGATCTCATCGAGGAGGCAGACGCCGAGGGTCTTTAGTTTATCTCCCCCAGTTGCTCGTTTGTTTTCCTCTGTCTGTTGTACTTGTCTCTTTATGCATTATGCTTATGCCGTTATTCGGATGCGAGTGAATTGCATTTTCAAGCTAATTAAGAGTAAAATAATTTTCGGTATCAAAAAAAAATCGCCCAAGTCCGCGATCCCAATTCGGACCACTACCGCCAGCGTCCCAATTAGGAAATTTGTACCAACCAAGTCGGGTGAAGACGGGGGTGCAAGCGCGGGGATGAATCCAGATTAAGGCAATATAATTAGATACTATGTATGCAGGAATAACTCATACGTGTGTGAGCAACGAAAAATATATATATATATATAGTGGGGATCGAACCGGCGCGACGGGCACAAAAGTATTACATACACAAGAATGGTATAGTAACTTTTCTGCCAGAGCCCAGCCAAGGGGGTGAAAGAAGGTATGTAGCCACCCTGCGTCCACCCGGGCCCAAAGAAAAACACCACCCTTCCCAATGCGGACCACTACCGCTGATGTCCCAATTGGGAAATTTCACTCAACTTGGTCCGGGAAAGGCAGGGAATGATGGGGTTCAGATATTTTGAGGTAAATAATGGTATACAATGACATTTCGTTTTAGAGTGGAAAGACAGAAAAAAATTGAGGATGAAAAAAAAACACCACCCTTCCCAATGCGGACCACTACCGCTGATGTCCCAATTAGGAAATTTCACTCAACTTGGTCCGGGAAAGGCAGGGAACAATGGGTTCAGATATTTTGAAGTAAATAATGATATACAATGTCATTTCAGTAGGTAGAATTTTTTTTTTTAAATGAAAAAAAAAAAATGAAAAAATTTGAAAAAAAAACACAAGTCTTTTGGGCAAATGTTGTGGGTGGGCATACCCATGGTGGAGCCATGGCATACCCACATGTGTGGTTACACCCATGTGGGAACCAAACAAAGATGTGGTTACGCCCAGCTAACCCTAATGAAAGCTGGGCATGCCCACCATGTGTGGTCGTACCCAGGACATGGGTGGGCATGCCCATCGTGCTGTTTGGAAAATGACGTGGATATATCCATCCAAGGTGGATAGACCCATGCAATATGGGCGTGCCCATGGGCCATTTCAGGTGGGTACACCCACAATGTGGAATTTATATGTGGGTGTGCCCACGCAGTGTCTGGGTGTACCCACATGGAGACCGATGGGCACACCCAACTGACTGTGGGCAAGACCACATGTTGTAATATGGGCGTACCCACATGCAGATGTGGGTATGGCCCAGATAGGCATATGGGTATGCCCAGATAGGCATAGGGTATGCCCAGATAGGCATATGGGTATGCCCAGATAGGCATATGGGTATGCCCAGATAGGCATATGGGTATGCCCAGATAGGCAATGTGGGTACACCCAGATAGGGATCTGGGCATACCCAATATGGTGTTTGGGGGGGGGGGGGGGGGGCAGGTGCTGAGGCAGGTTAATTGAATGGTGAGACAGGTCGATTGAGCAAGGCGGGTGCTGGGGTCGGTTGATCGAGGCGGATGGTGGGGCGGGTTGATTGAGCAAGGCGGACGGTGAGGTGGGTTCAATTGAGCAAGGCAGATGGTGGGGCAGGTCGGTCGAGCAAGGCGGATGGTGAGGCAGGTCGGTCGAGCAAGGCGGATGCTGGGGCGGGTCGATTGAGCAAGGCGGGTGCTGAGGCGGGTTGATCGAGCAAGGCGGATGGTGGGGCGGGTCGATCGAGCAAGGCGGGTGCTGAGGCGGGTCGATTGAGCAAGGCGGGGCGAGTCGATCGAGCAAGGCAGATGGTGGGGTGGGCCGATCGAGCAAGGCAGATGGTGGGGCGGGTCGATTGAGCAAGGCGGAAGGCAGATGGTGGGGTGGGTCAGTCGAGCAAGGCGGGTGCTGAGGAGGACCAGAGCCGGGAAAAGGCCCCGTATGGGGGCCAAAATTCAAAAATCGGCTGCACAAAGGGCAAACCGCCAGTGCCCCTGCAGCACGCCAGTATGCATACAAGTTCTGTATAGATCCCTAAGAAGGGTTACTGAACAGGGGTAACCAGTGGGGGCAGCAGGAGCCAGGAAAAGGGCCCTGTACAGGCCCCAGAATCCCAAAAACGCGCTGGTTACAGGTACACATGGGCACACCCACATGTGTAAATGGTGGGCACACCCACATGGACAGGTGGGTAGACCCATGTGTATGGATACACCCATTGGTGCTGGTCGTACCCATGGATTCTGGACCTATTAGGTCCCACCTCTCATAGTAGAGAGGTACCTAATAAGACTAGTTTCAAGGTAGCCTGAAGTGAAGTTGTACAGAAATGCCCGAGGGCACGGTAGGAGGCAGGAGTCGATGTTCGTTATGGACGATCTGGACACCTGAGTTTTGCGCTTAGTCAAATATAGATAATGATGAAATGATGGACATACATTGAAGATGCAAATTGTGTTCCTAGTTCTGAACTGGATAACACCTAAACAAGGGGCTCGGCCGGATGAATGCTCTGCTTTGATAGCGAGCGCAACGACATAAAGCTGGTGTTAGGATTCTGTATGAATCCGATTACGAGCGGATACTTGTATCACACCAGTAGAACGAGCACAATCCCGTAGGGGTATATTGGTCTAAGATGTAGTTACAATGTGTTCGTCCCTGTATTATGTAAAATACTAGACGTTAAATACGGGATTCAGCAGGAGCTGAACCTAACAGATAATCATATCACCAATTAACTAATAAATAGCCTTGTGCCGGGGATAAATCCCTAACAGCCGGGCATGTGAGACATGGCCGAAATCCTGCAGTATTTCGTGCGCTGCTGCCTCAATTTCCATCGAGTCGGAAACTGAAACAGCCTGAATGGCCGAGTTTAGCTGAAAGGAAGGGAAATCTGTCCAATCGCTGACAGGGACAACATTCTTGGACAACGAAGCAATGAGGGACTCGTGAAAGGCATGCTCCGCTAATCCGAAAATGAGCTTTGTTTACGTAATGAATATTTTGCACATACCTTGAGGCGAGTCCGTGTATAAAATTTGAGTCGGTGGATTCCCTGAGTCTTCAAGTCCCTGCTGAATCCCCTCAAACATGTCCTTGACATCCTCCAATGATTTTGTTTGCGTCAAAGAATGCCCACGGACTTCTTCGAATTGGTTCAGAAGAGTGTAGGCAGCATTGAAGATCCGCTCCCCCTTCAACCCACCCATATGCTTGAGAAACTAATAATGCATCAGAGCTAAAGGATACACAAGAAAGAAGATGAAAACCGCTCACAGCAAATGTGTGATCATCTTAGCTATCTCACCAGGTTTTGTTGTAGTATCACGTTCAATGTAGATTCAATGAGCAGAGATAATATTCATGAAGAGAGCCTTCAGGTATGGAGCCGAGAGAGGCGAGCCAGCATATCCATTGCGGTCGTTGAATGCAGAGTACAGTTTGAGCCCGACGCCCCCGCAAAAATTGGCTGCAGCAGTATACATCAATTCGCCGTCGGCATGTGAAAGGTGCTGGATCTCGGATACCATCTCAGAAAATGGTGATGGCCCCAGTCGCGTAGCAAAAGTGTTGCGAGTGAGCCGCATCATCAACTTTGAGACTGCGCCGCGAGAAGAGATGTGCGCTAAGCTTATTTAATCCTTAAACTGACTGTGTGATAGGCAAAGTTACATACCAGGAAATGCAGTCTGAACTTGTCGAGGGAGTTGCGTGAGAATATGTGGGTCAGTACCTTGGCAATTAGTGCCACATCCGGTGTTCACACGCCGAACATCACAAATAAATCGGTCGGTGAATAGAAAAAAATCGTCCGGAATATCGCGAACACACCGTGCAATAGGATCATATTTGTAGCCTGATACATGGATATTAAACAGCAGATCAGAAAAAAACTTGTGTTGCACACCGTTTCGAGATAAAACTTCTCCGCATGTGCAACGAAATCGGTCTGGGCAGCCAGGTAACAAGCATGGTAACCATACAAAGACCCTTCGCCAATACAGTTTTGCGGGATCCAGATCCTCGGCAAGTGCAAAAACAGGATGCGGGGGTCTGTCAAAGGAATCTCCGCGTAAGTAGCACTGGGGTTTCCCATTCAGCGTAATCTCCCGATCCAGTCGTATCTTCACAGACACGAGTTGCCTGTGAAGCTCCGAATCATCAATTGCCTCTGTCGACTGAGTTTCGGCCTCGGGCATCCCAACCCTGGCCTCGATGTGATCCAATGCCTCGTTTACAAGGCTCTCATCGATGATTCGATCACCAGCAGCAATGTTTGCGTGTTCGTCATTTTCGGCGATGAATCGAAACTCTGAATTGAGCTGGGTCCAATTATTCGCCGATATTCCGGAGCTCGCTAATTTGTACATCAGTATAATGCGAGAAAATAGGAATATAATTTGCGTACAAGGATCTGCAGAAGCTGGTGCATCCAGTCGAGCGTAGAACGCCGTCGTGGAAAGGAGAACGTGAGAATGAGAAGTAGATCCAAGCCCGAGAGAGCTACCGCCCTGAGACTGCCCAGCAGGAGGTACAAAAGTGTCGAGGGGAATTGGTTGATTGATATTATAAAGATGAAAGAAGCCCGTAGATTGAGTAGCTTCAGTAGGCCGGTGACTAGATGACCACTTAAGTGCTTCTCCAAGGACTCTCTTCGGTTGACTGATCTTGCGTGCTGCTTTGTTGGGGTTGGCAGGCCGCCCAGCACCTTTACACTTGCCGCCGTGTTTGGGCTTGCCGGGCGGATTCATGAGCATGATGTCCCGATTAACCATTCTTTAACGAGATGCTCCTCATTCATTGGTATGTGTTGTGGTCTTTTCTCCATCGGAATTCGTCTCCATCCTGTCTCTTTCCCTCTCGTCCTCCACCTCGGGATCTATACACCATGTGCGGGATATATTTAATCCATGTACAGAACTACGGACGACTGAAGATTTCCCTCTGACTACCCACGAGACCGCACAAAAATATTCAACCGTAGCAGAAAACCGCGTTCGACCTTTTCTGTCGAAGAATACTCCCGCCCTGTCCCCCGTGTGCGTGCCCGGAACGCAATCATCGCGCACCTGGCATAAGGTCTTCTGTGGGTCAGCTGACCCTCTGCAGTGCATTCCGCAACAGCCTCAGTCCCTCGCAGTCATTGCGCAGAAATGCACAGTTTCTCGCAGCAAGTTGGCAACTGCGCACTCGCACAGCAATAATACACGTAAATGGGCCCAATTTTTCTGGTTTCAGTCCTGTGCTCCCTCGGACCCCCATCTGCTTTCTGTAAGATCAAACTATTCAAACTGCCGGTCACGCTCTGGGACTGCGCTGACACTTCCGTGGCTGCTGCGACCGGAATACTGGGCCTTTGACTCGAGTGTTGTCTAAACCATCTCTTCGGCCGACATTTACTCCACCAGTCGGCTTACCGTCTACAATTATTCCCTGTATGGCCTATGCATGCCAATGCCGATGCCGATCCGATTGTGCGGGGAATCATGCCAGCTCGCTTGCCAAAAGATGCCTGTGGATTCCTCAGATTGACCGGGCAACTTTTCAGCGGAAGCTCAGGTACATGTATTACCATCAGATATTCTTTCTGTAGTATAAATTCCATCCCTCTTATCCCGGTTTCCATCCATTGGACCTGACCCAGATTTTCTAAGTGTGAGCAAGGGGAACTCCCTTCGGTATGGAGTGTTGAATTTTAATGCCTGCCGGGACGACATATTCCACCTAATCTCACCCGAACCTCCCTCATTTGTTGTCTTCCCAGATTTGCACAGATGATGAGGATTCAGCTACGATGTTGTAATAGATCTGTGCTTCGCGCGCTACCGAAGCATGTGAGAAATATGCTGTCTAGCAGCAAGCGAATAAAATCGTTCAGAATCCCTATAGAAACAGCTAACGCTCACCGCGGATAGTACTCAAACAGCCGAATAGTAAGTGCAAAACTTTACTAGACACGAACGACAGAATATCACGTAGTTCTTAGGACTGCTCTGCTAAGAAATATACCTGCTGTGCAAGGCAAAGACTGTAGCTCAGTGG